>CAWUFW010012157.1:0-560615 GCA_963921515.1 Calotriton arnoldi
CTAGTCCATGGAAATCAATTTCTGAATGTTGAGATGGAACTCTGGCAGGACCCTAGGACTAGTACTCGCTGGGCAGATTCACCTTTACATAAACTCTCATTTTGATTGCCGTGCATATTTTAATTACTGTGCAGAGGAAATGGGGAATAAGAAAACGTGGTGTTCATCGTATTAGGTAGCATGCTTTTAATAAAGCAACCTATGAACGCAGTAAATCCTGCTTCGAAGACTGGTTGGATGGGCTTTCCTCCCTCTTCTTGTTTGTCCCTGCCCTGAAGCATGGTCTCATTAATTGTGTCCTTCAATTGCTTACTTTTTCAGGCACTGTGTTTTGATTTTTCTTTAATTACTCTGAGAGTGTATGTGTTTTCCAGCTGTCTCCGTCATGTACTTTTCTTCGCTTCCTCTGCTGTGATCCATGCTGCTCTCCCCATGTGCTTCTTCCCCACCTGCTCCATGTTTTACTTGCCCTTGTGTGCTATTCCACCCACATTGCTTTCTCACCCATGTGCTTCTCCCTGTTCCACGCTGTGATCTTTTTCTTTTGCACTTCTCCTGCCGCCCTCGTGTTGCTTCCGTCTCCCGCTCTCCATGAAGCTTCCCCACTGCACCCCTCCTTGTTGCTTCCCCCACTCTCTCTTTGAAAAAAGGAAATGCTATGGCACTATGTTTACTTTTTTTCTTTTTAATTCACCAATCCAACGTGGGTCAGTAAGTAAAAGTATGAACATCTGTGCATTTTTAGGACCGTGCATACCTGGTGCACCTGCCTACAAAATGACACCTCATCATAAGCACTTTTTTTTTTTGGCTTCCCCCTTTAGCAATGCGGCACAACACTGCTAAAACCTTTGACAAAGCTAATTAATAGGTCCTGAAAGGCAAGACCTAATGGCTTTGCCAATGCTTGTTTCACTTGTGTCCCAAAGTGCGTTCCACTACAGCATTGTATTCTTACTAGTGCTCTAGAGGTTTTGGGTTCCGGGAGTTGGAGGTTTTCAACTGCACGTCTTTATTATTACTGATGGTCGTGAGAAATGTCTTTTAGGTCTCGCCTAGCGTTGCATGCGTGCATGCGTTGCTCGCTCTGCGAGGCATATTGTAGTAGGGTATGTTTTAGAAGTGGAGTGGAAGCCCCGCCCATCTTTTTCATTGGCTGGCGTCATCGTCCATGGTAAACGCTGGCTTCCGATTGAAAATGAGGCTTCTTAGTCCCTCCTTGTTACCGCCCTGTCTCCTTTTGGGACCGCCCATCAGGACTAGATAGTTTACTTGCGGCGTTACACTGTCTCCTTCATTAGTCAGCAGGCACTATGTTTTTCCAGTCGCCTTTGGCGAGGGCGGCCGTGTGTGCCGACAGCTGGTTTACCCCCTTGTTATTTTTAAAGGCACGGGGAGATTAAGTAATTTGCCCAGAATCACAGGATGCTTGAGCCTCCACCAGGACTTGAACCTGGTTCCCGAGCTTCAGGGTCGGCCGTTCTAGCCGTTAAACCAGGTCCAGGGCCCTGCGCTGCAGGGGCCCATGTTACGTCCCGTCCCCGATGACTTCTAGGTGTGGTTGATCGAAGTATGGAGGTGAGGGGAGAAAGGTTGTGCAGACTGGAGGGTACATGCTGATGAGACGTGGGGGCTGGCGAAAGAAAGAAGGGCAGGTTGGTGTGAGAGGCAGGACACAGCGATGAGACTGGGAGGTAGCGTGGATTTGAGGGGTGGCGGTCGGGGCAGTCCAGGCTCCTGTAACCTCCGCCGCCCCTTGTCCCTGCATTACCCACGCCCAGCCTCGCCTCCTCCGCCAGCTTCACGGCCTGTCGCAGCGCTCGCAGCACTTTATCATTTGATAATGTTTTTATTTACTTTAGAGGAGTCGAGCGAAATGCTGCGCTTGGGCGGCCTGCTGTGCCACTTCTTTTCAATCTCCTAGTACTTGGGCCGGCTCCGCAGGTGTCGCTCCCCGGCCCCAGCTGCACGAAAAACTTCTTCTGTGTCCCTGCGCAAGTGCCGCTCTTCCTCACACTATTCAGGTTACTGCTGCTGCACTTTGACTGGGCATGCGACTCCAGGGAGCCCGTCCAGCTGCATGCTGCCCATCCTCGCTGCCCCCCTGCCGGGGTCTTTGATGGTGCATTCGTGTAGCCCCCGATCGAGGCTAACGGAGGCACCTTGGCCCCAGCACTGCAGCGGTTCGTATTCCTCAATCAGCGTTTGGCTATAACCTGACCTCCGAGGTGAACTGCAAACATGAAGCACTCTTCAAAATTACCACGTCCCTTCAAAATATGGTAAGTCCCCTTCCTAGTTTCCGTAGGACTTATGCCCTGAACGTAAACATGAAAATATACTGGTTAAAAATTAACACTACACCCTATCAGCCACACTGGGGTTCGACACCACACATTGTTTGCAGTACGTAATTTATAGGTATCTGACGTTTATCAGCATCATTAAGATACCGTAGATTAATTTAAAAAGTATTTTCCTATTTAATCTAAAATTGTTTTTCTAATGTGAAACAAAAATTAGAAATTTGTTTCTGAAATTAATGTAGTATTTGTGTTTATAAATCACTTTATAAATGTTTTTATTTTCTAATATAGTTTTATTTGTTGAAGGTGCTACCCCATGCTGCAAAGCACCTTAATCCTACCCTAATTTCCACACTCAACCGCGACCACCAAGAGACTGTGCTTTCTCTTTTAAAAACACTTTATCACCACGCAGCACGCTGTTTATTTACAGTCTGCACCCATTATTGTGTGCCACTGTGCTTATCTAAATTAACAAAGCAGTGCTTTGTTTTAGCTACATAAATAAAAACATTCCGATTTCGAGAAACGCAACGGGCGCTTTATTTTCAGGCCACATTTACGGGTGCTTTTTGTTGTACTTGTTTTGTGTTTAGCGCACTATTCATTTATTTTATAGCCTATAAGATTTATTGCCCAATGTTTCTCCTTTTTGTGCTGGAATGAGGAGAAAATGACTTAATTGGCGTTAGTTCAACCCCAATGCACAGCGGCAGGGCCGTTTCAGCTGTCTCCCCACTGTTGCTCTTTCCCCCACATCTGTGCTTTATGGCTCTCTCACCAGTGGGCATCTCTGTTCCATGCACTTCTCCCATATGACGGACCTGGCATGCTGTCCTGCTCCTCTGTATTCTTTCTGCTGTGCCACACTTTTCACACACAACAGCTATTTTCTCACATAAGCGCCTGCCGAGCTGTGCCTCTTTTTGCTTTGCTAGGTTGCTCCTTTCCATAAATGAGCTCCCTGCGAGATTCATGGCTGCCTCTGCTACTCCACTCCTCCTACAGTGAGCCATTAGACTTGACATGTAATGTTACCAGGGCAGTAGTCATAAACCCAGCACACTAGCAGATCAAGACTTTGTATTTAGATTGCTGTGCACTTTGAATGTCTGGGTTCTAATCCTATTTCAAGAAACATGTTTAGAGTTTGCTTTTTTAAACATTTGAAATGCTGCTGATGCTTTATCTCATTAAATCTGTGTTCACCAGCTAAATTATGTTTAAAAACGTATTTCTTTTCCAAGTCATGGGTAAGGGATGGTTTAAAGTGCTGCATTCAAGTTGTAATATCATCTGAAACCCTTTATTTAAGTACTCTTTCTGGCAGCATCTCCGGGATCTGTGTTTATTTATTTTTGGGAAATGTTGTGGAGGTTTCTGTCTGGTAACTTTGCATCCAACAACTTAATCAATCAATCATGTCACTTATAAAGCGCACTACATACCCGCGAGGGTCTCAAGGCGCTGGGGGAAGAGGGGGTGGTGCTGCTACTGATCGAAGAGCCAGGTCTTGAGGAGTCTTCTGAAGGCCAGTAGGTCTTGGGTCTGTCGGAGGTTGGTGGGGAGGGTGTTCCAGGTCTTGGCGGCGAGGTGGGAGAAGGATCTGCCGCCGCGGTCGTTTTCCGGATGCGGGGGACTGTGGCGAGGGCGAGGCTGGTCGAGCGGAGCTGGCGGGTGGGGGTGTAGAAGCTGAGTCGTCTGTTGGAGGTAGGCTGGTCCGGAGTTGTGGAGTGCTTTGTGTGCGTGGGTGAGGAGCTTGAAGGTTATCCTCTTGTTGACAGGGAGCCAGTGCAGGTCTCTCAGGTGGGGTGTGATGTGGCTGCGTCGGGGGATGTCGAGGATAAGACGTGCAGAGGCGGTTCTGGATGCGTTGCAGCCGTCTCAGGAGCTTAGCCGTCGTTCCTGCGTAGAGGGCGTTTCCGTAGTCCAGCCTGCTGGTGACGAGGGCCTGGGTGACTGTTTTTCTTGTTTCGGTGGGGATCCACTTGAAGAATTCTGCGGAGCATTCGGAGGATGTTGAAGCAGGATGAGGAAACGGCGTTGACCTGCTTAGTCATGGAGAGGGTGGGGTCGAGGATGACCCCTGGGTTGCGTACGTGGTCGGTGGGTGGCGGGGCTGTTCCCAGTGATGTTGGCCACCAGGAGTCGTCCCAGGCTGAAGGGTTGGAACCAAGCATGAGGACCTCCGTCTTGTCCGAGTTCAGCTTCAGGCGGCTGGTCCTCATCCATTCGGCGACGGCCTTCATTCCTTTGTGGAGGTGGGCTTTGGCGGTGTGAGGGTCTTTGGTGAGGGAGAGGATCAGCTGGGTGTCGTCGGTGTAGGAGATGATGTTGAGGCTAGTGCTGTCGGGCGACGTGGGCGAGGGGTGCCATGTAGATGTTGAACAGCGTTGGGCTGAGGGAGGAGCCTTGGGGTACGCCGCAGATGATCTTGGTGGCCTTGGATCGGAAGGGGGCGAGGCGGACGCTTTGTGTTCTGCCGGAAAGGAAGGATGTGGTCCAGTCCAGGGCCTTCTCTTGGATCCCGGCGTCGTGAAGGCGTGTTCGTAGTGTGTGGTGGCAGACCGTGTCGAAGGCGGCTGATAGGTCCAGGAGGATGAGGGCTGCTGTTTCTCCGTTGTCTAGCAGGGTCCCGATGTCATCGGTGGCGGCGATGAGGCGGTTTCGGTGCTGTGGTTGCTACGTGAAGCCGGACTGGGAAGGGTCCAGGATGTTGTTCTCCTCGAGGTAGCGGGTCAGTTGTTTGTTGACGATTTTCTCGGTGACCTTCGCGGGAAACGGGAGCAGAGAGATGGGTCGGAAGTTCTTGAGGTCCTTGGGGTCTGCCTTGGGTTTCTTGAGTAAGGCGGTGATCTCGGCGTGCTTCCAGCTTACTGAGGCTAAAACAGGCCCTGCAAACACATATAATTTTATCTGAAAGAGACACGTTAGTGACAGATTCCTTACCTTAGAATATCCCCAGGCGTCAGGCTGGATCCGGAAAGTTTTTGCGTAGCAGTGCCCTTGCGCGTCGGTAGGCGGCGTCGTGCGGCTCCGCGTCCGTCGTCGGCGTCGTGATCGCCGGGATGACGTCGCGGGCAGTACTTAGGCGCCGCCCTGCGCGCTGACGTCAGTTCTTCTTTTTCCGCGCCAGCAGCGCAGATCCGGGAAGAGCAGTGCCCTGGTCATTTTTTGACCATACTTTTTGGTGAATTTTTCACTGTTTTTCTCCATCGACTTCAAGGTGTCGTAGGGATGCCCGGGTTTAAACGTTGCGGCGCCTGTGCTCGGATGATGTCCGTCACAGACCCGCATTGGGAGTGTCTCTTCTGCCTCGGCCGAGGCCACGACACGGAGTCTTGTACCGACTGCCAGGCCCTCAACCCGAAAGCTTTGCGAGAGCGGTCTCGAAAGCTCCTCGAGGCCCGGCATTCGGCTCCGCGGAAGCCCCGGTCGCGTGAGAGGTCCAGGGGTCGATCGCGGAGTCCACACCGGTCGTCGGCATCGAAGTCTTCGTCCGGTAAGTCGAAACACAAAAAGTCCAAAAAGCATCATCGCTCTAGGACTTCGCCTCGCCGGTCTCGCGACTCGGCTGAGGCCCCTCCCGGCACCGTCCCCGCGGCCCCGGACATGCCTGTGGAGTCGCCCCCGCAATACCCGCCCTTCCCGGGTTCGGGGGCGGATCCGGCCAAAGTGCAGGAATTCCTGTCGGCCATGGCCCGCCTCTTCGGGCCTCCAGGTCCCTCCGGTGCGCCTTCGGGCCCCGCGGGCCCTGATGGGGTTGCTTCGGCGTCGCCGACGGCCCCGGCGTCGCCCGTGCCTCCAGCCTCGATCCCGGCTCCGGCTTCGGCCCCGGCCTCGATCCCGGCTCCGCAACCCCCATCGACGCCGGTCGACCTAACGACACCGCCGGCGCCGATGTCTCCGGTGCCGTTCTCGACGCCGCCTGGGGCTCTGGGCGGCGTCGTTCCCCAGTTCCTTCCGGCTCCGGAAATGGACCCGGACCGACGTCGCTCGACGCCGGTTCCGGCGCCGATGAGACCTTGGGTCCCAAATGTCCCTCCTCCCCCTTATTTTGAACCTGAGGAGGACCAGGAGGACTCTCTGACAACAGTGTCAGTACGATGAGGACTGGACAGAGGGTCTAGGGGATGCCAGTGGTCTAGATACTTCCCTGACACTGGCATGCTGTCTCCTCCCGTGGCAACGGAGGAGGGAGCCAATTTTGCAACGGTGTTGCGTAGGGCGGCTGGAGCCTTACATCTCCAACTCCCTGCTGTGGCGGTCAAGGTTAATCTCTTGACAGAGGTGCTTCAGCCGGCAGCCTCCTCTACGGAGACTGTGCTGCAGTTTAACGACGCCCTCACTGACGTTCTTTGGGCGCCTGGTCCAAGCCCAACACAGGGGCTCCTGTGGATAGGAACGTGTCCCGACGCCATCGCCCAGCTCCGGGCGACCCCTGTTTCTCTCTGTCCACCCCACCCCTGAGAGCTTGGTTGTCCAAGCCTCCGCTTCCCAAACCGCCTTCCCTACCGCCCTCCGGATAGGGAATCCAAACGCCTGGATCAATTTGGGAAGAAGGGTTTTTCTTCCTCCAGTGCTGGCTTGCGGTCCATCAACACCGCTTGCCTTTTGGGCCGATATACCCACTCCTTGTGGGATTCGGTGGCGAATGTTTTGCCCCAGTGTTCTGAGGAGGTCCAGACACTGCTTTCCCGCGCCATTGCGGAAGGAAGGGATGCGGCCAAATACACAATCCGATGTGGCCTTGATACCGCCGACTCGCTGGGCAGGTCTATTGCAACGACGGTGGCGCTACGACGCCACGCCTGGCTGAGAACCACTGGTTTTTCAGGGGATGTCCAGAATACTCTCATGGACATGCCCTTTGATGGAGTCGGTCTTTTTGGGTCCAAAGCAGACCATGCGTTGGAGCGTTTTAAGGACTCACGGGCTACTGCAAAGTCCCTGGGCCTTTCTGCTACACGCCCTCCGCTGACTTCTGCTTTTCGCCCCTATCGTGGCCACGGTAGGGGCGCCCCTTCACGTCAGCAGCCCAGCCACCGGCCCGCGCAGCAGGCGTCTTCGCGTGGCCGAGGACGTGGATTCCGCCGTGGCGGATCGGGCAACCAGCGTGCGGGTCAGGCCACCACCTCCAACCCGTCCGCGGCCTCCAAACCCTCCTAGTCCCTCCTTTCAGGTGCACAGCACGCCAGTAGGGGGCAGGGTCCGCCATCACCTTCCCCACTGGCGTACCATCACCCTCGGACAGGTGGGTCTTGGACATTGTCCGAAGGGGCTACTCCCTCCCCTTCGAGTCCACCCCCCAGCCATGCCACCTCAATTCCACCGCATGTCAGGGGATCACTTGGTACTTCTGCAGAAGGAAGTCACGGCCCTCTTGGCCAAGAGGGCCATTGAGCATGTTCCGACCCCAGAAGTAGGGCGTGGTTGCTACTCCCACTACTTCCTGGTGCCCAAAAAGGACAAGGAGGACATGCGTCCTATCTTGGACCTCCGGAACGTCAATCGCTTCCTCCAGAAGGAGAAGTTCAAGATGCTCACCCTAGCTCAGGTCTTGACTGCCCTCGACCCTGGAGACTGGTTGGTAGCGTTGGACTTGCAGGACGCATATTTCCACATCCCCGTCCTGCCGGCCCACCGGCGTTACCTTCGGTTCACGGTAGGCCTCGAGCATTTTCAGTTCACCGTGCTCCCCTTTGGCCTTACCAGTGCCCCTCGGGTGTTCACGAAAGTGATGGCGGTGGTCGCAGCTCATCTGCGCCGGGCAGGGGTTTCAGTCTTCCCCTACCTCGACGACAGGCTGCTGAAGGCGGGCTCGTCCCAGGCAGTCGTCTCCCACCTCCAGACTACGGCCGAACTCCTGCACTCGCTGGGGTTCTCCATCAATGTGCCGAAGTCGCATCTGATTCCTTCTCCACAGCTCCTTTTCATCGGAGCAGTTCTGGACACGACGCAGTTTCGGGCCTATCCTCCCGAACGGCGAGTCCGGGATATTCAGGCTATGATTCCGATCTTTCAGCCTTTATCCTGGGTTTCGGTACGGATGACCCTGAGGCTGCTGGGCCTCATGGCCTCCTGCATCCTGCTGGTCAATCATGCCAGATGGCATATGCGGGCTCTGCAGTGGGACCTGAAGTTCCAGTGGGCGCAGCACCAGGGCAACCTGTCCGATCACGTCCAGATCTCGGAGGGGACTGCAAAACAGTTGCAGTGGTGGCTCTCGAACCGGCAATGGGTCATGGGCAGATCCCTCTCCCTTCCCCAGCCAGAGCACACAGTTGTGACGGACGCGTCCCTTCTGGGATGGGGCGGTCACATGGGAGAGGTGGAGATCAGAGGCCTCTGGTCTCCGGGCGGAGTCCCGGCTCCATATCAACATTCTGGAGCTCCGGGCGATCCGACTTGCACTCAAGGCATTCCTTCCCTCTGTCAAAGGGAAGGTAGTGCAGGTGTTCACAGACAACACCACCGCCATGTGGTACTGCAACAAACAAGGCGGGGTGGGGTCGTGGACCCTTTGTCAGGAGGCTCTGCGCCTCTGGACATGGCTGGAACATCAGGGCATGTTCCTGATGGTTCAACACCTGGCAGGTTCGCTGAACGCCAGGGCGGACGAACCTCAGCCGCAGGTGCATGATGGATCACGAATGGCGTCTTCACTCGGAAGTGGCGCAAGGACTCTTTCTACAGTGGGGAGAGCCTTGGTTAGATCTATTCGCCATCGAAGAGAACGCGCAATGTCATCAGTTCTGCGCGTTGGAATTTCCAAGGCGGCACTCGCTCGGCTACGCTTTTCATCACGAGTGGAGTTGCGGTCTATTGTACGCCTTTCCGCCTATACCACTTCTACACAGAGTGTTGAAGAAGATTCGGCACGACCGGGCCCAAGTCATTCTTGTGGCTCCGGACTGAGCTCGAAGAGTTTGGTATCCCGAGCTACTCAATATGAGCGTAGATCCCCCGATCCGTCTGCCTCTTCGGGAGGATCTTCTGTCGCAGCAGCAGGGGACGGTCCTCCACCCGAACCTGTCCAGTCTACACCTGCTTGCGTGGAGATTGAGCGGCGGCAGTTGATTCCTTTCGACTTGCCTCCCGAAGTTTGTGATGTGATTCTGGCAGCCAGGCGTCCCTCCACTAAGGTGGTATACGCCTGCAGGTGGAACAAATTTGTGGCATGGTGCACAGCAAAGGCTGTGAATCCCCTTTCTGCCCCTCTTTCTGAGGTCCTTCTGTTCCTTCTCTCTCTGGCCCAACAGGGTTCTGCCCTGGGTACCATCAAGGGTTATCTTTGTGCTATCTCGGCCTTCCTCAGGCTCCCTGATCAGCCCTCCCTTTTCAAGTCCCCTGTTGTTAACAGGTTCTTAAAAGGCATTACTCACCTCTTCCCTCCTGTTCCGTTTGTGATGCCTCAATGGGACTTGAACTTGGTTCTTACCTTTTTAATGTGCGCTCCCTTTGAGCCTCTGCATAACTGTCCTCTTCGTCTTCTGACTCTGAAGACAGCCTTTCTGGTGGCCATCACCTCCGCTCGGCGGGTGAGTGAGCTCCAGGCTCTATCTTGCAAACCTCCCTTTCTGTCTGTTCATCCAGACAAGGTTGTTCTTCGGACGCGTCCGTCCTTCTTGCCAAAGGTGGTTACTGCTTTCCACATTGGGCAGACCATCACTTTGCCCACCTTCTTTCCGCCTCCGCATCCTTCCAGAGAGGAAGAGAGGCTCCACCGTCTGGACCCAAAACGTGCGCTTCCTTCTATATTGACCGCACGAAACACTTCCGGGTGGATGACCAGCTCTTTGTTGGCTACGTGGGCGCCAAAAAGGTCGGGCGGTGCACAAGAGGACCATCTCCCGCTGGGTTACCTTGTGCATCAAGACCTGCTATTCTTTGGCTAAGAAGGAGCCTCCTGTTGGGCTGCGTGCCCATTCCACCATTGCAACGGCTGCTACCACGGCCTTGGGCCGCGGTGTTCCGCTGCCGGTTATCTGTCAGGCAGCTACGTGGGCCTCGCTGCACACGCTTACAAAGCATTACTGCCTTGACAGTCAGGTCCGGAGGGACGGCTTCTTTGGCCGTTCTGTCCTCCAGGACTTCCTTGTCTGATCTTTGTTCGCAGACCCACCACCGGGGTTGGTATTGCTGGGGTATCTATTCTAAGGTAAGGAATCTGTCACTAACGTGTCTCTTTCAGATGCACAAGTTACTAACTTGTGTAACGATATATCTGTAAGAGACAGTAGTTAGTGACAGATTCCTTACCGCCCCACCCATCCTCCCCGTTCTGCAAACTGATTTCTAGGGTTAAGGACATCCCTTTCAGGGCCCTAGTATTTTTCAGACACCTATGTCAGCTTCTTGCATGGCTCTGCGTTCCTGGCGCGGAAAGTCGTGTACAGAACTGACGCTCAGCGCGCAGGGGCGGCGCCTAAGTACTGCCCGCGACGTCATCCCGGCGATCACGACGCCGACGACGGACGCGGAGCCGCACGACGCCGCCTACCGACGCGCAAGGGTACTGCTACGCAAAAACTTTCCGGATCCAGCCTGACGCCTGGGGATATTCTAAGGTAAGGAATCTGTCACTAACTACTGTCTCTTACAGATATATCGTTACACAAGTTAGTAACTTGTGCAGCAAGCCCGAAAGAAACAAGACCTGCAGATTGGGAATAGTAAGGTGATGACATTCCCGGACTTCACCACGGAAGTGCAGCGCCAGCGGGTTGCCTTTATGGCATTCAAACGTAAACTCAGACAATTACAAATATCATATGCTATGCTGTTTCCAGCGCGCCTCCGAGTGGTCGACAAGTCAGGAACGCGCTTCTTCACTACCCCGCAGGAAGCATGGAAGTGGCTAGAAACCCGTCAGGGCAAGGAGGCTCGCACTTCCTCACCGGAGTTGACACACCGAACTC
This sequence comes from Calotriton arnoldi, assembly GCA_963921515.1. Classification (NCBI taxonomy): domain Eukaryota; kingdom Metazoa; phylum Chordata; class Amphibia; order Caudata; family Salamandridae; genus Calotriton; species Calotriton arnoldi. The sequence goes on from CAWUFW010012157.1 coordinate 11,228, forward strand.
CGCCCGCAACACGGCAACCTGCAAGAGTCCCTTCCCCTAAAGAACGCAGGGTGGAACGAAACAAAGCCATACAGGCGGTTGTGGAACTTAGTCATGGAGGGACTGGCCCGTGATCGATCAATAGTGGCCCCGAATTAGACAGGTCCGAACACTCCCACCAAGGCAGCACCACCGAGGATTCGGAAACTGAACTTCCGGACGTCACTCCCCAGACTGCTGATGAAGTAGCCTGACCACGGAGCATCAGGTCATAAGCTGGAGGGTTCTAATCCAACAGGGATCGATTTATACTGAGACTTTGGCACTGTAGCAGTCACCTGCAGATACTGTTACGCTTATTGGGGTCAGTAACTGCCTCAAGATGTTGGGGGACATAGCTCGGGGAGCTCTGGATCTAATAGGGTCAGCTTCACACCCCATCACTTTCAGTGAAATACTTCTCAAACGTTCTAGTTTGGATGGGATATTGTTTGTTTGTACCTGTCCTGGGGAGGGGGAGTTGGGGGGGGTTCTTTTTGTTAGGGGGTTTTTCTTTGGGGCCAGGCATGCCGCTATAGGGGAAGTTGCTAGGCTGTGACACGTCCAGTACAATGGAATCCAATGTAGGAATTAAATGCCTATCCTGGAATGTTAGAGGGATGCACACCATGTTACGTCGCCAAAAAATACATGCATACTTAGTCAGGAGAGGGGTGCAGGTCGCTCTATTGCAGGAGACTCACTTAACGAAGAAGGAAGGGGCTGCGTTACAGCGTAGATGGAGGGGGCAGGTGTTTTATACTACTTACTCGGCCTTCGCCAGGGGACTCTGATCTGGGTGCAGGCGGGAGTCCCTTTCCAATGTACCAGACAGTTAATTGACACGGAGGGACGATTTGGGGTTGTCTCGGGGCGGCTAGACGGAAGGGACATTACGCTCGGGAGTCTCTACGCCCCTAACATAAATCAACCTGCATTCTTTGCTCAGCTCTCACGGACGCTAGCCGCGGTGCTGACGGGCTTGATACTGCTGGGAGGTGACTTTAATTGTGTTGCTGATATCAGATGGGACCGTTCCCACCCACCACTTCCTGACGCTCCCATACACAAGATTTCAGAGGCCAGACGGAATTGGCAGGACCGAAGGGGGCTGACTGACACTTGGAGGGCGCAGCACCAGGGGGACAGGGATTATTCTTTCTTCTCCGCATTACACGAACTACATGTTAGGCTGGACGCAATATTGTGCTCTCCGGATGTCCACGGGGCGGTTAAGACGAGTGAATACCTAGCCAGAACGATTTCTGAAATAATCTGCTGCTGGTGACCTTGGACTGGCTTCGTGTCAGACCTAAAATACCTGTTTGGTGTTTAAGACTGGAAGCATTGGAAGATCAGGTATTTCGGGCCACAGTGGGTACAGCCATTGAAGCCTACTTTTTAGATAATACCGGTACAGCGACAAGCCCGCTTATTGAATGGGATGCTTTTAAGACAGTTGTTAGGGGTCTCTGCATTGGGGAGGTGGTGGGAGTGCGGAGGGTCCTGTTGCAGGATGTGCAGCGTGCGGAGCACCGGCTCCGTGAGCTGGAGAAGGATAGACCGGAGCGAGTGGACGCGCACGCGGACCTCCTCGCGGTGCGAGAGGCGCTGGCAATGCAGGTTGAACGACTGCGCTGCTTCGATTATAAGGCTTACACCGCCAGAGCCCATGCTGAGAGAGACAAATCCGGGGCGCTGCTGGCATGGTTGGCTAAACCGGCCCGCAGGGGGACTACGATACTCGAACTTCGAGGTCAGGGGGATGAGGTTTATTATCGCCAGCAAGATATTAATGCCCAGTTTCTGGACTACTACGCTACCTTGTACCATAGTAGGCTGGATCCCGGCACAGCGGAGGTGGTGGAGTTCATGGGAGCTGTGGAGCTTCCGAATGTAGACGCAGAAGTCCTGGGCAGAGCTGTTGAGATTGGGGAGGTGCATGGAGCCATAAAGCATATGGCCAGGAACAAGACACCGGGGACTGATGGGTTGCCCATAGAATTTTATTCAACGTATGTGGATATTTTAGCCCCCCGGCTAGTGACACTGTATAATAGGGCAAAGCAGGAGGGCTGTCTACCTGCTTCCACACGAGAGGCGGTGATCATTCCACTTCTAAAACCCGGGAAGCCGCCATGGGACCGCACTGCATATCGCCCGCTCGCTAAGGTCAATTTAGATTACAAAATACTAAGTCGGATACTGGCCTCCCGCCTGCTTTTGCACATGTCGACGCTAATACACACCGATCAGATGGGATTGATCCCAGCCAGAAATACGGCGATCAATATACGCAGGCTACTGCGAGTTTTAGAGGCAGACACATACCAGAAAGATGAAGCGTGTGTTTTGGTAGTCGACATTGAGAAAGCTTTTGATAGCCTCTAGTGGCTCTATCTTTTCAGGGTTATGCGAGCTTTCGGGCTGGGGGAAAGCTTTGTGGAATGGACGTCTCTCTTGTATAAGAACTCTACAGCCAGGGTCAGGACTGGGGCATGATCTCGGACGCATGTATGGTGAGCAGGGGGACGAGGCAGGGATGTCCGCTGTCTCCATTGTTGTTTGCTCTGGCAATGAAGCCCCTGGCTTCACATGCCAGATCGAGTCGCTGCTATCAGGGATTGGAGGTAACGGGGCAACTTCAATACATAGCCCTTTATGCAGACGACTTACTGATGTTTCTGGCTAATTCGGGGGAGGCCCTTAGGGGAGCCAAAGAGCTTTTGGGTGTCCTAGGAAGAGTTGCGGGGCACCGTGTGAATTGGACCAAGTCGTGCCTCTTCCCGACGCAGCCGGACAGAGCTGGGCCACCGGAAACGGACGGGGTGACATGGGAGGATAGATACCTGCCCTATTTGGGTACCCACATATACCATACCCATGGGGATATCCTAGAAGGCAAAATAGGGTAACTTTGACTTCTGGGTGACCCTCCCACTGTCGGTAGCGGGTAGGGTTGCTCTTTTAAAGATGGTGACACTGCCTCGCTTCCTGTATTACTTTGGATCGCTTCCACTCTGGATACCCCCTAAATTTTTCACTCCGCTTAAGTCGATGGTCACGAGTTTCTTGTGGGGCTCTGGGAGACGGAGGGTGGCACTCACTACCATGATGAGACCTCGAGCGGAAGGGGGGTTTGCAGTCCCAGATTTCGAGATCTATTATCTTGCAGCACAGTTGCAGTGGTTCACGAAATGGATGGCGGGGCGTCTCCGCCCCGTGGGAGACTGAGGAGGTAGTGACCCGAGCCTGCGGCTCTTGTCTCGGTGGTGCTGCGGCTCCCCCTGAGGGATCGCTCGGCCCCCTCCGACCTGAATACAGTATGCAAGTCCTGGAATAGGTCTCTGCGACGGGCGCAGATACATTGCCCCTATGCCCCAGACATTCCGCTGACCATATGTGAGGAATTGCCCCACGGTGGGAATTGGCGCAGATTACAGGCATGGGAGGAGGTAGGAATCTCCACAATAGGGGACCTATATGAGGAGAACACATTACTCCCCTTCAATGATCTCTTGGAGCGACATGACCTCCAGAGAGGAGACTTTCTTCTGCATGCTGCTCTGACAACAGCCATCAGGAGACACTGGCGAGAGGGGATGGCGGAACCTCAAACTTCCACAGTATGTCAATACGTAGTGACGGCTGCTGGAACCTTCAAGGCAGTTACGTGTCTATATGGGCGTCTGACGCGGGAAATACGCCGGCCTTTGACTGCCTTGCGTGCCAAGTGAGAGGGAGACCTAGGGGAGGCTATAGACGAGAAACCATGGGGGGAGCTTGTTGAAAGGGCCTGGAAGAGCTCCAGGAATGTGCGATTCCAATTGATCCACTTTTATGTGCTACATAGGGCATACCTCACCCCGAGTAAGATTAATGAGTATTTTGGTGGTTCGGCTGCCTGCCCGCGCTGCACTGCGGAGGGAGCAGGATTTTTACATATGTTTTGGGATTGCCCGACTTTGGGAGAGTTCTGGAGAGGGATCACTGAAAAATTGGCGACTATAACGGAGAGGGAAGTGGTGCTGACCCCAGGGTGTTGTTTACTACATTGGTTCCCACACACGGCCAAGAATAAGGTCACTAGCAAGTTTATAGATCTGGGGCTGGTACTGGCTAAAAGAGAGATCACCAGCCATTGGAAGGCAAGCCGCGGTCCTAGCATGCCTCGAAGGACGAGGGAATTGGGGAAATGGGCGGAGTGCGAGGGGACATTCCGACTACAAATGGCCCGCAGGACGGGGAATGAGAATACGCTGGAAGCAGCACGAGCGTGGGTGGCATTAGTGGACCTCCTGAGACACCCTGTTGATAACGAAGAAGAAGACCTAGATAGAGAGGGCCCTATTAGGGGCGATTGATCGGCTGGTGCTTTTAATGTCCCTGACTGTTGATCCCGCGATGGGCCTGCCTATTATATTATACACCTATCACTGAGCTACCACCGACATATACTACATGGAATGACTCATGGTCCGTACTATGGGACAGCCCTAAGAATGTGCATAATTAATCTGAGTACGTGCGGCATGCCTGGGGGGTGGGGGGAGGCTGGGAGTTGCGGGGGGAGATACACGGGGCAAACTGTGTTAGACGACGAGCCTTGAGGGGAGGCCTCAACGTACTGTGGTGACAATCAACGGAAGGCAGCAGCCTAAAAGCGGAACCTGGGACTGCAATAACTATTACCCTTCTATCTTATAAGAGATACTGCGGGACAATTGCAGTTGAAAACGAGGGGTTATTGTATTAACCTGTTCCCTGGGGGTTCACGAATAATCCGAATGCTACTTGAGATTTGTTTAACCATGTCATTTGAAAAAGCAATAAAATCTGTTTTAAAAAAAAATGAGTACTTCTGCACCCCATACCAGTGAGCTATAGGCACTGTTTAAGTTGTTGCTACAGACTTGTGCTTGCGTTCTGCTGAAAATGGTGTCACCCTTCCCCGTGAAACACTCTGTCACTCTTTCTGCTTTCTTCTGCCTGCCACATACCTCTAAGAAGCAGTAGAGGCTTTACCAGTTGGACCCCAAAAGAGCCCCTAGTTTTTAGGACTTGCATATATGTTTCCTCCTGCACCTTGTGTTATGTTGAAGTAAACCTTAATCTGGTTCTTACCTTTTTAATGTGCACGCCCTTCAAGTCTATGCACAGCTGTTCATTGAGACTTCTAAACCATATGACTGTACTCCTCATTGAGATTACTTCCGCATGCCATGGCAGTGAAATGCCGGCACTGTCAGTGCAATCACCATATGCAACCTTATTTCTGGACATGCTTGTTCTTCTGGCTTGGGCAGTTTTTCTGCCAAAGTTGGTGTTGCCTTTCCATGTGGTAAATCCATCACTCTCCCCACTCTCTTCTCTCTGCAAAATCCCTTTAAGGAGGAGGAGAGGCTTCTTCTGTTGGACCCTAAGAGAGCCCTTAATTTTATATCAATTGGAATAAGGCGCACCAGGTGAATGACCAGTTTTTGTGGGTTTCTCTGGTGTTATGAAGGGAACAGCTACCCAGAAACAAACCTTGTCCATGTGGACCATTCCTGGCATAAATATGTGCTATGCCTTGGCCAACAAGGGCATCATAAAGGCTTTTCGTCTCTTCCTACTAGAGCTAAGGCCACCTCTGCTGCCTTGGCCAGGGCTGTTCCGGTGCTGGACATTTGGCAGGAAGCTCTGGATGGGTGTAACTTTCTACAGGCCACGCGAGCACAGATGGTGGTTTCCATTGTGGTGGCCGCACTGGGCTTTGCCATCTCCACCCTAGGCAAGAAAAGCACCAAACGTGGTGGAGACAACAAGGTGAAGAAGGCGCGCATTGCCATGACTGTGAGCATCGTCTTCCTGCTGGGAGGCCTGGCTGCTTTGGTTGCGTGTTCATGGTACCGCAACAAGATTGTGCAGGACTTCTACAACCCCTTCACCCCAGTCAACACCAAGTATGAGTTTGTATCTACAATCTTCATTGGCTGGGCAGGGTCGTTGCTGGTGGTCCTTGGCGGTGCTCTGCTCGCTTGCTCTTGCCCAAGGAGGTCTGGGTCCAAGGGACGCAAGTACCCCAAATAGAAGGCAGCCTCCAGTGCTGGTGGCAGGGAGTACGTATAAGACATGCCAGGCAGCAATCATCAAACACTACCAGTGACCAATTGCCAGCTCTTCTTGAACTCTGTAGAACTGATCAGTTGGCACACACTGAACTAAGTCCTCTTTGTATCTGGCAAGCAGCTAAAGCCATTAATTGTAAACTGGTCAAGGGGGGCAGGTCTCCTGTGGCACACACTTCATCGCCTTAACATCCCAAAGTGCCTTGGTTCCTGGGTGCCCCTTTTAGTGCTCATTAACTCTGTCCTCATTTTAAATTGTCTTCAGTCCTTCAAGCACCTAAGTCACGTGTATGGGAAGAGCACCACAGGCCTCATATTCTTGCTACAGAGAAGGAATGCAAAAGCATGTCCAGTTTGGAGAAAGGACCCTGGCTTGAGGTTCAAGCATATCCAGTTTTGGGAAAGGTCACTAGCTCGGTTGAACACCTTAGTCACGAATTTGTGTAGGGGGTGAGGGGAAGGCCTGGGTTCACTTGATAAGCAATTGTGTTGTGGACCGTAGGGTTCTTTAAAAGCTGATTTTATTGAAACTTGGGGTGGGCTGGGAGAGTTTTTAAAACGCTATTTGGGAGTATGTTATGACACCTGTGGGGGTGTTGCTCTGTTTGAAGTGACTGCAGTATCCCGGACGAGGTACCAAGACCCATTGGTCCCCAGCGTGACAAAAGGGTTGCCACAGCGTCCTGATCACTATGAACCAGAAGTGCCTGGCACTTCTGCCTTCCACATACCCCTGTAGTTTCTGACCTGGCAGACTTCTGTTAACATGTTCAGTTAGCTGGTGGTGCCCTTTCCGTAGATTTGGCATAGTGACGACAGCATTCTCGTTCTTGCCCGCCGCAGACCTGTAGACCATGTGTAATGTAAACCGGCCGCTGGATGCCTGGCGTAGTTCATCTTAGAAGGGCTGTTTTGTCTCAGAAGTGATGTTTTAGGTAACCTAATAGTAGTGTAAAAACAGATATTTAAGTCTTGAGTTTATTTTTTATTTTTGTGATGTATCATTGTGACATTTTTTGAATTTTTGTACATAAGTAATAAAACTTTTTTTTGGTGTCAGTCCACGGCTTCATCTGACTTTACTGCCTTGGCTCCCAGGTCTGCAGGGAGGGCTATTTTGCTTGCTCTGTCCTGAAGGATTTCCGAAAGTTAAGTACACTCCCTATACCATCCACATTTTGGGAGGTACTGCTTTTGTATCTATTCAGTAAGTGAGGAATCTGCAGTTAGAAGTATACATCAGCGCAAGTTACTTACACTCTTAGTGGACATACAGGTGTAATAAGATTCCTTGTTAGTCTGCACTCTTTCATGATTTGAATTTTTCTGATTAATACTTGTTACAGCAGACTCTTCACATTTAAAATACTCATAGGTGCCAGACTTTAGCTACAGATTTTTTCAGAAAAGCTCCCCATGTGCCAGTCGGTGACACCATATAACTCCATAGTGACAAACTGCCTTGGAAGTGATGGAACAGAGCCACATATCATTTTAACTTCTGGGCGCTGGCGTTAGTTCCTTGCTTTCCATGCCCTTCAATGCGAATCTGGTGCTCTGCTCACAACTTTGTCAGTTTTCTGACAACTCCAAAACTTATCACGGACAGTGTGCCTGGCTTAAGGTCTCCCCCAAAAACAACAGGATTCAAGCTGTGCTGTGACTGCAGGAAACACATTTCGGGCACAGATCCACTAGACGTGCCTGTGGTGCTTGGGCTTTAGTCACTACTCAAAGTCCAGTGATAAATGCACCTGAAGACAATCAGGAAGAAGGAGGCGAAGCTTTGTATCACCAAGAAAAAGAAGAGGTTGCATTTGAAACAGAGGTCCTACTCCAAGTCCTGGGGCTATTTGCAGTTGCTGTCACAAGGTTGGTCCCTCGCAAAGTCCAGTTCTTGCTTTAAGTCTTCTGGTAATTGGGAATTGAAAAAGGTCCACTGGGACAAGTAAGCCTAATGGCTCACAAAAAGTCGCAAGGGCTTCACTCGACAGGCCTGGCTCTTCTGACTTGAATCCTGCATTTAGTCACAGTAGTGCCCTGAATTTCCTGAGCTGTTGTCAACCCAGCAGCCTGTGAGGAAGCCATGCTTCAATTTTTGTAGATGTGACTGATTCCCTCTGTTGTGCTTTTGGTCCCTGCCGGGGCCCAGTGGCCCCAGCAGTACTTTTACCGGAGGGTCTTCTCCCAATTCCGATCACCCCTCTGGCCCCATTCCCGACTCTGTACCAACGCCAGTACTTCCACTCTGGACCCAGGGTCCACACCAGTTCCCTCCTTGCTGGTGACAATGTTGACTGGCACTAGTACTGGATCCAGTTGTGACACCAGTCATTGACCCACGAACCGACATCGGCCCATCCTGTGTCTTGCTACAAAACATCTAAGGCTCAACCAGTGATTGTACTGCCAGACGTTCAGCCTTGGCCACTCCCTCAATGGCACTGCTATTAGAAGATAGATGCACCCTTTTCAGCTTCTACTCCAATGTAGTCCCGGGCATATCTAATGTCTCTCACAACAGATATGGTAACTTGGAGGCAGATAATCTGCTCCACCCGTATTAAATTGATGAAATGCAGTATTTCAACTTTAAAAATGCTGATGGTCTTTGATACCTTATCAGAGTCAGAGCTGAACTCGCCATCTGATCCACCTCTGGAATAAAGTTCCTCTTTCTATGTAGTAGCTCGAAGAGCAGCAGAAGTGCTAGACTTGCAGTTGCTTACTTTGGAAACGAAAGCTAATTTATTAACTGAAATTCTTCAACGAGGTCCAACTTCATCTGAGCCATTGTCACCATTTAATGAGGTACACTTGTGGGCACTTGGCTGTTAGCCATGCTCAGCCTCTCCAGCTAGCTGACACAGCCAGACTGCACAGACCACCCCCTTGTGACCTTGACTTTTTGACAAGAATCCCAATGCTTGAAAGCCTTATTGTGCAGACATCCACACGTTAAGTCAGTCCAAATACTTTTCCTTTGATCTTCTCGGATAAGGGAGTCAAAAAATGGTAGTGCCTTTGGCAGGAAAATGCTCTCCTCAGCTAGCCTGGCTTTTTGCTCTTTAAATGCAGTATGCCTCCTAGGCAGGTACACCCTTACCTTATGGGACATGACCAGCAAGATCTTGCCAGCTGTTCTGGAGGAACACAGGAACTCACTGGACCAAACGATCCAAGATAAATAACATGTTTCTTGGGGATTAGGATCCTTACACCTGTCTTGTCCACATGTTTTTGCCTTTCACAGTGGCCTCTTAGGGTCCTATGCTTTCATCAGGACATTAATTTTTAATGTATAGTCCTGCCGCCGATGTCTCTGTGAGTACAAGGACAAACACGTGCATATAATCAGGCGGTCTTATTTTGCATGAGTTGAGCACATTAATGCCTAGAAATAATAACATATTCAGCAGTGATTCTGGTAAAGCCAAAGAGCATATGAAGTATGTGAAAACCCCATAGCTTGTCCATTTGGAGGTGTTGATGGAGGTTTTGCATGTAATTTGTGCCTGAGAAGGGCAGGAGTAAATGTGGAAGTATCCCTCCACCGCACTCAAATATCATGGGGAGGTGAAGAGGGAGGGATTTTTGTCACTAGGAGCATATTTTCCCTGTATATGAACCAAAAAAAAAAAAACACAAGCATTGGTAAAGCCAATAGGTCTGTGTTTATTGTGCTAACGCATGCAGTATTGGTATATTAGTGCAGCACACTCTGGAGAGAGCCAGCAGGAGTGGCACGAGATGGCTATACTTGTAAAGTAATCCCTTATTTCAATTCAGTGGAAGGATACCTCCAAACAGCCAATAATTTTAGGTGAGAGATGACTACTTCACTGGGATGGGACAAGACAGGATTGACAAAGTCTCAAGCCAAAAGCTGAAAGGGACTGCACCAGAGCCAACTCTGTGTATAGTGCTAGCGGTAGGTCTGTTTGACAGTGGTGCTGGTGAATCCCAAACCCCAATTAAATGTACAAATGTTCACTTGAGTCAGATTTATGCATGCATATTTTTCCACTAGAAGGAAGTTCTATATGTGTACATTTTATGCTTCATACTGAGATTAAATTGCGTTCTGTCGTATATTTATCTGACTACTTCTGGGATCCTTTGTATATCCCATACATTTTTAAAATGAGCTTCAAACATAGGGATCATTTTATGGGAGGAAATATCTGACTATTGTCGCCCTTGGTTTGTGAATCAAGCCTGGGAGAGAGAGAAAAAGCAAAAAAGAAAAACGGAATTAGTACAGTGATGGATCCCAGCACCTGAAACAGCCGTTTACATTTTAAATTGGATTCTTAGAATATGGCACGTTTTTTTTGTAATTCCCCTTCACTAGATTGTGTATTAAAGTCTCAGAAACAATGTCCATTGGCAGTTCACAAAATTGTCTATCAGCAGCCTGTTGCCCATCGTAATAAAGGTGTCAAGCAAACTAAGCAGTCAAATAAAGTCAACAGTGATTAATTGAACATCCCACCCAGAGCGAAAGTGATCATTAAAGGATACATATAGTCCAATAACCAATTGTACATAGTCCATGAGAAAGAGAAAGAATGTTAACTCTTATTTGGGGACGGAGGGGGGGGGTCCTGTATTCCGCGGATCCAATAGACCCCTTTTGGTATTTTAAATTTTTCTCTTCACTTTATAGCTTAGTTTTACCTTTGCTGTACTGGGCATCAGCTGACCAAAAGGTCCATCAGAACTTTGTATCTGAAAGAGACACGTTAGTGACAGATTCCTTACCTTAGAATATCCCCAGGCGTCAGGCTGGATCCGGAAAGTTTTTGCGTAGCAGTGCCCTTGCGCGTCGGTAGGCGGCGTCGTGCGGCTCCGCGTCCGTCGTCGGCGTCGTGATCGCCGGGATGACGTCGCGGGCAGTACTTAGGCGCCGCCCCTGCGCGCTGACGTCAGTTCTTCTTTTTCCGCGCCAGCAGCGCAGATCCGGGATGAGCAGTGCCCTGGTCATTTTTTGACCATACTTTTTGGTGAATTTTTCACTGTTTTTCTCCATCGACTTCAAGGTGTCGTAGGGATGCCCGGGTTTAAACGTTGCGGCGCCTGTGCTCGGATGATGTCCGTCACAGACCCGCATTGGGAGTGTCTCTTCTGCCTCGGCCGAGGCCACGACACGGAGTCTTGTACCGACTGCCAGGCCCTCAACCCGAAAGCTTTGCGAGAGCGGTCTCGAAAGCTCCTCGAGGCCCGGCATTCGGCTCCGCGGAAGCCCCGGTCGCGTGAGAGGTCCAGGGGTCGATCGCGGAGTCCACACCGGTCGTCGGCATCGAAGTCTTCGTCCGGTAAGTCGAAACACAAAAAGTCCAAAAAGCATCATCGCTCTAGGACTTCGCCTCGCCGGTCTCGCGACTCGGCTGAGGCCCCTCCCGGCACCGTCTCCGCGGCCCCGGACATGCCTGTGGAGTCGCCCCCGCAATACCCACCCTTCCCGGGTTCGGGGGCGGATCCGGCCAAAGTGCAGGAATTCCTGTCGGCCATGGCCCGCCTCTTCGGGCCTCCAGGTCCCTCCGGTGCGCCTTCGGGCCCCGCGGGCCCTGATGGGGTTGCTCCGGCGTCGCCGACGGCCCCGGCGTCGCCCGTGCCTCCAGCCTCGATCCCGGCTCCGGCTTCGGCCCCGGCCTCGATCCCGGCTCCGCAACCCCCATCGACGCCGGTCGACCTAACGACACCGCCGGCGCCGATGTCTCCGGTGCCGTTCTCGACGCCGCCTGGGGCTCTGGGCGGCGTCGTTCCCCAGTTCCTTCCGGCTCCGGAAATGGACCCGGACCGACGTCGCTCGACGCCGGTTCCGGCGCCGATGAGACCTTGGGTCCCAAATGTCCCTCCTCCCCCTTATTTTGAACCTGAGGAGGACCAGGAGGACTCTCTGACAACAGTGTCAGTACGATGAGGACTGGACAGAGGGTCTAGGGGATGCCAGTGGTCTAGATACTTCCCCTGACACTGGCATGCTGTCTCCTCCCGTGGCAACGGAGGAGGGAGCCAATTTTGCAACGGTGTTGCGTAGGGCGGCTGGAGCCTTACATCTCCAACTCCCTGCTGTGGCGGTCAAGGTTAATCTCTTGACAGAGGTGCTTCAGCCGGCAGCCTCCTCTACGGAGACTGTGCTGCAGTTTAACGACGCCCTCACTGACGTTCTTTTGGGCGCCTGGTCCAAGCCCAACACAGGGGCTCCTGTGGATAGGAACGTGTCCCGACGCCATCGCCCAGCTCCGGGCGACCCCCTGTTTCTCTCTGTCCACCCCACCCCTGAGAGCTTGGTTGTCCAAGCCTCCGCTTCCCAAACCGCCTTCCCTACCGCCCCTCCGGATAGGGAATCCAAACGCCTGGATCAATTTGGGAAGAAGGGTTTTTCTTCCTCCAGTGCTGGCTTGCGGTCCATCAACACCGCTTGCCTTTTGGGCCGATATACCCACTCCTTGTGGGATTCGGTGGCGAATGTTTTGCCCCAGTGTTCTGAGGAGGTCCAGACACTGCTTTCCCGCGCCATTGCGGAAGGAAGGGATGCGGCCAAATACACAATCCGATGTGGCCTTGATACCGCCGACTCGCTGGGCAGGTCTATTGCAACGACGGTGGCGCTACGACGCCACGCCTGGCTGAGAACCACTGGTTTTTCAGGGGATGTCCAGAATACTCTCATGGACATGCCCTTTGATGGAGTCGGTCTTTTGGGTCCAAAGTAGACCATGCGTTGGAGCGTTTTAAGGACTCACGGGCTACTGCAAAGTCCCTGGGCCTTTCTGCTACACGCCCTCCGCTGACTTCTGCTTTTCGCCCCTATCGTGGCCACGGTAGGGGCGCCCTTCACGTCAGCAGCCCAGCCACCGGCCCGCGCAGCAGGCGTCTTCGCGTGGCCGAGGACGTGGATTCCGCCGTGGCGGATCGGGCAACCAGCGTGCGGGTCAGGCCACCACCTCCAACCCGTCCGCGGCCTCCAAACCCTCCTAGTCCCTCCTTTCAGGTGCACAGCACGCCAGTAGGGGGCAGGGTCCGCCATCACCTTCCCCACTGGCGTACCATCACCTCGGACAGGTGGGTCTTGGACATTGTCCGAAGGGGCTACTCCCTCCCCTTCGAGTCCACCCCCAGCCATGCCACCTCAATTCCACCGCATGTCAGGGGATCACTTGGTACTTCTGCAGAAGGAAGTCACGGCCCTCTTGGCCAAGAGGGCCATTGAGCATGTTCCGACCCCAGAAGTAGGGCGTGGTTGCTACTCCCACTACTTCCTGGTGCCCAAAAAGGACAAGGAGGACATGCGTCCTATCTTGGACCTCCGGAACGTCAATCGCTTCCTCCAGAAGGAGAAGTTCAAGATGCTCACCCTAGCTCAGGTCTTGACTGCCCTCGACCCTGGAGACTGGTTGGTAGCGTTGGACTTGCAGGACGCATATTTCCACATCCCCGTCCTGCCGGCCCACCGGCGTTACCTTCGGTTCACGGTAGGCCTCGAGCATTTTCAGTTCACCGTGCTCCCCTTTGGCCTTACCAGTGCCCCTCGGGTGTTCACGAAAGTGATGGCGGTGGTCGCAGCTCATCTGCGCCGGGCAGGGGTTTCAGTCTTCCCCTACCTCGACGACAGGCTGCTGAAGGCGGGCTCGTCCCAGGCAGTCGTCTCCCACCTCCAGACTACGGCCGAACTCCTGCACTCGCTGGGGTTCTCCATCAATGTGCCGAAGTCGCATCTGATTCCTTCTCCACAGCTCCTTTTCATCGGAGCAGTTCTGGACACGACGCAGTTTCGGGCCTATCCTCCCGAACGGCGAGTCCGGGATATTCAGGCTATGATTCCGATCTTTCAGCCTTTATCCTGGGTTTCGGTACGGATGACCCTGAGGCTGCTGGGCCTCATGGCCTCCTGCATCCTGCTGGTCAATCATGCCAGATGGCATATGCGGGCTCTGCAGTGGGACCTGAAGTTCCAGTGGGCGCAGCACCAGGGCAACCTGTCCGATCACGTCCAGATCTCGGAGGGGACTGCAAAACAGTTGCAGTGGTGGCTCTCGAACCGGCAATGGGTCATGGGCATATCCCTCTCCCTTCCCCAGCCAGAGCACACAGTTGTGACGGACGCGTCCCTTCTGGGATGGGGCGGTCACATGGGAGAGGTGGAGATCAGAGGCCTCTGGTCTCCGGCGGAGTCCCGGCTCCATATCAACATTCTGGAGCTCCGGGCGATCCGACTTGCACTCAAGGCATTCCTTCCCTCTGTCAAAGGGAAGGTAGTGCAGGTGTTCACAGACAACACCACCGCCATGTGGTACTGCAACAAACAAGGCGGGGTGGGGTCGTGGACCCTTTGTCAGGAGGCTCTGCGCCTCTGGACATGGCTGGAACATCAGGGCATGTTCCTGATGGTTCAACACCTGGCAGGTTCGCTGAACGCCAGGGCGGACGAACTCAGCCGCAGGTGCATGATGGATCACGAATGGCGTCTTCACTCGGAAGTGGCGCAAGGACTCTTTCTACAGTGGGGAGAGCCTTGGTTAGATCTATTCGCCACCGAAGAGAACGCGCAATGTCATCAGTTCTGCGCGTTGGAATTTCCAAGGCGGCACTCGCTCGGCTACGCTTTTCATCACGAGTGGAGTTGCGGTCTATTGTACGCCTTTCCGCCTATACCACTTCTACACAGAGTGTTGAAGAAGATTCGGCACGACCGGGCCCAAGTCATTCTTGTGGCTCCGGACTGAGCTCGAAGAGTTTGGTATCCCGAGCTACTCAATATGAGCGTAGATCCCCCGATCCGTCTGCCTCTTCGGGAGGATCTTCTGTCGCAGCAGCAGGGGACGGTCCTCCACCCGAACCTGTCCAGTCTACACCTGCTTGCGTGGAGATTGAGCGGCGGCAGTTGATTCCTTTCGACTTGCCTCCCGAAGTTTGTGATGTGATTCTGGCAGCCAGGCGTCCCTCCACTAAGGTGGTATACGCCTGCAGGTGGAACAAATTTGTGGCATGGTGCACAGCAAAGGCTGTGAATCCCCTTTCTGCCCCTCTTTCTGAGGTCCTTCTGTTCCTTCTCTCTCTGGCCCAACAGGGTTCTGCCCTGGGTACCATCAAGGGTTATCTTTGTGCTATCTCGGCCTTCCTCAGGCTCCCTGATCAGCCCTCCCTTTTCAAGTCCCCTGTTGTTAACAGGTTCTTAAAAGGCATTACTCACCTCTTCCCTCCTGTTCCGTTTGTGATGCCTCAATGGGACTTGAACTTGGTTCTTACCTTTTTAATGTGCGCTCCCTTTGAGCCTCTGCATAACTGTCCTCTTCGTCTTCTGACTCTGAAGACAGCCTTTCTGGTGGCCATCACCTCCGCTCGGCGGGTGAGTGAGCTCCAGGCTCTATCTTGCAAACCTCCCTTTCTGTCTGTTCATCCAGACAAGGTTGTTCTTCGGACGCGTCCGTCCTTCTTGCCAAAGGTGGTTACTGCTTTCCACATTGGGCAGACCATCACTTTGCCCACCTTCTTTCCGCCTCCGCATCCTTCCAGAGAGGAAGAGAGGCTCCACCGTCTGGACCCAAAACGTGCGCTCTCCTTCTATATTGACCGCACGAAACACTTCCGGGTGGATGACCAGCTCTTTGTTGGCTACGTGGGCGCCAAAAAAGGTCGGGCGGTGCACAAGAGGACCATCTCCCGCTGGGTTACCTTGTGCATCAAGACCTGCTATTCTTTGGCTAAGAAGGAGCCTCCTGTTGGGCTGCGTGCCCATTCCACCATTGCAACGGCTGCTACCACGGCCTTGGGCCGCGGTGTTCCGCTGCCGGTTATCTGTCAGGCAGCTACGTGGGCCTCGCTGCACACGCTTACAAAGCATTACTGCCTTGACAGTCAGGTCCGGAGGGACGGCTTCTTTGGCCGTTCTGTCCTCCAGGACTTCCTTGTCTGATCTTTGTTCGCAGACCCACCACCGGGGTTGGTATTGCTGGGGTATCTATTCTAAGGTAAGGAATCTGTCACTAACGTGTCTCTTTCAGATGCACAAGTTACTAACTTGTGTAACGATATATCTGTAAGAGACAGTAGTTAGTGACAGATTCCTACCGCCCCACCCATCCTCCCCGTTCTGCGAACTGATTTCTAGGGTTAAGGACATCCCTTTCAGGGCCCTAGTATTTTTCAGACACCTATGTCAGCTTCTTGCATGGCTCTGCGTTCCTGGCGCGGAAAGTCGTGTACAGAACTGACGTCAGCGCGCAGGGGCGGCGCCTAAGTACTGCCCGCGACGTCATCCCGGCGATCACGACGCCGACGACGGACGCGGAGCCGCACGACGCCGCCTACCGACGCGCAAGGGTACTGCTACGCAAAAACTTTCCGGATCCAGCCTGACGCCTGGGGATATTCTAAGGTAAGGAATCTGTCACTAACTACTGTCTCTTACAGATATATCGTTACACAAGTTAGTAACTTGTGCATTGAGCACTGTCAAGGCCAGCACTCGACTAAGCATTGCATGGAGCACTAGAATGGGAGGTGGGCTGATGTAGCTTCAAAGCTTGTCAATCATCATTCCCAGCTACCAATCGTTTCCATATTCACCCTCTCCCCCCTCATTGCACGAATAGCATCTAACTCTGTGATTGTCCATATAAGAGTGTTTATCAACCACCAAACTATCATATATTGGGGGTGTATGCGCCCTCCAGCCCATAGCTATGTGTCTTTTCACAAACACCATAAACAAATCTTAAAAGCGACATATAATCTTTTCAGCTTTTGAACGATGCATCTGACCTAACAGGCATACTACCGGATCCATGGGAACTGCTGTGTCTGTAATATCCCCAGTGGCTCCTAGGAAGTTGGACCAGAGCCCCTAAATCTGCGAGCGACTCCACACCATGTGATAGAAATCAGCCTCTGGTTGTTGATTGGGGTTAGAAGGCACTTTCCTTGGAAACATATTAGCAATTCTGTAGGGAGACAGATATGCCTGGTGTAAATACTTTTTGGGTGTATTTAAATCTGGGATTTCTTGCGATCCTCTTAGGGTAACTTAGTGCACCCACTTATTCAATGTCCGTGAGTTCCCTCCCTATACATTGCTCTCACCATGTCATCAAAGAAGACAACTCAGGAAATGGCATAAGGTTATGGACTTTAATCTCAATCTACATCTGCCTGATTAGAACTGATGTCCAGGTGTTAAGTTAATACAATGCCCCGTTCAGCCATCCGTGCACGAATATCTCGCTGACTTAAATTGCAAAATACACCAACTCTTAAGGAAATTTTCATGCTCTTACTACTTTATAGTTGTTTATGGGATGTTTTATAGAAATCTCTTATATTCTCAATGCTCTGTCTTACCACAATACGGTCTGGATTTTAAAGTTCTGCTTTGTACCTAAATATATCTTTGTAAGTGACTGTTGGCCGTCATTAGATAAATTAGTGTAGTCATAAAAAACACTTCATCATGTATATGTTTATTTTTAATTCAATGCTTTTACAATATTTTCAGGTCAGTATGATGGAAAATCTAAACCTTTGCCGGAATACCATGTGAAGATTTCAGGATTCGATGAACGGGTATGGGAATTTCTTTTAGGGGGAGGAGATTCTTTCTTCACTTTGGTAGTTCAGTTTAGCTGTATAAAAGCATGGTGTGCAGCCCTCAAAAAAATGCAAATTCTGTATCTCTGTTTAACCCAAAATAATTAACATAACACACATTTGAGTGTCATGTCTTCGTTTTACGTTGTTCTTGTCTTATTGTAATTTACACCTCATGTAGTGTATCACACATCACATGTATTTACAGTATGATTGGTTTTGTTTCTTATAGATAGGCTATCATTATGGAAGATCCAGAGCGTTATTCTAAAATAATGGTTTGTGGAATTAGGAAAAATGTCAGGTATCATAAAATCGTAAAAAGCACTTGTTTCGTTTAAGGTGAAAATAATGAAGTCCATGCGAAAACCAAAGCGAATAATTATAAGAGGGGATGACGAGAGGGAGTACCCTTTTCTTGTAAAAGGTGGTGAAGACTTGCGGCAGGATCAAAGGATAGAACAGCTGTTCGAGGTCATGAATATCATCCTTTCCCAGGATGCTGCGTGCAGTCAAAGAAACATGCAACTAAAAACATACCAAGTGATACCAATGACAACCAGGTAAATAGACTGCAAGTAGATATGTTTTCTCCCTCCGCGTAAACAGAAGTATGCCAATTCCCAAAATGTGCTGTTTTACACACTGTCATAGTTTTTATATTTATATCCTCAATGGCACTGTTTTTCTTTCATGTTTGTCTTTGCTTAGCTTCTTTTCCTACTCATTTTTGCTGCACTTGAGAGCAACCCGGATCCATTCTATATTGGTGCTTAATATCCATCTTCTTTCACTTGCATAAATGTCAGCCTAACTAATGAGACTTTGATCTCTCTTTCCCATTGCAAAGGTGTGGTGTGTTTCTAAACCCCCACAGGGGTTTCAGCCTTCCCATGACATCAATCATGTTGTCATCCATACATAGTTCAGGTTCATTGGTAGTACCTTCCAAATAACCATACTAACTGCCTTTTTATGCATAGTCCTTTCCAGACCGGACCTGGACAATCCTGTAATAGCTCCTGCACACTGGCGGGTGACACCATCTTCCTGCCTTTTAACTTCACCATGCCTCCAGACATGACAGAATGGAGCCATACATATGTGTCGCTTCTGCACGCTGACATTAATTCCGGAGTTCTGCTTTAGTGAGTTCTTTTACTGACATTTCTTACAAAACGTTTTTGGTTTTCTCCAACCAGCACAATTGGGATTAAGCCATTCTGTGCATGCTGAAAACAGAGGTTGGCCACAGACATGACCGCTCTCTTTGGTGACTTAGCACCAAACCTAACTCCAAGCTGTTAGACCTGACGGCCTTAGGGTGTTTTTCCCCCCCAGCATTTTGCCTACTGTTGCGGGGATTCTGCACATACACAGAACTATGCACAGGAAAACAGGACCTCGGTGTATAGTGGTGTACCAACCATCCACCTTAGTGCCCAAAATCCCAATCTGACTAGCTATAGTGTCTCATTCGTTCTCCGTACTACAGCGAAGCTACCAATGATTAGACATCCCAGAACACGGACTCTTTCAGGAATCGCGGGAGCAAGAACACTCTTTCATTACTCACTCATGCTTGTCCACAACGTGTGTATTAAGAGACACAGTATAGTTTAAAATGTTTATTTCAACTAACGTGCTCTAAGACACAGTACACGTGCCAGTACTAGCAGCATAATGCATAAAGACAAAACAGTAAACATTGTTACAATTCCATAGAATACAAACGGGGACAGCATTTTATAAAGACAGTGGATAAAGGACTATACGGCCTTGCCACCCTCCCTGTGCTAGGAACTAGTTTATTATAAAAATAGAAGACCTCTGGGCTTTGTCAGGGGGACCCCCATACCTCAAGAACTAGATGCAAGGTTTACATCATCGGACAAGCACAGCTCTTCTCCCTGGAAAGGTTTTTCTCCAAGTCCCTCCAACAGGGAGATCACAATATTAAAAGCACACGAATTTCTCCAGTGCAGCTGTGTTTCATGTTATGTCTAAGTGCGAGGGGCTGACCAGAACAGCAACAACAAGGGACGTTGTTTTTCGACCTTGTACATTGTGTGCAGACGAAAACCACAGAAAACATCAGAAAAGGTGAAAGGCAGAAATGCAGACCGTTCTAATGTGAACGGTCACAAGCAGAGTCTGGGAAAACAAAGTCACGGAGTAACGTGTGCAAAGGAGGCATCTGAAAGAGACACGTTAGTGACAGATTCCTTACCTTAGAATATCCCCAGGCGTCAGGCTGGATCCGGAAAGTTTTTTGCGTAGCAGTACCCTTGCGCGTCGGTAGGCGGCGTCGTGCGGCTCCGCGTCCGTCGTCGGCGTCGTGATCGCCGGGATGACGTCGCGGGCAGTACTTAGGCGCCGCCCCTGCGCGCTGACGTCAGTTCTTCTTTTTCCGCGCCAGTAAGCGCAGATCCGGGAAGAGCAGTGCCCTAGTCACTTTTTGACTATCTTTTTGTGAAATTTTTCACTGTTCTCTTCAACGAGTCTTCACGACTCCTAAGGTGTCGTAGGGATGCCCGGCTTTAAGCCCTGCGAGGTATGTGGTCGTATGATGTCCATCACGGACCCCCACCTCGAGTGTCTCTTCTGCCTCGGCCGAGGCCACGACACGAAGTCGTGCCCTGACTGCCGGAAACTTCATCCGAAGGCTTTGCGAGAGCGGTCTCGAAAGCTCCTTGAAGTCCGGCAGTCGGCTCCGCGCCGCAGCAAGCCCCGGTCCCGGGAGAGGTCGAGGGCCGGACGCGGAGTCCCCGCCGTTCGTCGGAATCCAAGTCTTCGCGCTCCTCCGGTAAGTCGAAGCACAAGAAGTCTAAGCGGCGTCATCGCTCTAAGACTTCGCCTCGCCGGTCGCGCGACTCGGCTGAGGTCCCTGTCGGCACCGTCCCCGCCCCGCGGCCCCGGACGTGCCTGTCGAGTTGCCCCCGCATTACCCGTCCTTCCCGGGTTCGGGGGCGACTCCGGCCGAAGTACAGAACTTCCTGTCGGCCATGGCCCGCCTCTTCGGGCCTCAAGGTCCCTCCGGTGCGCCTTCGGGCCCCGCGGGCCCAGATGGGGTTGCTCCGGCGTCGCCGTCGACTCCGGTCCCGGCGTCGCCTGTCCCACCAGCCTTCGTCCCGGCCTCGGCTCCGGCCCCGGCCTCGACCCCGGTTCCGGTGGTGCCGCAACCTCCATCGACGCCGGTTGACCTAACAACGCCTCCGCCGACGCCGATGTCCCCGGTGCCGTTTCCGACGCCGTCCGGGGCTCCGGGCGGCGTCGTTCCCGGTTCTCCCCGGGTCCGGACATGGAGCCGGACCGGCGTCGCCCGACGCCGGTTCCGGCGCCGATGAGGCCTTGGGTCCCTTATGTCCCTCCTCCTCCATCTTTTCAACCTGAGGAGGACCAGGAGAGCTGGGAGGGGTCTGCCGACCCTCTCACACAACAGTGCGAGTTTGACCCGGACTGGGTTGAGGAACTTGGGGATGCCAGTGGGCTGGATACCTCCCCCGACTCTGGCATGCTGTCTCCTCCCGTGGCAACGGAGGAGGGGGCTAATTTTGCAACGGTGTTGCGTAGAGCTGCTGGAGCCTTAAATCTCCAGTTGCCTACAGTGGCCGTCAGGACTAACCTCCTGACTGAAGTGCTTCAGCCGGCGGCCTCCTCTTCGGAGCCTGTGCTGCCGTTCAACGATGCACTCACTGACGTTCTTTTGGGTGCCTGGTCCAAACCCACCACAGGGGCTCCTGTGGATAGGAACGTGGCCCGACGCCATCGCCCGGCTCCGGGCGACCCCCTGTTTCTCTCCCAACACCCCACCCCTGAGAGCTTGGTTGTCCAAGCCTCTGCCTCCCAAACAGCCTTCCCTACCGCCCCTCCGGATAGGGAATCCAAGCGCCTGGATCACTTTGGGAAGAAGGCTTTCTCTTCCTCCAGTGCTGGCTTGCGGTCTGTTAATACCGCTTGCCTCTTGGGCCGATACACCCACTCCCTGTGGGATTCGGTGGCTGATGTTTTGCCGCAGTGTTCTGAGGAGGTCCAGACACTGCTTACCCGCGCTATTGCGGAAGGGCGTGATGCGGCTAAGTATACCATCCGCTGTGGCCTTGATACCGCCGACTCGCTGGGCAGATCGCTTGCAACGACGGTGGCGCTGCGTCGCCACGCCTGGCTGAGAACCACTGGTTTTTCAGGGGATGTCCAGAATACTCTCATGGACATGCCCTTTGATGGAGTCGGTCTCTTTGGTTCAAAGGCGGACCATGCGCTGGAGCGTTTCAAGGATTCACGGGCTACTGCTAAGTCCCTGGGCCTTGCTGTTGTGCGCCCTCCGCAAACGTCTGCTTTTCGCCCCTTTCGTGGCCACGGAAGGGGCGCCCAGTCACGTCCACAGCCCGGCCAACGGCCCGCGCAGCAAGCGCCTTCGCGTGGCCGAGGACGTGGATACCGCCGTGGCGGTTCGGGCAACCAGCGTGCGGGTCAGGCCACCACCTCCAACCCGTCCGCGGCCTCCAAGCCCTCCTAGTCCCTCCTTTCAGGTGCACAGCACGCCAGTCGGGGGCAGGGTCCGCCATCACCTTCACCACTGGCGTCCCATCACCTCGGACAAGTGGGTCTTGGACATTGTCCGAAGGGGCTACTCCCTCCCCTTCGAGACCACCCCCCAGCCATGCCACCTCAATTCCACCGCATGTCAGGGGATCACTTGGTGCTTCTACAAAGGAAGTCACGGCCCTCTTGGCCAAGAGGGCCATCGAGCATGTTCCGACCCCAGAAGTAGGGCGTGGTTGCTACTCCCACTACTTTCTGGTGCCCAAAAAGGACAAGGAGGACATGCGTCCTATCTTGGACCTCCGGAACGTCAATCGCTTCCTCCGGAAGGAGAAGTTCAAGATGCTCACCCTAGCTCAGGTCTTGACTGCCCTCGACCCCGGAGACTGGTTGGTAGCGTTGGACTTGCAGGACGCCTATTTCCACATCCCCGTCCTGCCGGCCCACCGGCGTTACCTTCGGTTCACGGTAGGCCTCGAGCATTTTCAGTTCACCGTGCTCCCCTTTGGCCTTACCAGTGCCCCTCGGGTGTTCACGAAAGTGATGGCGGTGGTCGCAGCTCATCTGCGCCGGGCAGGGGTTTCAGTCTTCCCCTACCTCGACGACTGGCTGCTGAAGGCGGGCTCGTCCCAGGCAGTTGTCTCCCACCTCCAGACTACGGCCGAACTCCTGCACTCGCTGGGGTTCTCCATCAATGTGCCAAAGTCGCATCTGATTCCTTCTCCACAGCTCCTTTTCATCGGAGCAGTTCTGGACACGACGCAGTTTCGGGCCTATCCTCCCGAACGGCGAGTCCGGGATATTCAGGCTATGATTCCGATCTTTCAGCCCTTATCCTGGGTTTCGGTACGGATGACCCTGAGGCTGCTGGGCCTCATGGCCTCCTGCATCCTGCTGGTCACTCATGCCAGATGGCATATGCGGGCTCTGCAGTGGGACCTGAAGTTCCAGTGGGCGCAGCACCAGGGCGACCTGTCCGATCACGTCCAGATCTCGGAGGGGACTGCAAAACAGTTGCAGTGGTGGCTCTCGAACCGGCAATGGGTCATGGGCAGATCCCTCTCCCTTCCCCAGCCAGAGCACACAGTTGTGACGGACGCGTCCCTTCTGGGATGGGGCGGTCACATGGGAGAGGCGGAGATCAGAGGCCTCTGGTCTCCGGCGGAGTCCCGGCTCCATATCAACCTTCTGGAGCTCCGGGCGATCCGACTTGCACTCAAGGCATTCCTTCCCTCTGTCAAAGGGAAGGTAGTGCAGGTGTTCACAGACAACACCACTGCCATGTGGTACTGCAACAAACAAGGCGGGGTGGGGTCGTGGACCCTTTGTCAGGAGGCTCTGCGCCTCTGGACATGGCTGGAACACCAGGGCATGTTCCTGGTGGTTCAACACCTGGCAGGTTCCCTGAACGCCAGGGCGGACGAACTCAGCCGCAGGTGCATGATGGATCACGAATGGCGTCTTCACTCGGAAGTGGCGCAAGGACTCTTTCTACAGTGGGGAGAGCCTTGGTTAGATCTATTCGCCACCGAAGAGAACGCGCAATGTCATCAGTTCTGCGCGTTGGAATTTCCAAGGCGGCACTCGCTCGGCGACGCTTTTCGTCACGAGTGGAGTTGCGGTCTATTGTACGCCTTTCCGCCTATACCACTTCTACCCAGAGTGTTGAAGAAGATTCGGCACGACCGGGCCCAAGTCATTCTTGTGGCTCCGGACTGGGCTCGAAGAGTTTGGTATCCCGAGCTACTCAATATGAGCGTAGATCCCCCGATCCGTCTGCCTCTTCGGGAGGATCTTCTGTCGCAGCAGCAGGGGACGGTCCTCCACCCGAACCTGTCCAGTCTACACCTGCTTGCGTGGAGATTGAGCGGCGGCAGTTGATTCCTTTCGACTTGCCTCCCGAAGTTTGTGATGTGATTCTGGCAGCCAGGCGTCCCTCCACTAAGGTGGTATACGCCTGCAGGTGGAACAAATTTGTGGCATGGTGCACAGCAAAGGCTGTGGATCCCCTTTCTGCCCCTCTTTCTGAGGTCCTTCTGTTCCTTCTCTCTCTGGCCCAACAGGGTTCTGCCCTGGGTACCATCAAGGGTTATCTTTGTGCTATCTCGGCCTTCCTCAGGCTCCCTGATCAGCCCTCCCTTTTCAAGTCCCCTGTTGTTAACAGGTTCTTAAAAGGCATTACTCACCTCTTCCCTCCTGTTCCGTTTGTGATGCCTCAGTGGGACTTAAACTTGGTTCTTACCTTTTTAATGTGCGCTCCCTTTGAGCCTCTACATAACTGTCCTCTTCGTCTTCTGACTCTGAAGACAGCCTTTCTGGTGGCCATCACCTCCGCTCGGCGGGTGAGTGAGCTCCAGGCTCTATCTTGCAAACCTCCCTTTCTGTCTGTTCATCCAGACAAGGTTGTTCTTCGGACGCGTCCGTCCTTCTTGCCAAAGGTGGTTACTGCTTTCCACATTGGGCAGACCATCACTTTGCCCACCTTCTTTCCGCCTCCGCATCCTTCCAGAGAGGAAGAGAGGCTCCACCGTCTGGACCCAAAACGTGCGCTCTCCTTCTATATTGACCGCACAAAACACTTCCGGGTGGATGACCAGCTTTTTATTGGCTACGTGGGCGCCAAAAAGGTCGGGCGGTGCACAAGAGGACCATCTCCCGCTGGGTTACCTTGTGCATCAAGACCTGCTATTCTTTGGCTAAAAGGAGCCTCCTGTTGGGCTGCGTGCCCATTCCACCAGGGCAACGGCTGCTACCACGGCCTTGGGCCGCGGTGTTCCGCTGCCGGTTATCTGTCAGGCAGCTACGTGGGCCTCGCTGCACACGTTTACAAAGCATTACTGCCTTGACAGTCAGGTCCGGAGGGACGGCTTCTTTGGCCGTTCTGTCCTCCAGGACTTCCTTGTCTGATCTTTGTTCGCAGACCCACCACCGGGGTTGGTATTGCTGGGGTATCTATTCTAAGGTAAGGAATCTGTCACTAACGTGTCTCTTTCAGATGCACAAGTTACTAACTTGTGTAACGATATATCTGTAAGAGACAGTAGTTAGTGACAGATTCCTACCGCCCACCCATCCTCCCCGTTCTGCGAACTGATTTCTAGGGTTAAGGACATCCCTTTCAGGGCCCTAGTATTTTTCAGACACCTATGTCAGCTTCTTGCATGGCTCTGCGTTCCTGGCGCGGAAAGTCGTGTACAGAACTGACGTCAGCGCGCAGGGCGGCGCCTAAGTACTGCCCGCGACGTCATCCCGGCGATCACGACGCCGACGACGGACGCGGAGCCGCACGACGCCGCCTACCGACGCGCAAGGGTACTGCTACGCAAAAAACTTTCCGGATCCAGCCTGACGCCTGGGGATATTCTAAGGTAAGGAATCTGTCACTAACTACTGTCTCTTACAGATATATCGTTACACAAGTTAGTAACTTGTGCATCATGGCAGCTAGGCCTAAGCTAACTAAGCAATGTCGACAATGAGGCCACAATCAACACTACACCCTCCCCTGGTCAGTCCATTGGACAGGACATAGGACGAAAACAGAGTTCAAATAGATGGAGCAGAATGCAAACGTCTGTATGTGGGAAACATTTTTGGAGGGGGGGAAAAAAACAAATTAGTGGAAAAAAATTGATCACTCAAAGAGGATAAAAAAAATCCGAATATGCAGTTTATTTATAGTCCACAAAACTAATCCAGCAGAGTGTATGCGCAGAAGACAGCAACCCCTTCCAAAAAGACATCATTGTCATCGTTTGAAAAAAGAGATGCCATCCAGTTCAGCAAATCAAAACTGAATTCATGTTCCTCACAAGAGGGGGCAGTGATCAGCATTGCGGGACAACTTGCGTGATATTCAATATAACTGTGTTGTAGGAGATTCCAAGCAGCCGCCCAGATATCCCATTGTGCCAAGACTCCAAGTGCAGCTGCACGCGCCATTAATCCGTCACCGGAACATTCCCGTTCATGGGCCATTAAGGGGCCCATCAACTGGTCGAAATCCGGGTCAGTACAGGGCGTATTGGAGAGGCAAACATCCACGGACCAAGAAAACCGACATCTTAAGCAGGACATCACAGGTTGCACGCAAGTGAAATACGCAAAGCGAAAAGATAGGCCATAAGCCACGCTGAATGTTGCCAGCGGCAGGACACCGAAGCTGTCAATCATGCGGTCACGGAGCATCTGCAGGCGCCCTGGGTTGGGTAGGCCCACAAGAGGTGCAGCCATTGTGCAACAGGCAAAATAAAAGCAATATTCCAGCAGCTAAGGCTAGGATCAATGGGAAGCCACCGAAGACGCTGGAAAAAATAGAATGAATAAAAGCCGGTATTACACCAAATATAGTCTGAAAGGAAGTCAAAAGGCCTCCAGAGCCCACAACTTTAAAAAAAGTGATCAAGGCCGTTGGTATTAGATGCATTAAATATACGGTGAATCAGTTCACCGAAATGTTGGGGGAGGTTAGTGTTTAAAAGGGCCTGTATTTCACTGTGGGTGCTGGCCACCTGGAGGACGAAGGTCTCCCGTGCGGAATTCAGCATAACCTCCTGGTTCAATAATAGCGCCTTTATTCTGCTCAATTTATTGAACTCCACCTTCAAAGTCGGTATGTAAGGCCAAATGGAACTATCTATCTTCCCACGCGGGGGTGGAAAAAGCACATTCTTGCAGCACACTACGCGTTGCGATACCGTTACAATGTAGGGAATGCCAGCATGCAACCCACAGCAATCTTGAATATTTAAAAGCAGATAGCTACCATTAGCAAGCATAGTGAAAGTAGGTGATATAACCGGAACAGGAATGCCCTTTAAAACACATGCAAGATTCGGGGCGGAAACATTACAAGCCCCGTGCAATTTAATGTTTTTACAAACAAGGGAATGACCCACTGTAGAATCGCAAGACTCTCCTGTGAGAAATACCTCCTTGTCATCCCTAAGGCATCTGTATGTGAAAGGTAGGGACCAAAGTTTATGCAAAAAGGCACTGCCTAAAGGCTCAAAACGGCCAACAGGATAATGTTTCATGCATGAACTGAATTCAAATAAAGAAAAAGGCAACGTGATAACCCCGTGTACTAGCCACACTGCAAAGTCAGTCTCCGCCACAGAGAATGGTAAAGGATCTATTTTTACGATATGTAGAAGATTGTATGTCGCATCCTTCATGGACATGAACTGCTGTTTTTCGGTCAAGTTAAATGGCAAAAACAAGCAGACGTGTTTAAGAAATGCCATGGAACCTTCCCCATTTTCAGAGTCTGCAAAGTCCATGCAAACTGCATTACTGAACGCAATTGATTCTGACCATGATATAACACAGACATGTCATCCTGAACAATATCAACAACAGTTGAAACAATATTCTCTAATGTGTAAATGCGGGAAGACAGGGTGTTAATACTGTTGTCGACAACAGCAAGCACTTTTTCGAGATTTGCTTGATCTATTTCCCGTAGACGGGAAGCAGCTTCTATTTGTGAAAGCTTCCAGATTTCATTACAAGTCGCATAAACAAATCTTTTTGGTCTTGGACCTCTAGGTCCTAGAACAAAGTCGGCCAGATCGATATTGCTGGATAGCAGTGATGAATGTTGTTTTACGGAATCTAAGGTAGAGTGCTGCAACCACTGTTTACATAATTTACCAACTGAATATGTTGAAATTGAACGTGAATCAGAAAAACGTGGATCTGGTTTATCCTGTTTATAACCATGCGCAGAATTATGAAAACGCAGTTGGCAGGCATTAGAAGCTATGGGCCACACCAACCAGGCTGATTGATCTAGTGTAGAGACATTAAATGAGTTATTCTGAAATAATTCTTGCAATGTTTCAAGGGAAAAATTTAAATGCAAGCTCCTGTCCGGCCATGGAGACAACGCAAGAATGGTGGGTGCATTCAATTGTTTGGGAGTCGCAAAACCAAAACAAGATGTCTGGTATATAGTACTATTTAAAAATAATATTTGGGTCGGGATGAGGTAAGTGCGGTGTAAGGCTTCTGTACCGCGTACCTGCCACGATTTAGTTCCCCAAATAGATTTCAAATCAATGGTGTTTTTCCAGTGCTCATAGCCACCAATATCTAATGCGTCCATAAAGGAGCTGGAATATAGCAACTTGGTGTGGGTCAACATCACCTTTGGATTTGAAGAACTGTTCAATTTAAAATAATATGACCCTGGGTTCGACCGGTCAAAGTCTGTAAAGTAAGTACATTTATTTATCAGTGTTTGGGAGCTACCTTGCAGAGGGGTCGGGCAATGTTCCCACTGGGTGTAATTGAAACTACCTCGAAGTGTACTCGGTTTATGCAAAAAATGGTTACCATAATGTTGATAGCAATACAAATCGGCATAATTAGCTGAATTTAAGTACAAATCCTCAGCATTAAAAGCAGCATAATATTTCAAATCAGAAAATAACGTTTCAATTGCATGCACATCCCAATCATCTGAATGAATATTCCTTTTTACCACATCACCCATGGAAACACGAAGCACATTAGGGACATTAATAATTTCTGTCGGTCCATGAATTTGGAAATTCACTGCATCCCATACGATGCCATCTGCAACTGGAAAGGCAGAAATGTTCACAAATGTGTGGTCACGCTTCATGATGTGTGAAGAAGAATGCGGAGCCAAAGTTCCAGCCACAGAGTTCACCGCAGAGCGTTCTGGCAAGTAGTGACCATTGATGAGCAAGAAAAAAACTGTCACAAAGCCAATGGACATAAACAGGAAAATCAGGAATAGCACCAACCAGATGTATGTCAATGGAGGGGCCAAAAAATTGTCTCTGAACCAGGATACAAAAATACTGAATTTGGTTGGGACAAATGATGAGGTGGAAGACGAATCAAAGGAAAAACAAGAAAGTATCAATGGTGTTGTAGGCAAATGAGCCACTGACTCACTTGCGGGGTAAGTATACTCAGTTTCCTCGTTGCAGGAGGAAGCCGGGAGGTTGAGCAGGCGATCTGGCAAAGCGACCATCCCAATGGCAACATCGGCACCTGTGGAGACTGGAGGGCCACGAACAGGATTTCTTGAAATTGCCGGACATGATACAGCAGGTGTTACACTATTCAGAATCGGCCAGATGTTGTAGCTTGACATTATCCACTGAGATGTATCTGTTGTCTTTGCGACCAGGAAGCGGTGGTAAGATGACTGTACGTGTACCCTTCAAGCCAAGAACCGGAACCGGTGCACGATAAGAGGGGCCAAATTCTTTTTTGTTCTCCACCTTCTCTCGGACCAGATCTCCAATCTTTGGAAGCCAGCCGGCAACCGGAAGCTGCAGCGCTGCGTCTGTGGCTGAGGGTAAGTGTTCACTTGCAAGTCTGTCACGGGTCTCTTGGAAGTCCTGTAACATAGTAGAATGATTATCTACGTCAAAGATTGCGGCAGTCGCCGCCATGTCTAGACCATCAAGGTCTGGCACAAACATCTGTATGCCAAAGAGCATTTCGTATGGGGTCCGCCCACCCAGAGATCTTCTAGGGAGATTATTAAGTGCACGTTGCACGCCATATAAGTGGGCCAGCCAGTTCCTGCCAGTACCGAAGACTCTAGCTGTCAAGGATTGCTTTAAGTGACGGTTCATTCGCTCCACAATTGAGTTGCCCTCAGGCCTATATGGAGACGAAAATTGCACCAGCACCCCCATAGACCTCATCGCGTCCTTGTACGCCTTAGAGGCGAACGCTGGACCTTGGTCGGAATGGAAGGTGCCACAGGCAAAAATTCCCGCAAAGACACGCAAATCCCTGATGACATTTCGAGCGTCAGCACTGCGTTGTGGCCAAACCCAGATGAAACGTGTGCACGAGTCAACTGCAACTAAGATGTATTTATATGCAGTATCAGAATAAAACGGACCGCAGTGATCAAGATAAGCACAACCAAATGGTTTATTAGAAATGCAGAGCTGTGTTTGTGGTGGATGTGTAACCGTAGAGGGCTTATCTGAAAGAGACACGTTAGTGACAGATTCCTTACCTTAGAATATCCCCAGGCGTCAGGCTGGATCCGGAAAGTTTTTGCTTAGCAGTACCCTTGCGCGTCGGTAGGCAGCGTCGTGCGGCTCCGCGTCCGTCGTCGGCGTCGTGATCGCCGGGATGACGTCGCGGGCAGTACTTAGACGCCGCCCCTGCGCGCTGACGTCAGTTCTTCTTTTTACGCGCCAGTAAGCGCAGATCCGGGAAGAGCAGTGCCCTAGTCAATTTTTGACTACATTTTTGGTGAATTTTTTCACTGTTTCTTTTCGAGTCTTCATCGACTCCTAGGTGTCGTAGGGAAGCCCGGCTTCAACCCATGCGACGCCTGTGGTCGAATGATGTCGATCACAGACCCGCATCTAGAGTGTCTCTACTGTCTCGGCCGAGACCACGACACGAAGTCGTGTCCTGACTGCCGGAAACTTCACCCGAAGGCTTTGCGAGAGCGGTCTCGAAAGCTACTCGAGGTCCGGCAGTCGGCTCCGCGCTGCACCAAGCCCCAGTCCCGGGAGAGGTCGAGGGGCCGGTCGCGGAGCCCCCGCCGGTCGTCGGAGTCCAAGTCTTCGCGCTCCTCGGGTAAGTCGAAGTACAAAAAGTCTAAGAAGCATCATCGCTCTAAGACTTCGCCTCGCCGGTCTCGCGACTCGGCTGAGGCCCCTGTCGGCACCGCCCCCGCCGCCCCAGACGTGCCTGTGGAGCCGCCCCCGCATTACCCGTCCTTTCCGGGTTTGGGGACGACTCCGGCCGAAATACAGGAATTCCTGTCGGCCATGGCCCGCCTCTTCGGGCCTCAAGGTCCCTCCGGTGCGCCTTCGGGCCCCGCGGGCCCTGATGGGGTTGCTCCGGCGTCGCCGCCGACTCCGGTCCCGGCGTCGCCTGTCCCGCCAGCCTTCATCCCGGCCTCGGCCTCGATCCCTTCATCCCGGCCTCGGCCTCGATCCCGGCTCCGGTGGTACCGCAACCCCCATCGACGCCGGTTGACCAAACCACGCCTCCGCCGACGCCGATGTCCCCGGTGCCGTTCCTGAGCCCCGGACGGCGTCGTTCCCCGGTTGTCTCCGGCTCCGGACATGGAGCCGGACCGACGTCGCTCGACGCCGGCTCCGGCGCCGATGAGACCTTCGGTCCCAAATGTCCCTCCTCCTCCATATTTTGAACAAGAGGAGGACCAGGAGAGCTGGGAGGGGTCGGAAGACCCTCTCACGCAATAGTGTGAGTATGATCAGGACTGGGCTGAGGAACTTGGGGATGCCAGTGGTCTAGACACTTCCCCTGACACTGGCATGTTGTCTCCTCCCGTGGCTACGGAGGAGGGAGCAAATTTCGCAACGGTGTTGCGTAGAGCAGCTGGAGCCTTGCACCTCCAATTGCCTACTGTGGCTGTCAGGACTAATCTCCTGACCGAAGTGCTTCAGCCGGCAGCTTCCTCCACGGAGACTGTGCTGCCGTTCAATGATGCACTGACTGACGTTCTTTTGGGCGCCTGGTCCAAGCCCACCACAGGGGCTCCTGTGGATAGGAACGTGGCCCGACGCCATCGCCCTGCTCCGGGCGACCCCTTGATTTCATTACAAGACCGGAGGCTACCATTATGCAAATACTTTTATTTGCTGCCCAAACATGCAGCCCTTTAAAGAATGTAACTACATCATAATAAATAGAACATTGGTAACGTGACAAGTAGACTGTGCAGGCTCCCATCTTCCTCTTTTGTTCGCTGCTCAGACACAGCTAAGTACACCTTTCCATCTATGGCTTACCTCCTTGATTGTCTATGATTTATTAACCGTTTTGATGTACTTTATTGCCTTTTATTAACTGTATTCTAGTGTTTCTTGATATCAGCCTTTCTTGTATTTATAATGTGCTAGATTTTATTAGCTAACACCGCTTTTCTTCCCGGCACTCCCCTTGTCCAATTTATGGCAGGGTTGATACCTTACTTAACATCATGCCAAGCGATCGCTTTACGATCGTTCTCTTTATTCAGGTAAGTGCTGTCTTTTCCTAGTTTTGTTTTTTTGTAACAAGTATTAGCGAGCGTTTGGAGACGCTACCAACTTTAGTCTTCTGCAGCGCTTCAGCGCATTACTGGATCCCCTCACGGTCCTGACACCATTTAAACACACAAACTGTGTTTAAAATGGGAACGGGAGCTTGCCTCCTTTGAGCCTTGGTATCCTAGCAACATGCTAGGATACGAGACGCACCTGCTGACTCGCGCAGGCAGGAAATCGCATCGCTTCTCTGCGACGTCAGGTTACCATGGCTACGCTGCTCCTCCTAACGAGCGCGTAACGGTATCGGACGGGGAAGGAGTCTCTCTGCCTATTTTTTTCCACTAAGAGCGCTTTTATAATACAAGATCGCCACCCGGTGGCCTTCTCAAACACTTTACCAGCTAACCATAGGTGATTTATCAACCGTGAGTAAACCTCGCCAGAACAAATTATTGACAAGGTTTATTTTGCTTATTGAACTTACTTTATGAACCCTGACGCTAATATCTCTCCTACAATGGAGCCTTTGGGGGATAACTTGAAACAACTAATTGACCAAGAGGTCAAATCGTCTGTCAGGGAAGCAGTTAATGCTGCTCTTCTTAAGAGGAAGAGGATCTCCCCTCCTGAAGAGATCTATTTCTCTCTTTCCGATGGGGACTCCCCCTCTGGCAGTGGACCTCAAATAAGGGGTAAAGCGCCTCTAAAGAGAAAACACTTGAAAGAAGCATTCACCCATGCTATTGGACTTGGTAGCCCTCGCGCTACAAGAGATGTTGGTGCTCGTAGCAGCACAATAGAGAGATCCCAGCTACCTGGGACTGGGAGAAGAGGTGCCCATAGCGGCATTATAGAGAATGGTATTTTATTCCATACAAATGATTTAACTGATGATTCCTCACCTTTTTTAATGACCTTGAGGAAGACGAGTTTATTTTTGATCCCCAAGATACCCCTGAGGATCTTGATGAGGACCTAGAGCATCCTTCTACCTCCTCCTTTATAATTAAAGATTCCCTCGGGAGGAGATGTTCAATCCCACTGCTATTCGTCATCCTCGCAGCACGGAATGGTGGCCTATGGACCTCGTTGGTAGATATTTATCCAATTGGGTCAGGAAACCCATGGACAGAGAGACACGCAATTTACTGCGTAATGAGTGCCCTCGCCCCTCTTCGGAGGATAAGATCTGCAATACCCCCAACCTTGACCCTGAATTGATCACCTTTCTCTTTAAATCAGGGAGGGACCCTAGGAAAGGAATAGAGAGATGCCTGAAGCAATGTCAGGATAAGCTACTTGACGTCCTGGGCCCTCTTGCCAAAATTCTCGATATGTCAGAAGAGGCCAGGACTAACAATACTCCGATTAATAGTGAGCTTCTGAGAGGTTGGTCCCAACGTGCAATATGCTTCATTGGGAATGCTAACGCCAACCTAATCACCGAGAGAAGGAAGGCGGTCCTCCTGAGAATGAACCCCAAACTCGCGGACCTTTCCGCTAAAGAGGACATGTGCGATGCCAGGGGAATGTTATTCGGTGATAACTTCGTCAGATCATTGGGAAAGTATGTGGCCACCTTCAATGCATTTAGTAAAGCGCAGTCTAGCATGCGAAGAGTTTTTGGAGGACGACCACTTTTTGGAAGGGCTGACAGGAGGGGACAACCTGTCAGCCGTGGTTACTTCCGGTCCCAATTTTACCCACAAGAGACAAGAGACTCTCGTCCTTACAGAGGGTCCCGCTCAAACTTCTACCCCCAGAGAGGAAGGGGTTCAAGGAGCCGCGGCGGCAGATCAAGGTTCGCCAACCAATCTTTCCAAGGTAAGTCTGAACCTCTCCCTTCCTTCCAAGGTGGCAGGAAGACTCAAACTTTTTGCAAACAAATGGTTTCAAATCACCCAAGATCCATGGGTCTTGGAAACTGTAGTTGGCTTCAAGATAGATTTTTGGAAAGAGCCCTTTCAGAAAAAGGTTCCAAAAGAAGTTATTGTAGACAAAGAAAACTCAAACTTAATAGACTTAGAGATTTCCCAAATCCTAGACTAAGGAGCCATTGTGAAAATTCCTCTTTCAGAAATACCAAAGAGCTTTTTAAGTACTATTTTCCTTGTCAAAAAGAAGGACAAGGGTTGGCGTCCCGTCATAAATCTCAAATATCTAAACCAATTTCTAACATACAGACACTTCAAGATGGAGGGTATCCATCTTTTGAGGGACATCTTGCAAACAAGAGATTGGCTGGTAAAATTGGACCTGAAAGACGCCTATTTTACCATACCCATGGACGAGGAGTGTCGCAAATACCTCTGTTTCACTTGGAAAGGAACTCTTTATCAATTCCAGTGCCTTCCCTTCGGCCTCTCGTCAGCCCCATGGTGCTTCACCAAGGTCCTTCGTCCAGTGGTCAGCTATCTCAGAGAAAGGGGATTCGTTTAATAATATACCTAGACGATATCCTTATCATGTGCCAGGACAAGTTAGAAATCATGGAACATTTAAAAATGACCATGGACCTCCTTCGAGACTTGGGCTTCATTATAAACATGGAGAAATCTTTTCTGACCCCCTCACAAGAACTAGAGTTCCTTGGGTTCAATGTAAACACCATCCATTCAAATCTAATCCTTCCCCACAAGAAGGTTACCAAAATAAAAAAACATGTTTCACTTATCCTTGCCCGAGAATCTATCCGCCTAAAAGATCTAGCCAGAGTTTTAGGACTCCTTTCCTCCTCTATTCAAGCCATTTCACCAGGCCCTCTTCATTACAGGGGTCTACAAAGATTGAAAGCACTGGGTCTGAGGAAGGGCCTCTGGTACGAAGACTCTCTACCTCTCTCGCAAGATGCCCGAGAAGATCTTCATTGGTGGTTGAAAAACCTCCAGGCCTGGAACGGGAAAGCTATCTTCGGGAACGTTCAGGATTTCACTATAGAATCAGATGCGAGC
This sequence comes from Calotriton arnoldi, assembly GCA_963921515.1. Lineage (NCBI taxonomy): Eukaryota > Metazoa > Chordata > Amphibia > Caudata > Salamandridae > Calotriton > Calotriton arnoldi. The sequence goes on from CAWUFW010012157.1 coordinate 46,460, forward strand.
AACCAAGGCTGGGGAGCTCGCCTAAAAATTTAGAGACCGGAGGGAGGTGGTCCTTGGAAGAACAATCCCTTCACATAAATTCCTTGGAGATGCTAGCAGCTCTGAATGCGATTATGAGCTTCAAAGAACTTTTGAAGAACTCCAATACCCTAATCCGTTTGGACAATTTCTCAGCTGTCTCTTATATAAATCGCCTTGGGGGCGCGAGATCCAAAAATCTCTCAGATCTTGCCAAGCGGATATGGTATTTTTGTTGGGACCAAAAGATCACCCTCAGAGCAGAATTTATCCCCGGGTCACAGAATGTCAGGGCAGACTGGAACTCACGTTTCCTCCACGATTCCAGCGACTGAAAACTGAATCCAGAGATTTTTTCTCAGATCCAAGAACTTTGGGGCCCAATCCATTTAGACCTATTTGCCAGCAGGTTAACCCACCAAGTCGAGAAATACTTCAGTTGGAGGCCAGACCCCTTTGCCTCAAGAGTAGATGCCTTCCTCCAGTCTTGGGAAGGGATCAAGGCTTATGCCTTTCCCCCCTTCTCAATGATTCAGAGACTATTGTGGAAGGTCAGACTCGAGTCCTGCTCCATCATTCTGATAACTCCTTTTGGAAATCCCAGGTTTGGTTTCCCGGAGTGATGGAATTAACAGTGGACTTTCCTCTGCTGATCCCTTCCTCCTTAGGCCTACTCCAAGGTCCAAACGGAGAAGAACACCCTTTAGTCTCAGAAGGGAAGATGAACCTTCTTGCCTGGAGGATATCAGGAATTCAGGGAGATATTCTGACCTTTCGGGAGAAGCTAAAGGCTTATTGGAAGATTCATGGGCACCAGGTACAAGGAAAAGATACAAGGGCATTTGGAGTATATGGTCTTGTTGGTGCTTGGAAAGGGATTTGGATCCCGTACAGTGTCCTCTTCAACAGGTAGCTAACTATCTTGCTCATCTCTTTGAGTTAGGTCTTTCCTTTAGAACCATCAATTGCTACAGATCAGCAATTTCTTCAGGCCATACTCTCACTAATAATCTTGCAATTGGTAGCAACTCCCTTATCAAAAGAGTTATGAAGGGTATTAGACTAAGAAGACCTCCCAAAGCCCGTTACCAATCCCTTTGGGACGTTAACCTTATTTTTAATCTTTCTTTCCTGGCCTGACAACGACTTACTCTCCCTTAAAAGAATCTCAATGAAACTGGCGACTCTCCTGTGTCTGATTTCCTTTAGAAGGATATCCGACATCAGAGCACTAGAACTTTCTAATAGATTTTACTCATGTGAAGGCGTCCATTTTGACATCTGGAAAAGAACGAAAACAATGTCAGAGTCCATCTTCTATCCTACCTTTCACGAATGTGAAAAGCTATGTGTTGTGAATTGTATGAAATGCTATGAAAATAAGATTTCAAGTTTTAGACCTGTTGGTTGTGATCAACTTCTTTTATCATATGTGAGACCCTTTAGACCTGTTTCCTCCGCGACCCTAGCCAGATGGATCCGCTTGGTAATGCATGAGGCTGGAGTGGACCTCTCTAGATTTGGAGCTCACTCTTCTAGAGGTGCAATGGCTAGCAAAGTATTTTGGGCAGGAGGTTCCCTTCCCGAAATACTTAAAGCAGCGGATTGGTCTAACGCAAGTACTTTCTCTAAGTTTTACTTGAGACCAATAGAGCATGTTAGCAGTGTAGCCTTACATGGCTTTAAACATGCATAATGGTAGCCTCCGGTCTTGTATGAAATGACGATTCTCCAATTATTATGCAGAGAGAATCTTGATTTCATTAAAGACAAACGGAGGCTAACATTATCCCACCCTCCTCTCCCTGAGAGGTTTGGGTTCGGTAGTGTTTATGCTTTAATGTGTCATTATTATTATTATACTTTATTGTACATTACTCTTAATGGTCTTTATGCTTATGCTTTTCACTATACAGTGTCCTTTTCTTCTCAGATAACAATGTTAAAGACTAACCGGATGTACTGGAATTTCAAGTTGTTCAGCTGTGTCATCGCAGCCCACGAGGAAGATGGGAGCCTGCACAGTCTACTTGTCACGTTACCAATGTTCTATTTATTATGATGTAGTTACATTCTTTAAAGGGCTGCATGTTTGGGCAGCAAATAAAAGTATTTGCATAATGTTAGCCTCCGTTTGTCTTTAATGAAATCAAGATTCTCTCTGCATAATAATTGGAGAATCGTCATTCTCTCCCAACATCCCACCCCCGAGAGCTTGGTTGTCCAAGCCTCTGCCTCCCAAACCGCCTTCCCTACCGCCCCTCCGGATAGGGAATCCACATGCCTGGACCAATTTGGGAAGAAGGCTTTTTCTTCCTCCAGTGCTGGCTTGCGGTCCGTCAACACCGCTTGCCTTTTGGGCCGATATACCCACTCCCTGTGGGATTCGGTGGCGGCTGTTTTGCCACAGTGTTCTGAGGAGGTCCAGACACTGCTTACCCGCGCCATTGCGGAAGGAAGAGATGCGGCTAAATACACCATACGTTGTGGCCTTGATACCGCCGACTCGCTGGGCAGATCGCTTGCAACGACGGTGGCGCTACGTCGCCACGCCTGGCTGAGAACAACTGGTTTCTCGGGTGATGTCCAGAATACACTCATGGACATGCCCTTTGATGGAGTCGGTCTTTTGGTTCCAAAGCAGACCATGCGCTGGAGCGTTTTAAGGATTCACGGGCTACTGCCAAGTCCCAGGGCCTTTCTGTTGTACGCCCTCCGCTAACCTCTGCTTTTCGCCCCTTTCGTGGCCACGGAAGGGGCGCCCAGTCACGTCAGCTGCCCAGCCACCGGCCCGCGCAGCAAGCGTCTTCGCGTGGCCGAGGACGTGGATACCGCTGTGGCGGTTCGGGCAACCAGCGTGCGGGTCAGGCCACCACCTCCAACCCGTCCACGGCCTCCAAGCCCTCCTAGTCCCTCCTTTCCGGTGCACAGCACGCCAGTAGGGGGCAGGGTCCGCCATCACCTTCACCACTGGCGTCCCATCACCTCGGACAGGTGGGTCTTGGACATTGTCCGAAGGGCTACTCCCTCCCCTTCGAGACCACCCCCTAGCCATGCCACCTCAATTCCACCGCATGTCAGGGGATCACTTGGTGCTTCTGCAGAAGGAAGTCACGCCCTCTTGGCCAAGAGGGCCATCGAGCATGTTCCGACCCCAGAAGTAGGACGTGGTTGCTACTCCCACTACTTTCTGGTGCCCAAAAGGACAAGGAGGACATGCGTCCTATCTTGGATCTCCGGAACGTCAATCGCTTCCTCCGGAAGGAGAAGTTAAAGATGCTCACCCTAGCTCAGGTCTTGACTGCCCTCGACCCTGGAGACTGGTTGGTAGCGTTGGACTTGCAGGACGCTTATTTCCACATCCCCGTCCTGCCGCCTACCGGCGTTACCTACGGTTCACGGTAGGCCTCGAGCATTTTCAGTTCACCGTGCTCCCCTTTGGCCTTACAAGTGCCCCTCGGGTGTTCACAAAAGTGATGGCGGTGGTCGCAGCTCATCTGCGCCGGGCACGGGTTCCAGTCTTCCCCTACCTCGACGACTGGCTGCTGAAGGCGGGCTCGTCCCAGGCAGTCGTCTCCCACCTCCAGACTACGGCCGGACTCCTGCACTCGCTGGGGTTCTCCATCAATGTGCCGAAGTCGCATCTGATTCCTTCTCCACAGCTCCTTTTCATCGGAGCAGTTCTGGACACGACGTAGTTTTCGGCCTATCCTCCCGAACGGCGAGTCCGGGATATTCAGACTATGATTCCAATCTTTCAGCCTTTATCCTGGGTTTTGGTACGGATGACCCTGAGGCTGCTGGGCCTCATGGCCTCCTGCATCCTGCTGGTCGATCATGCCAGATGGCATATGCGGGCTCTGCAGTGGGACCTGAAGTTCCAGTGGGCGCAGCACCAGGGCAACCTGTCCGATCACGTCCAGATCTCGGAGCGGGCTGCAAAACAGTTGCAGTGGTGGCTCTCGAACCGGCAATGGTTCATGGGCAGATCCCTCTCCCTTCCCCAGCCAGAGCACACAGTTGTGACGGACACGTCCCTTCTGGGATGGGGCGGTCACATGGGAGAGGCGGAGATCAGAGGCCTCTGGTCTCCGGCGGAGTCCCGGCTCCATATCAACCTTCTGGCGCTCCGGGCGATCCGACTTGCACTCAAGGCATTCCTTCCCTCTGTCAAAGGGAAGGTAGTGCAGGTGTTCACAGACAACACCACCGCCATGTGGTACTGCAACAAACAAGGCGGGGTGGGGTGGGGTCGTGGACCCTCTGTCAGGAGGCTCTGCGCCTCTGGACCTGGCTGGAACATCAGGGCATGTTCCTGATGGTTCAACACCTGGCAGGTTCCCTGAACGCCAGGGCGGACGAACTCAGCCGCAGGTGCATGATGGATCTGAAAGAGACACGTTAGTGACAGATTCCTTACCTTAGAATATCCCCAGGCGTCAGGCTGGATCCGGAAAGTTTTTTGCGTAGCAGTACCCTTGCGCGTCGGTAGGCGGCGTCGTGCGGCTCCGCGTCCGTCGTCGGCGTCGTGATCGCCGGGATGACGTCGCGGGCAGTACTTAGACGCCGCCCCTGCGCGCTGACGTCAGTTCTTCTTTTCCGCGCCAGTAAGCGCAGATCCGGGAAGAGCAGTGCCCTAGTCACTTTTTGACTATCTTTTTGTGAAATTTTTCACTGTTCTCTTCAACGAGTCTTCACGACTCCTAAGGTGTCGTAGGGATGCCCGGCTTTAAGCCCTGCGAGGTATGTGGTCGTATGATGTCCATCACGGACCCCCACCTCGAGTGTCTCTTCTGCCTCGGCCGAGGCCACGACACGAAGTCGTGCCCTGACTGCCGGAAACTTCATCCGAAGGCTTTGCGAGAGCGGTCTCGAAAGCTCCTTGAAGTCCGGCAGTCGGCTCCGCTGCCGCAGCAAGCCCCGGTCCCGGGAGAGGTCGAGGGGCCGGACGCGGAGTCCCCGCCGTTCGTCGGAATCCAAGTCTTCGCGCTCCTCCGGTAAGTCGAAGCACAAGAAGTCTAAGCGGCGTCATCGCTCTAAGACTTCGCCTCGCCGGTCGCGCGACTCGGCTGAGGTCCCTGTCGGCACCGTCCCCGCCCCGCGGCCCCGGACGTGCCTGTCGAGTTGCCCCCGCATTACCCGTCCTTCCCGGGTTCGGGGCGACTCCGGCCGAAGTACAGAAATTCCTGTCGGCCATGGCCCGCCTCTTCGGGCCTCAAGGTCCCTCCGGTGCGCCTTCGGGCCCCGCGGGCCAGATAGGGTTGCTCCGGCGTCGCCGTCGACTCCGGTCCCGGCGTCGCCTGTCCCACCAGCCTTCGTCCCGGCCTCGGCTCCGGCCCCGGCCTCGACCCCGGTTCCGGTGGTGCCGCAACCTCCATCGACGCCGGTTGACCTAACCACGCCTCCGCCGACGCCGATGTCCCCGGTGCCGTTTCCGACGCCGTCCGGGGCTCCGGGCGGCGTCGTTCCCCGGTTCTCCCCGGGTCCGGACATGGAGCCGGACCGGCGTCGCCCGACGCCGGTTCCGGCGCCGATGAGGCCTTGGGTCCCTTATGTCCCTCCTCCTCCATCTTTTCAACCTGAGGAGGACCAGGAGAGCTGGGAGGGGTCTGACGACCCTCTCACACAACAGTGCGAGTTTGACCCGGACTGGGTTGAGGAACTTGGGGATGCCAGTGGGCTGGATACCTCCCCGACTCTGGCATGCTGTCTCCTCCCGTGGCAACGGAGGAGGGGGCTAATTTTGCAACGGTGTTGCGTAGAGCTGCTGGAGCCTTAAATCTCCAGTTGCCTACAGTGGCCGTCAGGACTAACCTCCTGACTGAAGTGCTTCAGCCGGCGGCCTCCTCTTCGGAGCCTGTGCTGCCGTTCAACGATGCACTCACTGACGTTCTTTTGGGTGCCTGGTCCAAACCCACCACAGGGGCTCCTGTGGATAGGAACGTGGCCCGACGCCATCGCCCGGCTCCGGGCGACCCCTGTTTCTCTCCCAACACCCCACCCCTGAGAGCTTGGTTGTCCAAGCCTCTGCCTCCCACACAGCCTTCCCTACCGCCCCTCCGGATAGGGAATCCAAGCGCCTGGATCACTTTGGGAAGAAGGCTTTCTCTTCCTCCAGTGCTGGCTTGCGGTCTGTTAATACCGCTTGCCTCTTGGGCCGATACACCCACTCCCTGTGGGATTCGGTGGCTGATGTTTTGCCGCAGTGTTCTGAGGAGGTCCAGACACTGCTTACCCGCGCTATTGCGGAAGGGCGTGATGCGGCTAAGTATACCATCCGCTGTGGCCTTGATACCGCCGACTCGCTGGGCAGATCGCTTGCAACGACGGTGGCGCTGCGTCGCCACGCCTGGCTGAGAACCACTGGTTTTTCAGGGGATGTCCAGAATACTCTCATGGACATGCCCTTTGATGGAGTCGGTCTCTTTGGTTCAAAGGCGGACCATGCGCTGGAGCGTTTCAAGGATTCACGGGCTACTGCTAAGTCCCTGGGCCTTGCTGTTGTGCGCCCTACGCAAACGTCTGCTTTTCGCCCCTTTCGTGGCCACGGAAGGGGCGCCCAGTCACGTCCACAGCCCGGCCAACGGCCCGCGCAGCAAGCGCCTTCGCGTGGCCGAGGGCGTGGATACCGCCGTGGCGGTTCGGGCAACCAGCGTGCGGGTCAGGCCACCACCTCCAACCCGTCCGCGGCCTCCAAGCCCTCCTAGTCCCTCCTTTCAGGTGCACAGCACGCCAGTCGAGGGCAGGGTCCGCCATCACCTTCACCACTGGCGTCCCATCACCTCGGACAAGTGGGTCTTGGACATTGTCCGAAGGGCTACTCCCTCCCCTTCGAGACCACCCCCAGCCATGCCACCTCAATTCCACCGCATGTCAGGGGATCACTTGGTGCTTCTACAGAAGGAAGTCACGGCCCTCTTGGCCAAGAGGGCCATCGAGCATGTTCCGACCCCAGAAGTAGGGCGTGGTTGCTACTCCCACTACTTTCTGGTGCCCAAAAGGACAAGGAGGACATGCGTCCTATCTTGGACCTCCGGAACGTCAATCGCTTCCTCCGGAAGGAGAAGTTCAAGATGCTCACCCTAGCTCAGGTCTTGACTGCCCTCGACCCCGGAGACTGGTTGGTAGCGTTGGACTTGCAGGACGCCTATTTCCACATCCCCGTCCTGCCGGCCCACCGGCGTTACCTTCGGTTCACGGTAGGCCTCGAGCATTTTCAGTTCACCGTGCTCCCCTTTGGCCTTACCAGTGCCCCTCGGGTGTTCACGAAAGTGATGGCGGTGGTCGCAGCTCATCTGCGCCGGGCAGGGGTTTCAGTCTTCCCCTACCTCGACGACTGGCTGCTGAAGGCGGGCTCGTCCCAGGCAGTTGTCTCCCACCTCCAGACTACGGCCGAACTCCTGCACTCGCTGGGGTTCTCCATCAATGTGCCAAAGTCGCATCTGATTCCTTCTCCACAGCTCCTTTTCATCGGAGCAGTTCTGGACACGACGCAGTTTCGGGCCTATCCTCCCGAACGGCGAGTCCGGGATATTCAGGCTATGATTCCGATCTTTCAGCCCTTATCCTGGGTTTCGGTACGGATGACCCTGAGGCTGCTGGGCCTCATGGCCTCCTGCATCCTGCTGGTCACTCATGCCAGATGGCATATGCGGGCTCTGCAGTGGGACCTGAAGTTCCAGTGGGCGCAGCACCAGGGCGACCTGTCCGATCACGTCCAGATCTCGGAGGGGACTGCAAAACAGTTGCAGTGGTGGCTCTCGAACCGGCAATGGGTCATGGGCAGATCCCTCTCCCTTCCCCAGCCAGAGCACACAGTTGTGACGGACGCGTCCCTTCTGGGATGGGGCGGTCACATGGGAGAGGCGGAGATCAGAGGCCTCTGGTCTCCGGCGGAGTCCCGGCTCCATATCAACCTTCTGGAGCTCCGGGCGATCCGACTTGCACTCAAGGCATTCCTTCCCTCTGTCAAAGGGAAGGTAGTGCAGGTGTTCACAGACAACACCACTGCCATGTGGTACTGCAACAAACAAGGCGGGGTGGGGTCGTGGACCCTTTGTCAGGAGGCTCTGCGCCTCTGGACATGGCTGGAACACCAGGGCATGTTCCTGGTGGTTCAACACCTGGCAGGTTCCCTGAACGCCAGGGCGGACGAACTCAGCCGCAGGTGCATGATGGATCACGAATGGCGTCTTCACTCGGAAGTGGCGCAAGGACTCTTTCTACAGTGGGGAGAGCCTTGGTTAGATCTATTCGCCACCGAAGAGAACGCGCAATGTCATCAGTTCTGCGCGTTGGAATTTCCAAGGCGGCACTCGCTCGGCGGCGCTTTTCGTCACGAGTGGAGTTGCGGTCTATTGTACGCCTTTCCGCCTATACCACTTCTACCCAGAGTGTTGAAGAAGATTCGGCACGACCGGGCCCAAGTCATTCTTGTGGCTCCGGACTGGGCTCGAAGAGTTTGGTATCCCGAGCTACTCAATATGAGCGTAGATCCCCGATCCGTCTGCCTCTTCGGGAGGATCTTCTGTCGCAGCAGCAGGGGACGGTCCTCCACCCGAACCTGTCCAGTCTACACCTGCTTGCGTGGAGATTGAGCGGCGGCAGTTGATTCCTTTCGACTTGCCTCCCGAAGTTTGTGATGTGATTCTGGCAGCCAGGCGTCCCTCCACTAAGGTGGTATACGCCTGCAGGTGGAACAAATTTGTGGCATGGTGCACAGCAAAGGCTGTGGATCCCCTTTCTGCCCCTCTTTCTGAGGTCCTTCTGTTCCTTCTCTCTCTGGCCCAACAGGGTTCTGCCCTGGGTACCATCAAGGGTTATCTTTGTGCTATCTCGGCCTTCCTCAGGCTCCCTGATCAGCCCTCCCTTTTCAAGTCCCCTGTTGTTAACAGGTTCTTAAAAGGCATTACTCACCTCTTCCCTCCTGTTCCGTTTGTGATGCCTCAGTGGGACTTAAACTTGGTTCTTACCTTTTTAATGTGCGCTCCCTTTGAGCCTCTACATAACTGTCCTCTTCGTCTTCTGACTCTGAAGACAGCCTTTCTGGTGGCCATCACCTCCGCTCGGCGGGTGAGTGAGCTCCAGGCTCTATCTTGCAAACCTCCCTTTCTGTCTGTTCATCCAGACAAGGTTGTTCTTCGGACGCGTCCGTCCTTCTTGCCAAAGGTGGTTACTGCTTTCCACATTGGGCAGACCATCACTTTGCCCACCTTCTTTCCGCCTCCGCATCCTTCCAGAGAGGAAGAGAGGCTCCACCGTCTGGACCCAAAACGTGCGCTCTCCTTCTATATTGACCGCACAAAACACTTCCGGGTGGATGACCAGCTCTTTATTGGCTACGTGGGCGCCAAAAGGTCGGGCGGTGCACAAGAGGACCATCTCCCGCTGGGTTACCTTGTGCATCAAGACCTGCTATTCTTTGGCTAAAAGGAGCCTCCTGTTGGGCTGCGTGCCCATTCCACCAGGGCAACGGCTGCTACCACGGCCTTGGGCCGCGGTGTTCCGCTGCCGGTTATCTGTCAGGCAGCTACGTGGGCCTCGCTGCACACGTTTACAAAGCATTACTGCCTTGACAGTCAGGTCCGGAGGGACGGCTTCTTTGGCCGTTCTGTCCTCCAGGACTTCCTTGTCTGATCTTTGTTCGCAGACCCACCACCGGGGTTGGTATTGCTGGGGTATCTATTCTAAGGTAAGGAATCTGTCACTAACGTGTCTCTTTCAGATGCACAAGTTACTAACTTGTGTAACGATATATCTGTAAGAGACAGTAGTTAGTGACAGATTCCTACCGCCCACCCATCCTCCCCGTTCTGCGAACTGATTTCTAGGGTTAAGGACATCCCTTTCAGGGCCCTAGTATTTTTCAGACACCTATGTCAGCTTCTTGCATGGCTCTGCGTTCCTGGCGCGGAAAGTCGTGTACAGAACTGACGTCAGCGCGCAGGGGCGGCGTCTAAGTACTGCCCGCGACGTCATCCCGGCGATCACGACGCCGACGACGGACGCGGAGCCGCACGACGCCGCCTACCGACGCGCAAGGGTACTGCTACGCAAAAAACTTTCCGGATCCAGCCTGACGCCTGGGGATATTCTAAGGTAAGGAATCTGTCACTAACTACTGTCTCTTACAGATATATCGTTACACAAGTTAGTAACTTGTGCATCACGAATGGCGTCTTCACTCGGAAGTGGCGCAAGGTCTCTTTCTGCAGTGGGGAGAGCCTTGGTTAGATCTATTCGCCACCGAAGAGAACGCGCAATGTCATCAGTTCTGCGCTTTGGAATTTCCAAGGCGGCACTCGCTCGGCGACGCTTTTCGTCGCGAGTGGAGTTGCGGTCTGTTGTACGCCTTTCCGCCTATACCACTTCTACCCAGAGTGTTGAAGAAGATTCGGCGCGACCGGGCCCAAGTCATCCTTGTGGCTCCGGACTGGGCTCGAAGAGTTTGGTATCCCGAGCTACTCAGTATGAGCGTCGATCCCCGATCCGTCTGCCTCTTCGGGAGGATCTTCTGTCGCAGCAGCAGGGGACGGTCCTCCACCCGAACCTGTCCAGCCTCCACCTGCTTGCGTGGAGATTGAGCGGCAACAGTTGATTCCTTTCGACTTGCCTCCCGAAGTTTGTGATGTGATTCTGGCAGCCAGGCGTCCCTCCACTAAGGTGGTATACGCCTGCAGGTGGAACAAGTTTGTGGCATGGTGCACAGCAAAGGCTGTGAATCCCCTTTCTGCTCCTCTTTCTGAGGTTCTTCTGTTCCTACTTTCCCTGGCCCAACAGGGTTGTGCCCTGGGTACCATCAAGGGCTATCTTTGTGCCATCTCGGCCTTCCTCAGGCTTCCTGATCAGCCCTCCCTTTTCAAGTCCCCTGTTGTTAACAGGTTCCTAAAAGGCATTACACACCTCTTCCCTCCTGTTCCGTTTGTGATGCCTCAGTGGGACTTGAACTTGGTTCTTACCTTTCTTATGTGCGCTCCCTTTGAGCCTCTACATAACTGTCCTCTTCGTCTTCTGACTCTGAAGACAGCCTTTCTGGTGGCCATCACCTCCGCTCTGCGGGTGAGTGAGCTCCAGGCTCTATCATGCAAACCTCCCTTTCTGTCTGTACATCCAGACAAGGTTGTTCTTAGGACGCGTCCGTCCTTCTTGCCAAAGGTGGTTACTGCCTTCCACATTGGGCAGACCATCACTTTGCCCACCTTCTTTCCGCCTCCGCATCCTTCCAGAGAGGAAGAGAGGCTCCACCGTCTGGACCCAAAACGTGCGCTTTCCTTTTATATCAACCGCACACAACACTTCCGGGTGGATGACCAGCTCTTTGTTGGCTACATGGGCGCCAAAAAAGGTCGGGCGGTTCACAAGAGAACCATCTCCCGCTGGGTAACCTTGTGAATCAAAGCCTGCTATTCTTTGGCTAAGAAGGAGCCTGCTGTTGGGCTGCGTGCCCATTCCACCAGGGCAACTGCTGCTACCACGGCTTTGGGCCGCGGTGTTCCGCTGCAGGATATCTGTCAGGCAGCTACGTGGGCCTCGCTGCACACGTTTACAAAGCATTACTGCCTTGACAGTCCGGTCCGGAGGGACGGCTTCTTTGGCCGTTCTGTCCTCCGGGACTTCCTTGTCTGATCTTTGTTCGCAGACCCACCACCGGAGTTGGTATTGCTGGGGTATCTATTCTAAGGTAAGGAATCTGTCACTAACGTGTCTCTTTCAGATGCACAAGTTACTAACTTGTGTAACGATATATCTGTAAGAGACAGTAGTTAGTGACAGATTCACTACCGCCCATCCATCCTCCCCGTTCTGCGAACTAATTTCTAGGGTTAAGGACATCCCTTTTAGGGCCCTAGTATTTTTCAGACACCTATGTCAGCTTCTTGCATGGCTCTGCGTTCCTGGCTCGGAAAGTAGTGTACAGAACTGACGTCAGCGCGCAGGGGCGGCGTCTAAGTACTGCCCGCGACGTCATCCCGGCGATCACGACGCCGACGACGGACGCGGAGCCGCACGACGCCGCCTACCGACGCGCAAGGGTACTGCTACGCAAAAACTTTCCGGATCCAGCCTGACGCCTGGGGATATTCTAAGGTAAGGAATCTGTCACTAACTACTGTCTCTTACAGATATATCGTTACACAAGTTAGTAACTTGTGCTTCTCGTCTTTACCAGACTGAGACGTTTGTTGTGGTTGAGTTTGCGTTTTAGCAAAAGGTTTAACTCCCAAACTATTGCGGCCAATGGTTTTATAAGCCTGTGCAATAATTTTCGGTAATTTGCGAAGCTTGTCCAGTTCTGGGACTAAAGCCAAAGCATTAGCGACTTGAAAGTTAACTGCATCACCCTTGACATTCGCAAGGATTAGATCAGCCACTACATCGAACACTCCCACTAGTCTCATCCCCAATTCCACAGCTGCCTCAGGGCCATGTTCGTCTTGAACACGCTTAATCACGGTGGGGAGGACCGTCATGGATGGAGTGCCGAAACACTTCGCATACACTGCCGCAAATACCTTACCCCAGTTGTTGCATTCTGTCAACTCGGGAATTAAGTCTTTTGTCAAACTTATAGTCAAAATCCTGTGTTTTTCCACAGGAGAGGTATTCGGAAACACCGCCTCCAGCTGGTCATTTTTTCAGCAAGCCAATAAGGCAAATCATCCTTATTCTGTGGGCGCTTGCCCATCACCGAATTAACCATGACGGGGCTTATAGTCACACCGCCAAGTCCAGCTGGATGCGCCGCAACTCCAGGAGGGGCCATCTGGATGTTGCCTGTAACATACTGTACTAAGGCTCTGTGCACACGTACCAAAGACGTATGCAGCACGCGCAGTTCATCTACTGGAACCGCCAAATAACGTGGATGCGGGGTATACCCGGCCAAAACAGGCCAAGTGGCCCCATCTATCGATAAAGGGCCTAAATGAATTGGGGTGACCGGGTGTGGGAGGGCGCCATTAAACCAAACACGGTGTTGCCATGCCGTGAGCGGAACTTCAAGAGCCTGATAAGGCCGATAAACATTAGGAAGGGCGGTGGGAGCGTAAACGTGGAACAAATTGTCAGCTCCTTCCACCGCCGGAAAAGTGACCCATGAGTAAAATACCTCAAAGTGGTAAGCCGGATCAGCTTGTACCACAAAGATGAGGGCGATACCCGCGTCGGGTACTCCATAGGCCGTTAAATGAGCACGGAGCGCGGCGCGGCTATGTGCCGGGATATTTACATTCACAGCCATCAAGACTAAAAATGGAGAACAACCTAGTGCGTGGCAGCGCAATATAGGGTTAACATTAATGAAAATACCTTTTAATTACTTCAAGCTTGAACAAACCTATAAAAACATCAATATAGGAGGTTACACCCTCACAACTGTTTCCGGAAACAGAAGTGAAGGGAATTGTGGAGAAGCACAAGCACTACTCAAGCGTCTCGCAGATAAGAAGCCCACCACGTTGGTGGCGCCATGTTGCGGGGATTCTGCACATACACAGAACTATGCGCAGGAAAACAGGACCTCGGTGTATAGTGGTGTACCAACCATCCACCTTAGTGCCCAAAATCCCAATCCGACTAACTATAGTGTCTCATTCGTTCTCCGTACTACAGCGAAGCTACCAATGATTAGACATCCCAGAACACGGACTCTTTCAGGAATCGCGGGAGCAAGAACACTCTTTCATTACTCACTCATGCTTGTCCACAACGTGCGTATTAAGAGACACAGTATAGTTTAAAATGTTTATTTCAACTAACGTGCTCTAAGACACAGTACACGTGCCAGTACTAGCAGCATAATGCATAAAGACAAAACAGTAAACATTGTTACAATTCCATAGAATACAAACGGGGACAGCATTTTATAAAGACAGTGGATAAAGGACTATACGGCCTTGCCACCCTCCCTGTGCTAGGAACTAGTTTATTATAAAAATAGAAGACCTCTGGGCTTTGTCAGGGGGACCCCCATTCCTCAAGAACTAGATGCAAGGTTTACATAATCGGACAAGCACAGCTCTTCTCCCTGGAAAGGTTTTTCTCCAAGTCCCTCCAACAGGGCGATCACAATATTAAAAGCACACGAATTTCTCCAGTGCATCTGTGTTTCATGTTATGTCTAAGTGCGAGGGGCTGACCAGAACAGCAACAACAAGGGACGTTGTTTTTCGACCTTGTACATTGTGTGCAGACGAAAACCACAGAAAACATCAGAAGAGGTGAAAGGCAGAAATGCAGACCGTTCTAATGTGAACGGTCACAAGCAGAGTCTGGGAAAACAAAGTCACGGAGTAACGTGTGCCAAGGAGGCATCATGGCAGCTAGGCCTAAGCTAACTTAGCAATGTCGACAATGACGCCACAATCCACACTACACTACCTCCTCCTCCAATTCTCTGACCTCGTTTTTGCTGACTTTAGAGCTATGTGCACTTCGCCACTACTAACCAGTGCTAAAGTGATTGTGCTCTGTCCCATAAACTTGGGAGCATTGGTTCATCAATACAACATAGAAAATCCTTGGGTCTATTATGAAAAAACAAACAAATGAAGACACTGACAAGATCACACAGACCCAACTGTGGGATAATCCCTTTCAGGACGAAATCCCTCACCCACCGAAGGTGGCATGCTTCATCATTTGGGATTCTCCTCTCGGAGGGAAAATCTAGTCCCACCAAGGGCTACAACCCTTCTCTGAGAGGGAGGAGCACAGGGATGTTTTGATGTCTAATCTAAAAGGATATTCTAAATCCACCAAATGAGAGACCGAGTGTGGGTGAGGGGCGCAGCGCAAAAAATGTCATTAACGTGTAGGGAATGATGTTAAAACTAACTAGAGAGAACAAAAATATGCTTTATTTGTATGTTCTCGCTGCCAGGATTAAAAACAGTGCACCTGCAGTATGGATTTAAACCGCATGTGTCAGACGGAAAAATGTGGTCAACATGTTTCAGCCGTGATGACTCACGAGGTGTCAAGGCTTTCGTCAGGACCTAAAAGATGCTGCTGCTAAGTGACAAGTGATTAAATGAAAAAAGAAATTAAACTCCGATATGGAACCAATGGTACTTCCGGTTCCTGTTGGAGCCGGACCGACGTCGCTCGACGCCGGCTCCGGCGCCGATGAGACCTTGGGTCCCAGATGTCCCTCCTCCTCCATATGTTGAACCAGAGGAGGACCAGGAGAGCTGGGAGGGGTCGGAAGACCCTCTCACACAGCAGTGTGAGTATGATCAGCACTGGGCAAAGGAACTTGGGGATGCCAGTGGTCTAGACACTTGCCCTGACACTGGCATGCTGTCTCCTCCCGTGGATACGGAGGAGGGAGCAAATTTCGCAACGGTGTTGCGTAGAGCAGCTGGAGCCTTGCACCTCCAATTGCCTACTGTGGCTGTCAGGACTAATCTCCTGACCGAAGTGCTTCAGCCGGCAGCTTCCTCTTCGGAGACTGTGCTGCCGTTTAATGATGCACTATCTGACGTTCTTTTGGGCACCTGGTCCAAGCCCACCACAGGGGCTCCTGTGGATAGGAACGTGGCCCGATGCCATCGCCCTGCTCCGGGCGACCCCTTGTTTCTCTCTCAACATCCCACCCCCGAGAGCTTGGTTGTCCAAGCCTCTGCCTCCCAAACCGCCTTCCCTACCGCCCCTCCGGATAGGGAATCCAAACGCTGGACCAATTTGGGAAGAAGGCTTTTTCTTCCTCCAGTGCTGGCTTGCGGTCCGTCAACACCGCTTGCCTTTTGGGCCGATATACCCCTCCCCGTGGGATTCGGTGGCGACTGTTTTGCCCCAGTGTTCTGAGGAGGTACAGACACTGCTTACCCGCACCATTGCGGAAGGTAGAGATGCGGCTAAATACACCATACGTTGTGGCCTTGATACCGCCGACTCGCTGGGCAGATCGCTTGCAATGACGGTGGCGCTGCGTCGCCACGCCTGGCTGAGAACAACTGGTTTCTCGGGTGATGTCCAGAATACACTCATGGACATGCCCTTTGATGGAGTCGGTCTTTTTGGTTCCAAAGCAGACCATGCGCTGGAGCGTTTTAAGGACTCACGGGCTACTGCCAAGTCCCTGGGCCTTTCTGTTGTGCGCCCTCCGCTAACCTCTGCTTTTCGCCCCTTTCGTGGCCACGGAAGGGGCGCCCAGTCACGTCCGCAGCCCAGCCACCGGCCCGCGCAGCAAGCGTCTTCGCGTGGCCGGGGACGTGGCTACCGCCGTGGCGGTTCGGGCAACCAGCGTGCGGGTCAGGCCACCACCTCCGCCCCGTCCGCGGCGTCCAAGCCCTCCTAGTCCCTCCTTTCAGGTGCACAGCACGCCAGTAGGGGGCAGGGTCCGCCATCACCTTCACCACTGGCGTGCCATCACCTCGGACAGGTGGGTCTTGGACATTGTCCGAAGGGGCTACTCCCTCCCCTTCGAGACCACCCCCCCAGCCATGCTACCTCAATCCCACTGCATGTCAGGGGATCACTTGGTGCTTCTGCAGAAGGAAGTCATGTCCTCTTGGCCAAGAGGGCCATCGAGCATGTTCCGACCCCAGAAGTAGGACGTGGTTGCTACTCCCACTACTTTCTGGTGCCCAAAAAGGACAAGGAGGACATGCGTCCTATCTTGGACCTCCGGAACGTCAATCGCTTCCTCCGGAAGGAGAAGTTCAAGATGCTCACCCTAGCTCAGGTCTTGACTGCCCTCGACCCTGGAGACTGGTTGGTAGCGTTGGACTTGCAGGACGCTTATTTTCACATCCCCGTCCTGCCGGCCCACCGGCGTTACCTTCGGTTCACGGTAGGCCTCGAGCATTTTCAGTTCACCGTGCTCCCCTTTGGCCTTACAAGTGCCCCTCGGGTGTTCACGAAAGTGATGGCGGTGGTCGCAGCTCATCTGCGCCGGGCAGGGGTTCCAGTCTTCCCCTACCTCGACGACTGGCTGCTGAAGGCGGGCTCGTCCCAGGCAGTCGTCTCCCACCTCCAGACTACGGCCGAACTCCTGCACTCGCTGGGGTTCTCCATCAATGTGCCGAAGTCGCATCTGATTCCTTCTCCACAGCTCCTTTTCATCGGAGCAGTTCTGGACACGACGCAGTTTCGGGCCTATCCTCCCGAACGGCGAGTCCGGGATATTCAGGCTATGATTCCGATCTTTCAGCCTTTATCCTGGGTTTCGGTACGGATGACCCTGAGGCTGCTGGGCCTCATGGCCTCCTGCATCCTGCTGGTCGATCATGCCAGATGGCATATGCGGGCTCTGCAGTGGGACCTGAAGTTCCAGTGGGCGCAGCACCAGGGCAATCTGTCCGATCACGTTCAGATCTCGGAGGGGACTGCAAGACAGTTGCAGTGGTGGCTCTCGAACCGGCAATGGGTCATGGGCAGATCCCTCTCCTTCCCCAGCCAGAGCACACAGTTGTGACGGACGCGTCCCTTCTGGGTTGGGGCGGTCACATGGGAGAGGCGGAGATCAGAGGCCTCTGGTCTCCAGCGGAGTCCCGGCTCCATATCAACCTTCTGGAGCTCCGGGCGATCCGACTTGCACTCAAGGAATTCCTTCCCTCTGTCAAAGGGAAAGTAGTGCAGGTGTTCACAGACAACACCACCGCCATGTGGTACTGCAACAAGCAAGGCGGGGTGGGGTCGTGGACCCTATGTCAGGAGGCTCTGCGCCTCTGGACATGGCTGGAACATCAGGGCATTTTCCTGATGGTTCAACACCTGGCATGTTCCCTGAACGCCAGGGCGGACGAACTCAGCCGCAGGTGCATGATGGATCACGAATGGCGTCTTCACTCGGAAGTGGCGCAAGGACTCTTTCTACAGTGGGGAGAGCCTTGGTTAGATCTATTCGCCACCGAAGAGAACGCGCAATGTCATCAGTTCTGCGCGTTGGAAGTTCCAAGGCAGCACTCGCTCGGCGACGCTTTTCGTCGCGAGTGGAGTTGCGGTCTGTTGTACGCTTTTCCGCCTATACCACTTCTACCCAGAGTGTTGAAGAAGATTCGGCGCGACCGGGCCCAAGTCATCCTTGTGGCTCCGGACTGGGCTCGAAGAGTTTGGTATCCCGAGCTACTCAGTATGAGCGTCGATCCCCCGATCCGTCTGCCTCTTCGGGAGGATCTTCTGTCGCAGCAGCAGGGGACGGTCCTCCACCCGAACCTGTCCAGCCTCCACCTGCTTGCGTGGAGATTGAGCGGCGGCAGTTGATTCCTTTCGACTTGCCTCCCGAAGTTTGTGATGTGATTCTGGCAGCCAGGCGTCCCTCCACTAAGGTGGTATACGCCTGCAGGTGGAACAAGTGTGTGGCATTGTGCACAGCAAAGGCTGTGAATCCCCTTTCTGCCCCTCTTTCTGAGGTTCTTCTGTTCCTTCTTTCCCTGGCCCAACAGGGTTCTGCCCTGGGTACCATCAAGGGCTATCTTTGTGCCATCTCGGCCTTCCTCAGGCTTCCTGATCAGCCCTCCCTTTTCAAGTCCCCTGTTAACAGGTTTCTAAAAGGCATTACACACCTCTTCCCTCATGTTCCGTTTGTGATGCCTCAGTGAGACTTGAACTTGGTTCTTACCTTTCTTATGTGCGCTCCCTTTGAGCCTCTACATAACTGTCCTCTTCGTCTTCTGACTCTGAAGACAGCCTTTCTGGTGGCCATCACCTCCGCTCGGCGGGTGAGTGAGCTCCAGGCTCTTTCATGCAAACCTCCCTTTCTGTCTGTCCATCCAGACAAGGTTGTTCTTAGGACGCGTCCGTCCTTCTTGCCAAAGGTGGTTACTGCCTTCCACATTGGGCAGACCATCACTTTGCCCACCTTCTTTCCGCCTCCGCATCCTTCCAGAGAGGAAGAGAGGCTCCACCGTCTGGACCCAAAACGTGCGCTTTCCTTTTATATCAACCACACACAACACTTCCGGGTGGATAACCAGCTCTTTGTTGGCTACGTGGACGCCAAAAAAGGTTGGGCGGTGCACAAGAGAACCATCTCCCGCTGGGTAACCTTGTGTATCAAAGCCTGCTATTCTTTGGCTAAGAAGGAGCCTCCTGTTGGGCTGCGTGCCCATTCCACCAGGGCAACGGCGGCTACCACGGCTTTAGGCCGCAGGGTTCCGTTACAGGATATATGTCAGACAGCTACGTGGGCCTCGCTGCACACGTTTACCAAACATTACTGCCTTGACAGCCAAGTCCGGAGAGACGGCTTCTTTGGCCGTTCTGTTCTCCGGGACTTCCTCGTCTGATCTTTGTTCGCAGACCCACCACCGGGGTTGGTATTGCTGGGGTATCTATTCTAAGGTAAGGAATCTGTCACTAACGTGTCTCTTTCAGATGCACAAGTTACTAACTTGTGTAACGATATATCTGTAAGAGACAGTAGTTAGTGACAGATTCCTACCGCCACCCATCCTCCCCGTTCTGCGAACTGATTTCTAGGGTTAAGGACATCCCTTTCAGGGCCCTAGTATTTTTCAGACACCTATGTCAGCTTCTTGCATGGCTCTGCGTTCCTGGCGCGGAAAGTCGTGTACAGAACTGACGTCAGCGCGCAGGGGCGGCGTCTAAGTACTGCCCGCGACGTCATCCCGGCGATCACGACGCCGACGACGGACGCGGAGCCGCACGCCGCCGCCTACCGGCGCGCAAGGGTACTGCTACGCAAAAACTTTCCGGATCCAGCCTGACGCCTGGGGATATTCTAAGGTAAGGAATCTGTCACTAACTACTGTCTCTTACAGATATATCGTTACACAAGTTAGTAACTTGTGCATCATGTCTCAACCCTTTTGCCAGGCCCAAATCTTCCCTTTTTATGCATATTTCACCTCTAAGGTAGGCCCTGTATAACCCAGAGGGCAGGGTGCAATGTATTTAAAAGGCAGGACATGTACTTTTAAGTTTGCAAGTCTTGGTAGTGAAAAATTCCCAAAGTCGTTTTTCACCACTGCAAGGTCTATCTCTCCTATAGGATAACATTGGGATTATCTTATTACATTTTATATGTGTAATTTCAAATTGGGAAGAGATAAGACCCCCAAGTCTGGTGTCTTTGGAATCACAATTTAAAATCACAACTTAAGGTGAAGTTAGATTTTAAATTGCAATTCTGAAAATGCCACTTTTTGAAAGCTGGTATTTTCTTACTTTAGCCATTTGTTTCCTAGTGCCTGTCTCTGTTCAGTCTGGGGTAGGTGACCGCTGGGCTTTGTATATTCTCTCTAGACAGCCACACACAAAGGGAGCTTAGGTGTGACTTAATGAACCATCCTGGGAGGGAGGAACTGGGCACCCAGCCCCACACTTACACATAAATAGGCTGTGTCCTGTCCAGACATAAAGCGCTGCATACCCCCTGTAATGAGTCTAGAGCCAGGGCAGAAAGAGAGGACCTCTGTGCACTTCAAAGACCCTTCTTTGACGTCTCCCCCACTTCAAAAGCACAGCTGGGTGTAAGTACTAGACCTCCGACACTATGATTTCAGTACACTTCTGGACCTGTGACCACTCTACCAGGAACAAGAACTGCTGTGCTGTTAAAGGACTGCCACTCTGCTGGACTGCCGCTCTGCTGGACTCCTCCTTGCTGTGCTGACCTGCTATTCCCCTGTCTGGATGAGAAGGACTGGACCTGCATCACTTGAACCCATAGTGACTCCAAGGGCTTGCCTACTGATCTGAAGTCTCAGGGAAATGAAAGACTTCCAACTCTTCTGCTGCTGCACCTGCACTCTGTCATCTGTGATTCTTCCCTGCCAAGTGGTGTCACCCCAGTCCTGGACCCTTGGAAGTGGGGCTTAAGGTGCTTGCTCCAACGAAACCCACGCATCCCCTCCGGAACCGGCGCATCGGCACCGCTGCGTGGGTCGGAACCGGCGCATCACCTCTGTTGCATGACCAGAACTGGTGCATCGCCTCTGCTGTAAGGATTGATGTCGGAGCATTGGCTTCGGAACCAGCACTGCACGACGCTCACCCCAGCTCAAGGTCTTCGTATCTCCGACGACGACAGCCTCGACAACAACGCAGAGAACTCCGCATCGCAGCCCCTGCGCTCATCAGAGCAAATGCATCTCCGCTGTTGCTTTGACCTGGACCAGCACATCCCCGTCATTGCAAGGATCAACACCAGTATGGGTAGAGGGGACTGAAGACCACAAAGTGGCAGCTTTTCTAAGTTGGACTTAATGTATCAAGTTGTTTGATTCCTTGGACGACCGACTTTGGTCCCACCGTTCCAGAGTTAGCACAGCTGGGGGTCAGCATGTAACTGCACTCGCCAATCAGGCGACCAAGCTTTTTTACAGTAAAGACAACAGTTCTGTGTTTTCACTGGCAAGACATGTAAAGTTGCGTGTTCGGCCTGTGGACTATATTACACCTTGCCTTAGGACTCGATAGGCCTGCCATGGAGGTGACTTACACATAAACCAGGGGGAAGTCTGGCTTTTCAATTGCTTTAAATGACAAAGTCGAGCCAGCAGTTAAAACTGCCCTTTTAGCCTGCAAATGGCAGGCTGGGAGTCTTGTTTTACATGTGTCCCACCGAGGGTGGTGTAACTAGTCCTGCAGTCTCTGGGGGGAACCTCTTACTTGCATGTCCGGTGTACCATTTATTAGGAACTTACAGGTAAGCTAGCTCATCCAATTGGGTAAAAGCCAATTGAAAATATCAGTTTAAGAGTAAGGGCACAGGCACTGAGGTCTAGTTAGCAGGTGTCAGTGCACTCTGAGTCGCAAAACCAGCAGCATTAGTCCAAAAACTTGGGGGAGGGGGTGACCATACAAAAGCGTAATTTTCTTACACAAGGGCTATGCCGTACCCTTCCGCTATGCCCTTTCCCTTTCTGTCCCTCCCTGCCAGACTGTCCCCCTTATGCCAGGTCATGCTTTCCCAGGCATACCTTGATTCTCACAGCAGAGATCCTTGCCTTTTGAACAAAGGGTCCCAGCGATATTGCCTGTAGAAGAAAAAGGCACAGGATTTACTAATTGTACTAGGTTCCCAGAAGGACGGCAGTTTGAGTCCCATTCTGGATCTCCGCCTTCTGAACTTTTGTCATTCGACAGTTCAAGTTCAAAATGCTGTCTCTGAGACAAGTTTTGTTGACCCTAAATATCAGTGATTGGATGGCGTCCTTGAACCTACAGGATGCATACTTCTGTCTTCCAATTCCTCTTGCTCACTAGGGGTATCTGAGTCGGAGCAGCATACCCTATTTTCAATGTGGAGTTCCAGCACTATTAGTTTATAGTCTTGCTATTTGAGCTGATTACTTTTTTCATGAAAGTGCTGGGAGTTTTTGTGGCTTCACTGAGATGGTTGGGAGTCCTTGTATTTCCATTCTTGGATGACTAGTGGGGTGAAGGCGGAATCCCTGGTGCTGTTTGAAGAACACGTTCTGTTTACAGTAACTCTTATCCACAACTTGGGCTTACCATCAATGCTTATTAGTCCCACCTCACTGCAGTCTAGAGGTTGACCTTCATAGGTGCTGTGCTAGGTAAGAACAGCATGAAGAATTTTCTTTCTCCTCAGATAATCATGGCTATAGAGGCGATGATGCTGAGGTTTCAGACTTCAAACACATCTCCATGTACAACCTTTTTTATGTCTGTTTGGTGTCGTTGCTTTCTGCAACCTTTTGGTTCTGCACATCACTTAGTCCATGATTTTCCCTCCAGTGGTGCCTGCTTGACAGTGGCCCCATCATCAAAATTGTCTCCTGGCTCTGGTGCAGATCTTCAGTTGGTCTACCCATAACAGCATGGTTGAATAGACTCTTCCCATCTCAAAGTTGGTCATCCATTTAGCTCTCCACAGATGCAGCCAACGGGGTAGTCCGTCTGGGCTGGAGTGCTTGCTAACTTTGCTACTGGATTCAAGCTAGCCTGGATGATATGGGGTGTTACCCCGAAACCGGTCCCAAGATGCTTGTTTCCAGTCCAGGGAAGACCTGGCTTGTCAGTTTAGGCTGGACTGTTCCCATGAGGAACAGGGTCAGGACTGATTTGCATATGGCTGGGTTTCAACTGGGGTGGCGAAATGAGCTAAAGAACGATGATGGATTCAACCCAGATCTGTGACTGGGGGTGAGTGTGTCAAAACGTTCAGCGCTACGTCCATTATCTCCTTGTGTTTGCTTTGTGTGCCCATCTGTGAGATATAGCGGCACATGACCTTTCGTCCGTGTCAAACCAGTGTCTGCATATAAAGGTGCTCTGCAACGATCCTCCTTGCCTTTGAGGCATTTCTCCCTTCAATTTTATATTCACCATTCTAATCGGATCCTGAAACACAACTCAATAACAATCCATTTTATCAACAGAGAGGGTGGTGTGGAGTAATGGTGTGTTGAGAGGCGATTCACCAGGGCAGTGTGCTTTGTAAAGGGGAATTTTCCTGGTAGGGGCCTATCTGGTAGGGGCTCTAAATGTGAGCGGGACGCTCTCAGTTGTTTCTCGCTGGTGGTCATGCATGACTGAAGTGTCCATCTGGGAGACATGGTGGCACAGGGCCTTTGGTCTGTCAGAGCAGTGTCTGCACATAAGTATGCAAAGGTGCTCTGCGGTGATCCTCCTTGCCTTGAATTCATTTCTCCTATCAACAATATATTCACCGTTTAGAACCTGTAACACAAAACAACCATCACCCATTATATTAACGGAGAAGGCGGTGTAGGGGCATGGTATGTTGGGAGGCAAATAATCCCAAAGCAAAAGTAGTTATGGCTACGAACAGCCGCACAACTGCTAGTCTTGTACGGTAATAGTTGTAGGCGCTCATCCTCTAATGGTCAAACTACTCAACAACTATAAATACAATTGAACAGACATAAACACACAAAAGGGAGTGCCGCAAGAGTCCAACAATTGTATTATAGAGCTTGTTCTCTTTTTTCTTTTTTAATTCTATGGTGTCGATCCCAGTATACTGTTCTCCAAGACTAAAATAACATGGGAACCATAGTATGAAGTCTCAAAACAATTCGCTTTATTATTCTTCAAAACATCAATGAAACAGTTCGGCCCATGCGTTTCGTTCTCTGAAAGGACTTGATCAGGGTTTATGTATTTCTTTGCTGCAATATTACATCAAAGTCTAAGTGTTAGGGAATCCGTTCTCCCAGAGATTCTTGGAACACTTGTATTGCTCCTATATTATCGTAAAACAGAAGGCCATATATTAATAATGCAGCTTAAGTTCCACTCCTCATTAGGTTCTGTAAGCTCAGACCAGGTAGCATGATGCGCCACCAGCATCAAGTACCTTCTTCTCTAGTTGGGAGGCAATTCACCTGTGGCAGTGGACTTTGCTAAGGGAAATTTTCCTTCCCTATCTCCAGGCTCCATCCCATGTTTCCCCCCCAGTCCTTCCCTACCCAGATCACCTCGCCATCCCACAATAAGAAGTTGTTAGCACTCCCACGAAAAGTAGCGGTGGAGCTACTGCTGGAGTAGGAAAATTGAGTATACAAAAGGTGATGGATGGAAGGCTTGAAATAATCTGGGCCACTCGTAATTCCTCCGGCCACATCCTAGTCCATTGTTATTTTGCACACCATGCAACCTGAGTTTGGGCCCAGCTATATACAAAACAGTTTTTACTTTTCTCCAATGGGATCTTTCCAACCTGAACTGCCAAGCCAGGTTCTCCCCAAACCCTAACACAAGCAACCCAGCACCGGTTTCACCCTTGTTATAGGCTCATCAGCCATGTATAGCTTGGTTCCAGTGACAAAGTGTGCATGGGACCGACGTCTGGGCATACCTGTCCCACTTAGGGCGATACATCAAAGTATACAGTGATGTGGTACTTCATCAAACTAGGGGCAGAAGGGTCTCCTCTACTTTGCCTGGAAGCATTGAATCTGTGGTCTTCGGCACACTACCAAGGGATTTGGTGAACTGCCAATCACCTAGTGGGGTCTCTTAATGTCAGAGCTGACAATACCTTGCCGACTGCAAATGCCATCTTGTACCAGAAGTAGTCCAGGACATCTTGCTGACTGTGGCTCTTTCCAGGTGGACTGTTTGCCTCCTAAGAAATTGCTCAATGTCAAGAGTTCTGTGCCCTCCAGTATCCTTTGATGGGAGCCTTGGGCAAAGCATTTATTTTCAGATGGAACTTTCAGCTTCAGTACGCATTTCTACCTGTACCCTTGATTCCTCTGGTTCTGAGGAAGATACGCCAAGACTGAGCCCAAGTCACTCTCATCACCACAGATTGGCCAACTAGGGTGTGGTATGCAGACATTCTGCTCTTCTCCATATGCCCCATCTCAAGCTGCCATTTTGAGCAGATCTTTGCGCCTAGTTGATTGGAACGGTTCTAAATTCCAACATTTGGGGCCATGCGTGGAGATTGCCCTGGGACATCTGAACTTCTTTCAGCTACCAACGCAGATGGTAGACATCGTGGTGTCAGCGCGTTGCCCCTCCAGCAAATCCGCTTGCTCTGGATGATGGAGTTACTTTGTTGCTTGGCGTGCGGTGAGTGTGGACTCCTTACAAGCTAAGTTATCCCAGGTCTTGCAGTTCGCACTTTCCCTTGCCCAGCTAGAATGTGCAGTAGTCACTGCCAAAGGGTATTTGGCTGCATTGTCGGAGTTCCTCTGTCTTTCAGCAAACCTTCCTTTTTAAAGTCCCCCATTGTGATTTGTATTCTGAAGGAGTTCACAAATCTGTATCCTCCAATCCCCCTTTGTTGTGCTTCAGTGGGACCTTAATCTGGTTTTAACTTTTCTAATGGGGTCTTATTTTGAGCCCTGGCTTAGTTGTCCTTTGAGAATGTTGACGTTCAAAACAGTGTTTCTAGAGGCAATTTCTTCCACTAGATGAGTAAGTGAGTTGCAAGCTCTTCGGTCTAGGCCACATTTCACCTCCTTTTACCCTGACAAATTGGTGTTGTGAACAAGGGCTGCTTTTCTGCTGAAAGTGGTGACTCCTTCCCACCTCAGTCTGTCCATCCCCCTTCCTTCGTTTTAGCCCCTGGCCCATCCCACTAAGGAGGAGGAGCAGCTGCACAGATTCGATCCTAGGCGAGCGGTCAACTACTATCTGGACTGCACCATGGACATTCAACTGGATGATTAGCTCTTCCTAGGATATTGTGATGCCAGAAAAGGTAAAGCGGTGCAGAAAAGGACTTCATCCAGATGCATCATCCACTGTATTAAGATCTGCTAAGTTTTGGCCAAGAAAAAAACCACGGAAAGGGATAAGGGCCTCTTCCACTGGAGCCAAATTAACTACTTCTGCTCTTGCCAGAAGGGTTCCAATAGCAGCGATCACCACAGCAGTGACATGGGCATCCCACACACCTTCATTTGGATCCCAAAGCGTGTAGAGACAGTCACGTTCCCAGATCTCCCTTGCTGGATTTTCTTATCTAATCATCCATCAACCCTCCTCCTGGGCAGGGTATTGCTTTGAAATATATTCTACAGTTGAGGAATCTGCATGTAGGAGTGTCCATCAGAAGAAAAAGTGACTTTCCTGCTATAACGATCTTTCAGTGGATGCTCTACCTTCAGATTCCTCACCGACCCTCCCACCTCTCGGTGGATGTATTACAGGGAAAGATAATAAGGTTCCAAATATCTCTGTTGGTACTGCACTACTCTGTATCCATGTCAGTCTGTCCAATCGCTTGAGGCTGGGGGAAAAAAAAGGATGGAAACTGACATTTTTATGCTGGGGCCGGAGCTATATGACTTCCGTGACACCATCTGACACCACTTTCGGCGTTGATATGAAGCCAGGGGCGAGGTGAGAACTGTGAAGTATCCAGACTCCTGGGATTATGTAGGTTGGGAATCTGTGAGTAAATGAAGTATCCATCAGAAAGATCATTACCGCAGGTAAGTAACTTTTTCATGTGTGTCACTGGAACCAGTCTGTGCACTGGTGTGGGTCAGAAGGCTTGGATCCCTTTCAGTCAAGCCTTTCTGATGTCCTGCTTCTGATAGACACTATCTGAAAGAGACACGTTAGTGACAGATTCCTTACCTTAGAATATCCCCAGGCGTCAGGCTGGATCCGGAAAGTTTTGCATAGCAGTACCCCGGCGCGTCGGTAGGCGGCGTCGTGCGGCTCCGCGTCCGCGTAGTGATCGCCGGGATGACGTCGCGGCCAGTACTTAGACGCCGCCCATGCGCGCTGGCGTCAGTTCTTTCTTTATCCGCGCCAGTAAGCGCAGATCCGGATTGAGCAGTGCCCCAGTCATTTTTTGACTGAGTATTTTTTGAGACTTTTTGTCCAAGTTTTCGAGTCGTTTCGACTCCAAGGTGTCAGTAGGGATGCCCGGCTTCAAGCCATGCGAGGTCTGTAATCGCATGATGTCGATTACGGATCCGCACCGAGAGTGTCTCTTCTGCCTGGGGCGCGGCCACGACCCCAAGTCGTGCCCCGAGTGTCGGTCCCTCGCCCCGAAGGCTTTGCGAGAGCGGTCTCGAAAGCTTCTCGAGGCCCGGCACTCGGCTCCGCGCCGCTCCCGGTCCCGGGAGAGGTTGAGGGGCCGGTCGCGGAGCCGTCGTCATTCGTCGGGGTCGAAGTCTTCGTCTTCAGGTAAGGCGAAGCACAAGAGGTCTAAGAAGCGTCGCTCTAAGACCTCCCCTCGCCGGTCTCACGACTCGGCCGAGGGTCCAGCTGGTACCGCCCCCGCGGCTCCAGGGGTACCCGAACAGCTGACGCCGGCCTACCCGCCTGTTCCGGGTCCGACGTCGACTCCGGCCGACATACAAGACTTCTTGTCGGCCATGGCTCGCATCTTCGGGCCTAAGGGTTACCCCGGTGCGCCTTCGGGCCCCAGTGGGAGTCCTCCCTCGGCACCACCGGCGGCCCCGGCGCCGCAGGACCCCCTCGGATCCAGGCCTGGATCCCGGTCGACGCCGGTTGACCTAACGACACCTCCACCGGCGCCGACCTCACCGGTACCGTTCACGGCGCCGTCCGAGGCCCCGGACGGCGCCGTCCCCAGGTTCTCCCAGGCACCGGACACGGAGCCGGATCGACGTCGCTCGACGCCGATTCCGACGCCGATGGGACCTTTCTTCCCTCATGTCCCTCCTCCATACTTTTCACCTGTTTTGGAGGACGAGGAGGACTGGGAGGGGTCGGAAGACCCTCTCACAGCTCAATGTGAGCCTTATCAGGACTGGGCTGAGGAACTGGGTGATGCCAGTGGTCTGGACACCTCTCCTGACCTTGGCATGCTGTCTCCTCCTTCCGTGGCTACGGAGGAGGGAGCAAGTTATGCAACGGTGTTGCGTAGGGCGGCCTTGCGCCTCGAGCTCCCTACGGTGGCTGTCAGGACTAACCTCCTGACGGAAGTGCTTCAGCCAGATGTACAAAGAGAAAAGAGTATGGAGGGATCAATCGCTCATTTATTTTCGTCTCAGGCACCGTAAATTACCCGGACGTTAACATTATTTGTAAATATAAATATAAATAATTTCACTAGCTACACATATCATTCAGCGGGACTCTGATACCTAAAATGAATACACACGAATTAAACATCAAATGAACTATACATAAGACATAGACAAATATACAATAATCAAACATAAATCATGATCAAAACCACAATACATACACACAGTTCAATACAACATAAAAAAACCCTAATTATCACATATATTAATGTACACTCCTCAGTCCGAGTGATACATTCCGAGGTAATCCTCTGCGCACAAGAGGTATCACACTCTCTCTCAATCACTAATGTGCGCCTATAATCAAAAAGCCAGATGAAAATTAATGATGGGACTCCTCATATATCTGTCGACGCGGTCACGTTTCAGCCCACAATTGCTTTCGGCTTCCTCAGGACAAGGGTACATAAATCTGGAATCTATTCCAAGCTATCTGGATCGAAACAAATCCTTTTCCTCGGAAGTGCTTCAGCCGGCAGCTACCTCTTCGGAGCCACTGCTGCCGTTCAACGACGCACTTTCGGACGTTCTTTTGGGCACCTGGTCCAGGCCCACCGCAGGGACTCCTGTGGACAGGAACGTAGCCCGACGCCATCGCCCGGCCCCGGGCGACCCTCTGTTCCTCTCCCAACACCCCACCCCCGAGAGCTTGGTTGTCCAAGCCTCTGCCTCTCAGAGCGCCTTCCCTACGGCTCCGCCGGACAGGGAATCCAAAAAACTGGAACAATTTGGGAAGAAGATTTTTTCTTCCTCCAGTGCTGGCTTGCGTTCCGTGAACACCGCTTGCCTTTTGGGCCGTTACTCCCACTCTCTGTGGGATTCGGTGGCGCAGGTGCTGCCCAAGTGTCCTGAGGAGGTCCGGCACTTCTCTCCCGTGCTATTGCAGACGGGAGAGACGCAGCGAAGTTCACTATCCGATGTGGCCTAGACACCGCTGACTCGCTAGGCAGATCGCTTGCTACGACAGTGGCACTGCGCCGTCACGCCTGGCTGAGGACCACTGGTTTCTCGGGCGATGTCCAAAACACCCTTATGGACATGCCCTTTGATGGTATCCGCCTTTTTGTCAATAAGGCAGACAGTGCGCTGGAGCGCTTTAAGGACTCGCGGGCTACGGCCAAGTCCTTGGGCCTCTCCGCCTCGCGCCCTCCGCAGTAGTCTGCTTTTCGCACCTTTCGTGGCCACGGAAGCGGCGCCCAGTCACGTCCACTGCCCAGCCACCGGCCCGCGCAGCAAGCGCCTTCGCGTGGCCGAGGACGTGGCTCCCGCCGAGGCGGGTCGGGTAACCAGCGAGCGGGTCAGGCCACCACCTCCGCCCCGTCCGCGGCCTCCAAACCCTCCTAGTCCATCCTTTCCAGTCCACAGCACGCCAGTGGGGGGCAGGGTCCGCCATCACCTTCCCCACTGGCGCACCATCACATCGGTCAGGTGGGTTTTGGACATTGTCCGAAGGGGCTACTCCCTCCCCTTCGAGACTACCCCCCAGCCATGCCACCTCAGCACCACCGCATGTCGGGGGACCATTTGGTACTTCTTCGACAGGAAGTTGCGGCCCTCTTGGCCAAGGGGGCCCTCGAGCGCGTTCCGACCCCAGAAGTAGGACGTGGTTGCTACTCCCACTACTTTCTGGTGCCCAAAAAGGACAAGGAGGACATGCTTCCTATCTTGGACCTCCGGAACGTCAATAGCTTCCTCCGGAAGGAGAAGTTCAAGATGCTCACCCTAGCTCAGGTCTTGACTGCCCTCGACCCTCGAGACTGGATGGTAGCGTTGGACTTGCAGGACGCATATTTTCACATCCCCGTCCTGCCGGCCCACCGGCGTTACCTGCGGTTCACGGTAGGCCTCGAGCACTTTCAGTTCACCGTGCTTCCCTTTGGCCTTACCAGCACCCCTCGGGTGTTCACGAAGGTGATGGCGGTGGTCGCAGCTCATCTGCGCCGGGCAGGGGTTCCAGTCTTCCCCTACCTCGACGACTGGTTGCTGAAGGCGGGCTCGTCCCAGGCAGTCGTCTCCCACCTCCAGACTACGGCCGGACTCCTGCACTCGCTGGGGTGTTCCATCAGTGTGCCGAAGTCGCACCTGGTTCCTTCTCCACAGCTCCTTTTCATCAGAGCAGTTCTGGACACAACGCAGTTTCGGGCCTATCCTCCCGAACGGCGAGTCCAGGATATTCAGGCTATGATTCCGATCTTTCAGCCTCTATCCTGGGTTTCGGTACGGATGACCCTGAGGCTGCTGGGCCTCATGGCCTCCTGCATCCTGCTGGTCGATCATGCCAGATGGCATATGCCAGCTCTGCAGTGGGACCTGAAGTTCCAGTGGGCGCAGCATCAGGGGAACCTGTCCGATTACGTCCAGATCTCGGAGCGAACTGCACAACAGTTGCAGTGGTGGCTCTCGAACCGGCAATGGGTCACGGGCAGATCCCTCTCCCTTCCCCAGCCAGAGCACACAGTTGTGACGGATGCGTCCCTTCTGGGATGGGGCGGTCACATAGGAGAGGCAGAGATCAGAGACCTCTGGTCTCCGGCGGAGTCCCGGCTCCATATCAACCTTCTGGAGCTCCGGGCGATCCGACTTGCACTGAAGGCATTCCTTCCCTCTGTCAAAGGGAAGATAGTGCAGGTGTTCACAGACAACACCACCGCCATGTAGTACTGCAACAAACAAGGCGGGGTGGGGTCGTGGACCCTATGTCAGGAGGCTCTGCGTCTCTGGACATGGCTGGAACATCAGGGCATATTCCTGATGGTTCAACACCTGGCAGGTTCCCTGAACGCCAGGGCGGACGAACTCAGCCGCAGGTGCATGATGGATCACGAATGGCGTCTTCACTCGGAAGTGGCGCAAGGACTCTTTCTACAATGAGGAGAGCCTTGGTTAGATCTATTCGCCACCAAAGAGAACGCGCAATGTCAGCAATTCTGCGCGTTGGAATTTCCAAGGCGGCACTGGCTCAGCGACGCTTTTCGTCGCGAGTGGAGTTGCGGTCTGTTGTACGCCTTTCCGCCTATACCACTTCTGCCCAGAGTGTTAAAGAAGATTCGGCGCGACCGGGCCCAAGTCATTCTTGTGGCTCCGGACTGGGCTCGAAGAGTTTGGTATCCCGAGCTACTCAGTATGAGCATCGATCCCCGATCCGTCTGCCTCTTCGGGAGGATCTTCTGTCGCAGCAGCAGGGGACGGTCCTCCACCCGAACCTGTCCAGTCTCCACCTCCTTGCATGGAGATTGAGCGGCGGCAGTTGATTCCTTTCGACTTGCCTCCCGAAGTTTGTGATGTGATTCTGGCAGCCAGGCGTCCCTCCACTAAGGTGGTATACGCCTGCAGGTGGAACAAGTTTGTGGCATGGTGCACAGCAAAGGCTGTGAATCACCTTTCTGCCCCTCTTTCTGAGGTTCTTCTGTTCCTTCTTTCTCTGGCCCAACAGGGTTCTGCCCTGGGTACCATCAAGGACTATCTTTGTGCAATCTCGGCCTTCCTCAGGCTTCCTGATCAGCCCTCCCTTTTCAAGTCCCCTGTTGTTAACAGGTTTCTTAAAGGCATTACACACCTCTTCCCTCCTGTTCCGTTTGTGATGCCTCAGTGGGACTTGAACTTGGTTCTTACCTTTTTAATGTGCGCTTCCTTTGAGCCTCTCCATAACTGTCCTCTTCGTCTTCTCACTCTGAAGACAGCCTTTCTGGTGGCTATCACCTCCCCTCGGCGGGTGAGTGAGCACCAGGCTCTCTCTTGCAAACCCCCTTTTCTGTCTGTTCATCCAGACAAGGTTGTTCTTAGGACGCGTCCGTTCTTCTTGCCAAAGGTGGTTACTGCCTTCCACATTGGGCAGACCATCACTTTGCCCACCTTCTTTCCGCATCCTTCCAGAGAGGAAGAGAGGCTCCACCGTCTGGACCCAAAACATGCGATTTCTTTCTATTTGAACCGCACACAACAGTTCCGGGTGGATGACCAGCTCTTTGATGGCTACGTGGGCGCCAAAAAAGGTTGGGCGGTACACAAGCGGACCATCTCCCGCTGGGTTGTCTTGTGTATCAAAGCCTGCTATTCTTTGGCTAAGAAGGAGCCCCTGTTGGGCTCCGTGCCCATTCCACCAGTGCGACAGCCGCCACCACGGCTTTGGGACGTGGTGTCCCATTGCAGGACATTTGTCAGGCAGCTACGTGGGCCTCGCTGCCCACGTTTACCAAGCATTACTGCCTTGACAGCCAAGTCCTGAGAGACGGCTTCTTTGGCCGTTCTGTTCTCCGAGACTTCCTCGTCTGATCTTTGTTCGCAGACCCAACACCGGGGTTGGTATTGCTGGGGTATCTATTCTAAGGTAAGGAATCTGTCACTAACGTGTCTCTTTCAGATGCACAAGTTACTAACTTGTGTAACGCTATATCTGTAAGAGACAGTAGTTAGTGACAGATTCCTACCGCCCACCCATCCTCCCGTTCTGCGAACTGATTTCTAGGGTTACGGTCATCCCTTTCAGGGCCCTAGTTTTCAGACACCAGTGTCAGTTTCTTGCATGGCTCTGCGTTTCTGGCGCGGAAAGTCGTGTACAGAACTGACGCCAGCGCACATGGGCGGCGTCTAAGTACTGGCCGCGAAGTCATCCCGGCGATCACGACGCCGACGACGGACGCGGAGCCGCACGACGCCGCCTACCGACGCGCAGGGGTACTGCTGCGCAAAACTTTCCGGATCCAGCCTGACGCCTGGGGATATTCTAAGGTAAGGAATCTGTCACTAACTACTGTCTCTTACCGATATATCGTTACACAAGTTAGTAACTTGTGCTTTAACTGCAGATTCTTCTCTCCATTATCTCCATGTGCACAAGGGTATGATTAAGTCTGCCCCTAAAATGTTTAAGGACCTAGTTAAATCTTGCATGATCACACCACGCATTAAGAAAAAATACAAACCAGCACCCTTTGACCCACTCTACATCATGTGTCATGTCCCACTTGGCTCCTTAGTAGTCACTACTGCAAGGAATAGGGCAGCAGCTCAGGCCACCGGGGATGCTCTGCCTCCTGATAAGGAGAGCAAGTGAATAGACGCTGGAGGGAAGAGAGAGGTCATAGGTGCGGCCATGCATTAGCGCATCACCAACTTTGTAGGCCTCCTCTCTAGATATGATTGAGTCTACTCGGCAAAGATGGAGGGGCTCCTGCATCACCTTCCATACCAATATTGCAAGCGGCAGAAAGAGCTTGTAGAGGAAGGTAGGCCCATTTCCAATGCAACCATTAGGTGTGCTTTAGGTGCGGTGGATAACAGGGCTAGGGAAGTCATCCTGCGGTGCCACTCCTGGCTCCGAGTGTCCAGTTTCAGGCCAGAGTCGCAGTAGCACCTCTTTACCCTACCTTTGTATGGCGAACACCTCTTCGGACCACAGATTGATACCATGGTTAAAAAAAATGAAAAGTCAGCGACGCCTAAACTGCAGCAAGGCAACTTCATGGCCACACTACACCTGAAGGACACCTACTTCAATCAATCAGATTTAGAAAGTGGGGCAAATCACCCGTGAGGGTCTCGATGCGCTGGATATGTTGGCTGCTTCGTGGTGGTTTTCATGTGAACATCCAGGTCTTGAGTTCTTTCCTGCCTTGCTGGAGTGATGGGGCTACTTCCCCATCCATCCAGCTCATCAGCACTACCTCCGCTTCATGGGAAGTGTTCACCACTACCAGTTCAAGGTACTGCCCTTTGGCGTCACCACAACCCCAAGGTTCTTTATCAAGTGTTTAGTGGTGGTAGCCGCTCACTTCAGGAGGAACTCACGTCTTTCCTTACCTCGACGATTGGCTGAACAAGAGCCCCAGCAGACAGCAGTGCTTAACCAGCACCCAGACTGCAATCTCCCTGCTGCACAGCCTGGGGTTCACAGCCAATGCTACCAAGTCATACATGGAGCCACTTCAGATTCAACCCTTCATAGGGTCAGTACTCAACTCTATAGTGATCAAAGCCTTCCCTTGCCCCCACAGGGTGTAATCATTCCAACAGCTTCTCCCTCTTTTTCAGTCACTCAGTCCACTATCAGTTTGCAATATAAAGCGCCTATTGGGAATGATGGCGTCATGCATTGCCATAGTTCCTCATGCCAGACTACATGTGCTCCCACTTCAGGAATGCCTCTAAGTGCAGTGGTCAAAGGCGGAGGGTCAGTTGGAGGATCTAGTTTTGATAAGGGCCAGCACCCATCGCTCTCTGAAGTGGGAGAAGAGCAAACGTCTGTTGCAGACCCAGTTCTTAAAGTGATCATCACCACGGACGCATCTCTAGTCAGCTGGGGAACACACCTCAACAGCATGACAGTCCAGGGTCTGTGGCCACCTCATCAAAAAGGTCTCCATATCAAACACTTGGAACTGCTAGCCATTCATCTAACTTTCAAAGCATTTCTTCAACAGTTTGAAGGTGAGGTAGTCCTTGCACGTAAAGACAACGTGACTGCCATGTTTTACCTATAGAAGCAAGGAGGCACTCACTCCCCTTAGTCATCGGCCCTAGGACAGAGAATCTGGCGTTAGGCCATCCATCACCATGTTCATCTCCCAGCAGAGTATCTTCTGGGAGTGGAAAACAACATTGCAGACCTGCTCAACTGGACGCAGCACCGAGTCCACGAGTGGGAACTCCACCCTCAAGTTTTACTCCCATACTTTCAGAGATGGGGCCCCCCAAATATTCCACACTTCTAGTCCATGTCTATGAATTGGATAGGGATCTTTGAATACACCTTTCCTCTTCTCCCACTGATTCCTTACGTGGTCAGGAACCTACCCCAAAAGTGCATGAGCATACTCAGGGAACCCTGTAGGCCCACTACACACACCTACTGTGCTGCTGAGTGAAAGCTTTTTGTTCACTACTTACACCAAAGCACACAAACCCTCTTACGCCTATGATGCAAGGCATTATTTGCTACCTGCTACACTTAAAAAGGTCAGGGTTAGCATACACGTCAATCCGGCTACAGTTAGGCGCCATTGCTGCGTATATGCAAAATAGAGAACACTCTTCCCTTTTTAGGTCGCGCCTAGAACCAGCGCGCATGCGCTGCTCTGCGAGACTTATTGTAGAGGAGTAGGGAATAGAAGCCCCGCCCACTCTCCGCCCATATTTGCCATTGGCTTGTGTCATTGTCCGTCCTAAATGCTGGATACTGATTCGTCAATAGGCTTGTTAGTCCCTCCTTTGTACGGCCTCCTCTTCATTTGTCACCTCCCATGGCGACTGGCCCCTTTACTTCGGTTGTTACACGGTACGTGTTATTTAGACTGTGAGCACTATTTTCTTTAATGAGGTTCTCCTGCTGCAGGCACAACATGCTTTGGTGCCTTCTTTACTCACTCCCGTTGTCGTGCCTTTCTCCCTCCCGTTGTCCTCGCCTTCTCCCCCGCCCACCCTCCCGTTGTCCGTGCCTACTCCCCCCACCCGCTCGCCTTCCTGTTGTCCGTGCCGTCTCGCCCCCCACCCGCCCTCCCTTTGTCCGTGATGCCTACCATTTGCAATGCAATAACAAAATTAAAGAGATTCAAAGAAAGTTTCTATAAAGTGGTAACGAATAACACTCAAAGGAGCAAATCAAAAAATATTTTTGACCAAATTAGTAAATTAATTACAGCAACCGGGTTATAGGTTATATAAAAATATATTTCAAAAAGTCATAAAATAACACGAATATTATAAGATTCACAGGACTAATGTACAAGGGTACAAAGAAATACAATGACAAAAACTGAAATCACATTGACAACAGAACATGTATACACTGAATACACAAACAATATCTTAATTCTCATTGTGTATGTCCATCTCGACGAAGGAAAATGAGTCTGTCCTATACATAGGATCAAATACTCAAATATATATATTTTTTTTTAACAATTCCTAAGGAGAATGGAACCGTCGTTGACGTTTCGGTCTTCGTGAAACAAATCTATGAGACCATCTTCAGGACACAATTAATTCTGGTATGAGTTCTTGACCCCTCTATTTCAAAAGAAATAAGGATCAACTTAGTTTTATCGAGAGATATTAAGAAGTATTGACACCCGGTGCAAGTGAGCTAAATCAATATTAGGTGATTGAGAAGGAGTGTGACCAAAAATATAGATAAGATTAGTTTAAATTAGATAGAGATGAAATTAAGTAATGGACCCTTTTAGTTGGTTTATTTTATTTGATTGTTCCGGTCTAGAAAAGATCATTAACTTACTGGTCAACAGAGAATCGATTCACAGATTACTTTAATGTGAAGAATCTCAAATATCTGAAGTGAGTCTAAAAAGAAGGTTCAGATATCAGTAAGTATTCTGATATAGACCGTATCGTTTTATCTACGAACACTTTAAATAGCAGATACTTACAAATCAATTGGCATAGATAAATTTACTTAACAGCATAAGTGAAAAGTATTTCCTGAAACACAACAATTTTTTTTTTTTGATGTATGGGATATCATTTAGTTTATTGAGTAATTGACAATCATCCAATGACATTATGTCTTCGATTGATATGTATTTTTTTAAGGTGACACGAAACACATCTGCATAAACTAAGTATTTTCAACTTATGATCACTGCCGTTTTTCGTGTTTGAGAATTTGCAGTGGATTCTATAATAGACTTATATGGATTGAAAACAAGAAGAGCTTTTTGATGAAGTGTCACAGAGAGACATATTGGATCTCTGTGATCTGTTAAAAGACATAATAATCATTTATTAATCTATTAAGGAATTCACTTTTACGAAAGGCACTATTATCGCTCAATTTATTTAAAGTATAGTTGAAGGAAAAATGAAAGCCAAACAGTCTGGGATTTAAATTAGGTCTGACTTACTTATCTCTAACCCATCAGCGTCTACCTCGTGGATTCAGTATCGGTTCAGATGTGGTTAGAGCGCCCTAACGCGGTCCCGGAAGTGACGCTTTAAATATGATCAGCGGTTGGCAGAGATTGCGGGCGCCATTTTTAAGTGATCAATTTATAATTAAAAAACTTCGCCAAATTCGGATGAAGATAATTTATAAGTGAATTAAATATTAGTGACATCTTAATTAGGTATCTGAAAGAGACACGTTAGTGACAGATTCCTTACCTTAGAATATCCCCAGGCGTCAGGCTGGATCCGGAAAGTTTTTGCGTAGCAGTACCCTTGCGCGTCGGTAGGCGGCGTCGTGCGGCTCCGCGTCCGTCGTCGGCGTCGGGACCTGCCGGGATGACGTCGCGGGCAGTACTTAGACGCCGCCCCTGCGCGCTGACGTCAGTTCTTCTTTTTCCGCGCCAGTAAGCGCAGATCCGGGAAGAGCAGTGCCCTAGTCATTTTTTGACTACATTTTTTGGTTATTTTTCACTGTTTTCTAAACGAGTCTCTCGACTCCGAAGGTGTCGGTAGGGATGCCCGGCTTCAAGCCCTGCGACGCCTGTGGTCGCATGATGTCGATCACAGACCCGCACTTAGAGTGTCTCTACTGCCTCGGCCGCGACCACGACACGAAGTCGTGCCCCGACTGCTGGGCCTTGCACCCGAAGGCTTTGCGAGAGCGGTCTCGAAAGCTCCTCGAGGTCCGGCAGTCGGCTCCGCGCCACACCAAGCCCCGGTCACGTGAGAGGTCGAGGGGCCGGTCGCGGAGTCCTCATCGGTTGTCGGGGTCCAAGTCTTCGCACTCCTCCGGTAAGTCAAAGCATAAAAAGTCTAAGAAGCGTCATCGCTCGAAGGCTTCGCCTCGCCGGTCTCGCGACTCGGCTGAGGCTCCTATCGGCAACGTCCCCACCCCCGCGGCTCCGGGAGTGCCTGTGGAGCCGCCCCCGCATTACCCGTCCTTCCCGGGTTCGGAGGCGACTCCTGCCGAGATACAGGAATTCCTGTCGGCCATGGCCCGCCTCTTCGGGCCTCAAGGTCCCTCCGGTGCGCCTTCGGCCCCACGGGCCCTGATGGGGTTTCCCCGGCGCCGCCTGTAACACCAGCCTCGGTCCCGGCCCCGATCCCGGCTCCGGTGCTGCCGCAACCCCCATCGATGCCGGTTGACCTAACTACACCTCCGCCGATGTCTCCGGTGCCGTTCCCGACGCCGCCCGGGGCTCCGGGCGGCGTCGTTCCCCGGTTCTCTCCGGATCCGGACACGGCGCCGGACCGGCGTCGCTCGACGCCGGCTCCGACGCCGCTGGGACCTTGGGTCCCACATGTCCCTCCTCCTTATTTTGAACCTGAATTCCCCGGGCGGCGTCGTTCCCCGGTTCTCTCCGGATCCGGACACGGCGCCGGACCGGCGTCGCTCGACGCCGGCTCCGACGCCGCTGGGACCTTGGGTCCCACATGTCCCTCCTCCTTATTTTGAACCTGAATTGGAGGACGTAGATAACTGGGAGGGGTCTGATGACCCTCTCACACAGCAGTGTGAGTTTGATCAGGACTGGGCTGAGGAACTTGGGGATGCCAGTGGTCTGGACAGTGCGCAGGGCTACAACGAAGAGCACGAAGAAGGCTACCAAAGGGTTAAACCTATCCTCACGCCCTCTCCCCTACAGAACGATGAGGAGCCCGCCTCCGGGGAAAACCAATCAGAATCAGCCGGGATCAGCCGACTCTGGCATGCTCTCTCCTCCATCCGTGGAAACGGAGGAGGGAGCAAACTTTGCAACGGTGTTGCGTAGAGCAGCTGGGGCCTTAAACCTCCAGTTGCCTACAGTGGCTGTCAGGACTAACATCCTGACGGAAGTGCTTCAGCCGGCGGCTACCTCCTCGGAGCCACTGCTGCCGTTCAACGAGGCGCTTTCAGACGTTCTTTTGGGCACCTGGTCCAAGCCCACCACAGGGGCTCCTGTGGATAGGAACGTGGCCCGACGCCATCGCCCTGCTCCGGGCGACCCCCCTGTTTCTCTCTCTACACCCCACCCCTGAGAGCTTGGTGGTCCAAGCCTCTGCTTCCCAAAGCGCCTTCCCTACCGCTCCCCCGGATAGGGAATCCAAACGCCTGGATCAATTTGGGAAGAAGGTCTTTTCTTCCGCCAGTGCTGGCTTGCGGTCAGTCAACACCACTGGCCTCTTGGGCCGATATTCCCACTCCTTGTGGGACTTGGTGGCGCAAGTTCTGCCCCAGTGTCCTGATGAGGTCCAGACACTGCTTTCCCGCACCATTGCGGAGGGAAGAGATGCGGCAAAGTACACCATCAGATGTGGCCTTGATACCGCCGACTCGCTCGGCAGATCGCTTGCGACGACGGTGGCGCTGCGCCGTCACGCCTGGCTGAGGACCACTGGTTTCTCGGGTGATGTCCAAAACTCTCTTATGGACATGCCCTTTGATGGAGTTGGTCTTTTTGGGACAAACGCAGACCATGCGCTGGAGCGCTTTAAGGACTCGCGGGCTACAGCCAAGTCCCTGGGCCTTGCTGCTGTGCGCCCTCAGCAACAGTCTGCTTTTCGCCCCTTTCGTGGCCATGGAAGGGGCGCCCAGTCACGTCCGCTGCCCAGCCACCGGCCCGCGCAGCAAGCGTCTTCGCGTGGCCGAGGACGTGGCTCCCGCCGTGGCGGGTCAGGCAACCAGCGTGCGGGTCAGGCCACCAACCCCGTCCGCGGCCTCCAAGCCCTCCTAGTCCTTCCTTTCAGGTGCACAGCACGCCAGTAGGGGCAGGGTCCGCCATCACCTTCACCACTGGCGTGCCATCACCTCGGACAGGTGGGTCTTGGACATTGTCCGAAGGGGCTACTCCCTCCCCTTCGTGACCATCCCCCAGCCATGCCACCTCAATTCCACCGCATGTCAGGGGATCACTTGGTGCTTCTTCAAAAGGAAGTTGCGGCCCTCTTGGCCAAGAGGGCCATCGAGCGCGTTCCGACCCCAGAAGTAGGACGTGGTTGCTACTCCCACTACTTTCTGGTGCCCAAAAAGGACAAGGAGGACATGCGTCCTATCTTGGACCTCCGGAACGTCAATCGCTTCCTCCGGAAGGAGGAGTTCAAAATGCTCACCCTAGCTCAGGTCTTGACTGCTCTCGACCCTGGAGACTGGATGGTAGCGTTGGACTTGCAGGACGCATATTTCCACATCCCCGTCCTGCCGGCCCACCGGCCTTACCTGCGGTTCACGGTAGGCCTCGAGCATTTTCAGTTCACCGTGCTCCCTTTTGGCCTTACCAGCGCCCCTCGGGTGTTCACGAAAGTGATGGCGGTGGTCGCAGCCCATCTGCGCCGGGCAGGGGTTCCAGTCTTCCCCCTACCTCGACGACTGGCTGCTGAAGGCGGGCTCGTCCCAGGCAGTCGTCTCCCACCTCCAGACAACGGCCGAACTCCTGCACTCGCTGGGGTTCTCCATCAACGTGCCGAAAGTCGCACCTGATTCCTTCTCCACAGCTCCTTTTCATCGGAGCAGTTCTGGACACGACGCAGTTTCGGGTTTATCCTCCCGAACGGCGAGTCCGGGATATTCAGGCTATGATTCCGATCTTTCGGCCTTTATCCTGGGTTTCGGTACGGATGACCCTGAGGCTGCTGGGCCTCATGGCCTCCTGCATCCTGCTGGTCAATCATGCCAGATGGCATATGCGGGCTCTGCAGTGGGACCTGAAGTTCCAGTGGGCGCAGCACCAGGGCAACCTGTCCGATCACGTCCAGATCTCGGAGGGGACTGCAAAACAGTTGCAGTGGTGGCTCTCGAACCGGCAATGGGTCATGGGCAGATCCCTCTCCCTTCCCCAGCCAGAGCACACAGTTGTGACGGACGCCGTCCCTTCTGGGATGAGGCGGTCACATGGGAGAGGCGGAGATCAGAGGCCTCTGGTCTCCGGTGGAGTCCCGGCTC
This sequence comes from Calotriton arnoldi, assembly GCA_963921515.1. Classification (NCBI taxonomy): domain Eukaryota; kingdom Metazoa; phylum Chordata; class Amphibia; order Caudata; family Salamandridae; genus Calotriton; species Calotriton arnoldi. Next base: position 87,719 of record CAWUFW010012157.1, read on the forward strand.
CATATCAACATTCTGGAGCTCCGGGCGATCCGACTTGCACTCAAGGCATTCCTTCCCTCTGTCAAAGGGACGGTAGTGCAGGTGTTCACAGACAACACCACCGCCATGTGGTATTGCAACAAACAGGGCGGGGTGGGGTCGTGGACCCTATGTCAGGAGGCTCTGCGCCTCTGGACATGGCTGGAACATCAGGGCATATTCCTGATGGTTCAACACCTGGCAGGTTCCCTGAACGCCAGGGCGGACGAACTCAGCCGCAAGTGCATGATGGATCACGAATGGCATCTTCACTCGGAGGTGGCGCAAGGTCTCTTTCAGCAGTGGGGAGAGCCTTGGTTAGATCTGTTCGCCACCGAAGAGAACGCGCAATGTCAGCAGTTCTGCGCGTTGGAATTTCCAAGGCGGCACTCGCTCGGCGATGCTTTTCGTCGCGAGTGGAGTTGCGGTCTGTTGTACGCCTTTCCGCCTATACCACTTCTACCCAGAGTGTTGAAGAAGATTCGGCGCGACCGGGCCCAAGTCATTCTTGTGGCTCCGGACTCGGCTCGAAGAGTTTGGTATCCCGAGCTACTCAGAATGAGCGTCGATCCCCCGATCCGTCTGCCTCTTCGGGAGGATCTTCTGTCGCAGCAGCAGGGGACGGTCCTCCACCCGAACCTGTCCAGTCTACACCTGCTTGCGTGGAGATTGAGCGGCGCAGTTGATTCCTTTCGACTTGCCTCCCGAAGTTTGTGATGTGATTCTGGCAGCCAGGCGTCCCTCCACTAAGGTGGTATACGCCTGCAGGTGGAACAAGTTTGTGGCATGGTGCACAGCAAAGGCTGTGAATCCCCTTTCTGCCCCTCTTTCTGAGGTTCTTCTGTTCCTTCTTTCTCTGGCCCAACAGGGTTCTGCCCTGGGTACCATCAAGGGCTATCTTTGTGCGATATCAGCCTTCCTCAGGCTTCCTGATCAGCCCTCCCTTTTCAAGTCCCCTGTGGTTAACAGGTTTCTTAAAGGCATTACACACCTCTTTCCTCCTGTTCCGTTTGTAATGCCTCAGTGGGACTTGAACTTGGTTCTTACCTTCTTAATGTGCGCTCCCTTTGTGCCTCTACATAATTGTCCTCTTCGTCTTCTTACTCTGAAGACAGCATTCCTGGTGGCCATCACCTCTGCTCGGCGGATGAGTGAGCTCCAGGCTCTTTCATGCAAACCTCCCTTTCTGTCTGTTCATCCAGAGAAGGTTGTTCTTCGGACGCGTCCGTCCTTCTTGCCAAAGGTGGTTACTGCCTTCCATATTGGGCAGACCATCACTTTGCCCACCTTCTTTCCGCCTCCGCATCCTTCCAGAGAGGAAGAGAGGCTCCACCGTTTGGACCCAAAACGTGCGCTTTCTTTTTACATCAACCGCACACAACTGTTCCGGGTGGATGACCAGCTCTTTTTTGGCTACGTGGGCGCCAAAAAAGGTCGGGCGGTACACAAAAGGACCATCTCCCGCTGGGTCACTAGGTGTATCAAAGCCTGCTATTCTTTGGCTAAGAAGGAGCCTCCTGTTGGGCTGCGTGCCCATTCCACCAGGGCAACGGCAGCTACCACGGCTTTAGGCAGCGGGGTTCCGTTACAGGATGTATGTCAGACAGCTACGTGGGCCTCGCTGCACACGTTTACCAAACATTACTGCCTTGACAGCCAAGTCCGGAGAGACGGCTTCTTTGGCCGTTCTGTTCTCCGGGACTTCCTCGTCTGATCTTTGTTCGCAGACCCACCACCGGGGTTGGTATTGCTGGGGTATCTATTCTAAGGTAAGGAATCTGTCACTAACGTGTCTCTTTCAGATGCACAAGTTACTAACTTGTGTAACGATATATCTGTAAGAGACAGTAGTTAGTGACAGATTCCTACCGCCCCACCCATCCTCCCCGTTCTGCGAACTGATTTCTAGGGTTAAGGACATCCCTTTCAGGGCCCTAGTATTTTTCAGACACCTATGTCAGCTTCTTGCATGGCTCTGCGTTCCTGGCGCGGAAAGTCGTGTACAGAACTGACGTCAGCGCGCAGGGGCGGCGTCTAAGTACTGCCCGCGACGTCATCCCGGCGGTCCCGACGACGGACGCGGAGCTGCACGACGCCGCCTACCGACGCGCAAGGGTACTGCTACGCAAAAACTTTCCGGATCCAGCCTGACGCCTGGGGATATTCTAAGGTAAGGAATCTGTCACTAACTACTGTCTCTTACAGATATATCGTTACACAAGTTAGTAACTTGTGCGTTAGCCTGTATTTACATATTTAACCACTTGGAATGGACTAGTCGCCTATATTGTTCAACATTTTTTGACGGTAACTAGCACAACGTCTGTATGCTTCATTCGAATTGTTACTATATTCCATAGAAGGTTAGAAAAGAACTTTACAGATGTAGAAATCAGTTAAACATGTTTAAAAAGCCTAGCATTAAAGCTTTTATGGAGGACCTTAAACGTGTCATTCCACCAAGGGTACGCCCAACTCCAGTCAGAAATTGAATGTTGTCCTCACCAGACTTATGTGCCCACCTTTGTGCCACTGCATTCATGCCCTTTGCAGTTTCTCTCTTGTATGGTTGCTTTTCTAGTAGCCATAACATCTCTCAGACGTATTAGTGAACTACAGGCCCTCACATTACAGGAACTGTTATTCTAGGTACTTCAGGACTGAGTGGTTCTTAGAACCAATCCAACGTGGTCTTCTCATTCCACCTTAACCAAGATCCCAGCCTTCTTTCCATGCCAATACTCTGTAGCTGAAAGTGCACTTCAACACCTGATCTCAAGCATGCGTTTATGTACTACATTCACAGAAACGAATCCTTATGTAAAACAATTGTTTGTGGCCTTCTCATAAAGGTCATGCCATGTCTCAAAGAGGGATTGTTAGGTAAGAGTGTCAAGTGCATCCTAACCTGTTACACAAAAGGTAAGAACCTTACCTTCCCACCCCAATCCTCACTCCACCCGCAAGCAGGATGCTACTATGGCTTTTCTAAAGAATCAGATATTTGTAAAGCTGCCACATGGTCTACTCCACACACTTTCACAAAAAACTATTGTGTGGAAATTTTTGCTAGGCAGCAAACTAAAGTTGTGTAGAGTGTCCTAAAGACTCTGTTTCAGACATCTGCATTATCCAGTGGCCAGCCTCGCTTAGGGGAGTACTACTTTATAATCTATGCAGAGCATGTGTTTCTATAGCCACACATGCTATGAACCGATTATGTTACTTACCTTGTAGGCATCAGTTGGTTGCATGTAGTGCTGTAGATTCACATGCACCCACTCTCCTCCCCTGAAACCAATGTTTGTTACAGATTTCCTTGGCTTGATACTTTTTTCTCTATATGCACGGATGCTATTCTTTTCTGCTCATTACTTGATTCCTCCTCTCACTCGATGGGTGAAAAGCAAGCCAACAATATAGTGGTGCCCATGCGCATCCAAGGCCAGAGAAGGAGTCGCAGAGACCTCGTGATTCGAAAGACTTCTACGAAGATAAACAAGTTGCAGTCATGAGAGCCGAAGCACTAGATGGCAGGAGTATGCAGAGCATGGGACTACAACACTACTGGCGGAGGGATGGGCGGAAACAGAATCTAGGAGGCCGTATACGGTTCTCAATTGTGGCTTTTATTGAGATTTGTCGTGAGAGTAAACAGTGAGGTGGTAATCCCCTAGATTGTCAAGATGGCGTCTTCTTCCTCTTCTTGCCAGGTAGGTGTCGCCATCTGGATGGTTCTCCCCAGGATACTCAAAGAGAGAGAAAGAGTGGCGGTAAGTTCTCAGAACCTAAGTCCTGTCCTGTTGCTTGTAACCATCACCACACCCAGTGGGAACCGTGTTTAGACATTCCTTATCGTAATAGTGCTCAATTGGAGGGTAGGGAGTGAGGGAACCTGACGACTGTTTTCAAACGTAAAGCCAAGGATGTACTCCTTCGTTAATTATGGGTGATTGTCTTTATCATGCACCCCATGTAACTCAAAAATAGTCTAATAATAACCAATCTGTAAGGACAAAAACCACTCGTATCCATCGTGGTTCAAGCCACTGCTACTCTTGTGGCTTCTTCCTGACGGTATTTGCCCGGCCCGCCCCTCCCGTTGCTTGTGTCCCTCCCTCACCGCTCTTTTAGGGATTAATCTCTCCCTCCAGACCCTCCTCCCCCTTCAGCCCTGTTCTGTCCACTTCCCGCCGAAGCCGCAACTCTCCTGAGTTGCGGCGGCATGCAGGTGTCTCCTGGGGCGTCCACCAGTCCTTGCTCCACACCTCCTGTTCGTCTTCTGCAGCGGCGTCCTTTTGCGTCACGGTCTCTGACTTCTCACTTCTCCCGAATCCTCTCGACCACTGGGAATTCTCCTGCTCCTTGTTCTCGGCGTCTCCCTGTTCTCTGCCTCGTCCTTTTTCTTCCGCACTCCTCCTCTCTTCTCGTGAGAGTTGCCTTTTCCGGGTCCCGGCTGATTCTGATTGGTTTTCCCCGGAGGCGGGCTCCTCATCGTTCTGTAGGGGAGAGGGCGTGAGGATAGGTTTAACCCTTTGGTAGCCTTCTTCGTGCTCTTCGTTGTAGCCCTGCGCACTGTCCGTACGTGATGGACAGGGTCCCCATCCGGGCTCCCCCCGACATCTCCCTTCCCTAACTTTCTTGCTTGCAAGACAGAAATCAAGGGGATACCTAGAGAGGTAGTCGGCATTTGTTTGGTCTTTTCCCTTTCGGTGATGTGTAGAGAATCGAAAAGGTTGAAGGGCCAGGAACCATCGCAAGATACGATCGTTGTGTCCTTTATTCCTAGCAAGCCATTCTAAAGGAGCATGGTCAGTGAACAAAAGGAATTCCCTACCCTCGAGATAATACTTCAGGGATTCAATGGCCCATTTGATGGCCAGGGCTTCCTTTTCAATAACGGCATACTTGCTCTCTCTGGGGTATAGTTTACGACTAATGTAGATGATTGGTCTCTCTTGTCCCTGAGGGTCGACCTGGGATAACACTGCTCCTATGCCATTATCAGAGGCATCAGTTTGGAGAATAAAAGGTTTACTGTAGTCTGGGCTTAAAAGAACTGGTTCAGTGGCAAGGATTTGTTTCAGGCGTTCAAAGGCTTGTCTGACAATGAATGGGGGATGGGTATTTGAGGTCTTTTTCTGTGTGAACTTCCTTCTCCAAAAGGTTGGTTAAGGGGGTGGCTATTTCTGAGAAGGCAGGAATGAACCTCCTATAATAGCCTAAGATACCCAAAAAGGCACGTAGTTCTTTGCGGGTTGTTGGGAACGGTATTCTAGTTATAGCCGCCACTTTTTCTTCCTGAGGTTTGATACAGCCCTCCCCTAGGAGATACCCGAGGTATTTTACTGAACTGGCGGCCAGATGACTTTTGGCTGGATTTACAGTGAGGCCTCCATCTTTGAGGGCCTTAATCACTTTCCTAAGATGGTCTAGGTGAAGGTCCCAAGTGTCCCTATAGATGACTATATCGTCTATATATGCTGCCGCAAAGTCTTGGTGGGGTTTGAGGATCAGATTCATAAGCCGTTGGAACGTGGCAGGAGCCCCGTGCAGGCCAAAAGGTAACACATTGAAATGGTATAAACCCCCAGGCGTAGAGAAGGCAGTTTTCTCTTTATCTTGTTCCCTTAGGGGCACCTGCCAATATCCCTTACATAGGTCTAGGGTGCTGATGTATTGAGCCTTTCCCAGCCTCTCGATCATTTTGTCCACCCTGGGCAATGGGTAGGCGTCAAATCGAGAGATCTTATTGACCTCCCTAAAGTCAATACAAAACCGGATGGAGCCATCCGGTTTGGGAATGATCACTATTGGTGAGTTCCATTCGCTTTTGGATGGTTCAATGATTCCCATTTTTAGCATCTGTTGTACCTCGGCTTCAATGGCCCCTCGTCTAGACTCCGGTATTCGGTAAGGCCGTAGTCTTATGGTTTTGTCGGGATCCGTATGGATAGCATGATTAACCAAGGGGGTTCTCCCCGGGGTTAGGGAAAATACCTCTTGAAGAGGTGTCAACTGGGTTCTTAACTCATGCTGCTGTTGTGGAGGCAAGTCGGGGTCTATGCTTTGTATAAACAGGGGATCTAGACTCCCTATTTTCCCCATCATGGCTGGTCTGGGTCCCTCCCATTTTTTAAGAGATTAATATGGTAAATTTGGGTGTTTCTCTGTTCTTTAGGATCTAATTCAAGTCGGTCGGTTACGGGGGTTACTTGCTCAATAACCCGGTACGGACCTTGCCACTGACCTAGCATTTTATGTTCAGAAGTGGGTTTCATTACCAAAACCAGATCGTCTATATTCAAACTCCTCTCTTTAGCTCTTTTATCGTATTGTTTCTTTTGTGCTTCTTGGCCCTGTTCTAGATGGGTTTTGACTATGTTCCGAATTTTATATAGCCGAGTCTTTAGACCTAACACATATTCAGGGAGTGGTTTCGCTCCCTCGGGTTGGTCTTCCCATTCCTCCTTCACCATGTCCAAAAGAGTGCGGGGTTGTCTCCCATACAACAACTCAAACGGTGAATAACCGGTGCTCTTCTGCTGTTTGCAGCGGAGAGCAAAGAGGGCTAAGGGTAACATCTCCTCCCACTTTCGTGTCTCTAGCTCTAATAGCTTCTTTAGCGTGATTTTGAGGGTGGCATTATACCTCTCGACAAGGTCATCTGTTTGAGGATGATAGACGGCAGTTCGAATCTGTTTTATGTCTAATTGTTGGCAGACTTGTTTCATTAACCGAGACACAAAAGGGGTACCTTGGTCGGTTATGATTTCTTTCGGAAAACCGACCCTGGAAAAGATATTAATCATAGCTTTTGCTATCTGGGTAGCGTTGGGTTGTCTTAGGGCTACGGCTTCAGGGAATCTGGTTGCATAGTCCACTATAACTAGAACATACCTGCACCCACTACGGGAAGGGAGAAGGGGCCCAATTATATCCATTCCTATTCTGGAAAAGGGTTCTTCTATCACAGGAAGAGGTCTTAAGGGGACTCTCATGGGCATAGCCCGACTGTTCTTTTGGCAGATCGCGCATTCTCTGCAATACTTGCGAACCTGGTGGTATACTCCTGGCCAATAAAAATTTTCTAGGATTGCTTTTTCAGTTTTCTTCCCTCCGAAATGCCCACCTAAGAGATGGCTATGGGCCAGAAAAAGAACTTTCTCACGATATTGCTGGGGAACCAATAACTGTGGGGTTAGACTTTGTCCACCTTTCCTGTACAATAGTCCCTTCCTCAGAAAGAATTGTAGACCTACTTGATTCGGGTCTTCTTGTAATGGGGAACGTTTCCAGGCTTCGCGCGGGGTGGGATCTTCTCTTTGAGCTACACAAAAGCCTTGATCGCACTCCCATACACCTGTGGTGGCTGATTGCGTCAGGGCTACTTGGACCCACTGTTGCTTTTCTTTCCTTCTCTGATTCTTACTCTTCCTAGTTTTCCTGGGGATAGTTCCTGATCTGGTACTTGTGGGAAGGGAGCCGTCTGCCTCCACTCATTTTCCTCAGCCCACGTGTCTTGTATCAGTTGGCTCATATGGGGATAGTCGGTCCCTAACACAAAGGGTTCTGGTAACTTAGGGATCAATCCCACCATAAGAGGTACTGGGCTTACTGATGGGTCATGTTGTATATGTATCTGTCGTGGAGTACGGTTTCTGGTTACCGTGTACACATTGAATGTTTACCATTCCCGTATTGGATTGTACTCCCCCTGGGATGACCTGGGGCTGTATGACACTCTGGAGACACCCCGTGTCAATTAGTGCCTCCCTCTGTTCCCCATTCACCGTCACCTGCCTATGGTATGGGAGGGATTTAGAAGGTACAGAATTACAGACAAAGGACCGAGTGAGTCCTATTTCCATGGGTTCCTCTTATTGTGGACATACTATTGCAATATGTCCGTATCCCCCACAGTGGAAGCATTGTGGACCAAGAGGAGCAGGCTGTCGAAGGGTAGGGGGTGGAGGTCCTGGTAATAGAGTCACTGTCTCTGGTTTCCTCACGGGGAAGGTCTAGGAGGTCTAGAGCTGGCGGTCCCTCCCCCAGATTTCCAGTGCATGTCGTCTCTCCCTTTTTGGATTTCCTGCGCTCGGTTATAGGCACTTGCAATCTCTACGGCTCTCTCCAAGTTAAGGTCAGTATGCTGTCGGACCCACCGCTGAATAGGGGGATGGAGAGACAACAGGTATTGTTCTAGGTACACTTTTCCCATAATTTTTTCTTTCGTGGAGGTTAATGGTTTAAGCCATCGGTCAGTCATGTCCCTTACTCTATAATAAAGCGCTCAGGGAGTTTCCTGGGGACCTTCTCGGATTTGACAGAGACGAATTCTGTACGTTTCTTCGTCTATTTCCATCCGTTCTAAGATACTCTTCTTGATATCATCATAGGGAGTAACCCCAATCGGATTCGGTGCCTGATAGGCGGCTTGGAGGTCCCTGGAAAGGAGCGGCCCTAGATACTGTCCCCACTTATCAGCCGGCCAAGCAGCCGCTCTGGCCATTCTTTCAAAGTTAGCGAAGGAGAAATCAGGGTCTTCACCGCTTACGTATTTCTGCATCACAACTGAAGGAAGGGTGGCATGTCCTCGTTGTTGTGTCAGTGTCTCTGCCAGATTGCCTATCATGGTTTCCTGCGTTTGGCTTTGTACAGTCAGTGTCTTATGGAGTTTCTCACGGTCTTCTTCGGTGACTGCTAGGAATTTTTCCATGATTTTGTCTAGCTTCTCCTGGTTCTCAGCCATTTTATTCATGACGGCCTCCATTTCCCTTAATCCCACTTCTGACACCACTTGTCGGAGGGATGGGCGGAAACAGAATCTAGGAGGCCGTATACGGTTCTCAATTGTGGCTTTTATTGAGATTTGTCGTGAGAGTAAACAGTGAGGTGGTAATCCCCTAGATTGTCAAGATGGCGTCTTCTTCCTCTTCTTGCCAGGTAGGTTTCGCCGTCTGGATGGTTCTCCCCAGGATACTCAAAGAGAGAGAAAGAGTGGCGGTAAGTTCTCAGAACCTAAGTCCTGTCCTGTTGCTTGTAACCATCACCACACCCAGTGGGAACCGTGTTTAGACATTCCTTATCGTAATAGTGCTCAATTGGAGGGTAGGGAGTGAGGGAACCTGACAACTGTTTTCAAACGTAAAGCCAAGGATGTACTCCTTCGTTAATTATGGGTGATTGTCTTTATCATGCACCCCATGTAACTCAAAAATAGTCTAATAATAACCAATCTTTAAGGACAAAAACCACTCGTGTCCGTCGTGGTTCATGCCACTGCGACTCGTGGCTTCTTCCTGCCGGTATTTGCCCGGCCCGCCCCTCCTGTTGCTCGTGTCCCTCCCTCACCGCTCTTTTAGGTATTAATCTCTCCCTCCAGACCCTCCTCCCCCTTCAGCCCCGTTCTGTCCACTTACCACCGAAGCCGCAACTCTCCTGAGTTGCGGCGGCATGCAGGTGTCTCCTGGGGCGTCCTCCAGTCCTCGCTCCACACCTCCTGTTCGTCTTCCGCAGCGGCGTCCTTTTGCGTCCCGGTCTCTGGCTTCTCACTTCTCCCGAATCCTCTCGGCCACTGGGAATTCTCCTGCTCCTTGTTCTCGGCGTCTCCCTGTTCTCTGCCTCGTCCTTCTTCTTCCGCACTCCTCCTCTCTTCTCGCAAGAGTCGCCTTTTCCGGGTCCCGGCTGATTCTGATTGGTTTTCCCCGGAGGCGGGCTCCTCGTCGTTCTGTAGGGGAGAGGGCGTGAGGATAGGTTTAACCCTTTGGTAGCCTTCTTCGTGCTCTTCGTTGGAGCCCTGCGCACTGTCCGAACGTGATGGACCGGGTCCCCATCCAAGCTCCCCCCGACAACTACATACAACGAAAAGATGCTTGCGGGGTAACTAAATCCTTCTGGACCAGACAGACACCTGGGGAATATTCAAAAAGTGAGGAATCTACATTTAGAGTCTACCTGAAAGAGCGCTACCAAAGGTAAGTAACTGGTTCGTTTTGCAATTCTTTTGCACAGCAGGGTCTGGCAGTGGCTACAGTCAAGGGTAGCCTGATTGCCCTGTCGACTTTCCTGCATTTTTCTTATCAGCCATCATTGTTTTGGTAACCATTAGTGGCTTCTAAAAGGTTTGCTTCACTCATTTTCTGAAATGTTTTCTTTTCTTGTTTACTCCCTCTCCATTCATCTTTCCTCAGTGGGATTTGTTGACTTGTGTTGACTGTATTGGCATCTCCTTTTGAGTGGATGCACAGTTGTTCACTTTGACTTCTTACTTTTAAAACAGTATTGTTAGTCTCAAGAATTTTGCATATCGAGTTGGAGAACTTCAACCCACTCAGTTTGTCCATTTTTATAGTTTTCTACTTAGACAAGTTGGTCCTGCATTCTTGCTCACCCTTCTTGCCCAAGGTGATTTCAGCCTTTCTTTTGGCCTAGTCTATCACTCAACCAACTTTATTTCTTCACCCTCGTCCCACTAAAGAGGATGAAACACTGCAAAGACTGAATCTCAGGCATATTGTCTCTTACTACAATTATGGCACTCAGTAGGGGCAGCATGGATTTTGCCTGAGCTAGAAAAGGAAGCAATGACCGCACCAGTTTATACTTGGTCATCCTAGGTATTAATATCTGCTATCTATAAGCCAAGAAAGACCCTGCAGAGAGTATTCATGCTCACGTCACTGAGGCCATGGCTGCTTTCACAACTACTACCAGAGGCGTTCTGGTAGTTAACATTTGCCAGGTGACCACATGCTCATCTCTGCATGTTTGGTAAACATTATTGCCTCACAGCACAAGCATGCAGTGACAAATACTTTGCCAGGTTTCTGTTGCATGACTTCTTTGGTTAACTGGTACTACTCATTCCCACCTCCCATTGAGTATTGATTTGTGGTTCATTCTTAAGGTCAGAAATCTGCACGACGAAGTATCCATTATGAGTGTAGTTAGTTGCCTTCAATAACTTTATTTCTGGTGGATACATAATCAGATTTCAAACCACCCTTCCTCCTCTCCTGCAATAAATGTAAGGTTCCAAGGTATGCAGATGTTCTCTGTGCTGATATTGTTGCTGTCTGATGCTCCATCGGTTCCTGTCCGCACACCCTGTGAGACCAAAAAATTATCAGTGATTGACAACAGTATGCAAGTTGGGACCAACATTACGCTGCTGACATTATGTCCAGAGGATGCAGTTGCAGCTGAAGCTGCATGCTGTTGGAGTGCTACTGCTGGAGAAAAGCTTTTCCAGGCCAGCTTCATGCCGGGGAAATATTTGTAAGATGATGCATCTTCAGGAAGGTTATGTATCCATCAAAAATATCCTTACCCAACATAAGATTCTTTTGCGTTAGCTGTTTTAGTCATTTTATTCCGTCTTTTAGGCTTTCCTAGTGTTGAATTACATTGATGAAGATTCCAATCCTTATTTTCTACAACAGGTTGAACTATAATCAATCACCCCCTAGTATAATTGGATTTTCTTTGTGTACTTTATTTACTGGGTACAAAATGGTATAGACTTCTTTTACTACCTGGTGATACCAGACAGTTTTTCCTTTCTCCACAGAGACGAGGCTGTAGAGAAAACTTTGGCGGCAAAAGACATCTAACTGGGTGTGCCCCAAATTGTTTGAGGTGAGGGGGTTACATAACAAAGACTGACATCCGAATGTATTTTTAGGTAACCTCCGTCTGTATTTTTCGGTAACCTTTACAATATGGGCAGTGTTTCTATAGGCGCAAATCCTACTTCTGTAATTAAGTTTTAATTGATTTAGCAAGTGCATATCAGAGATCTCTTAACATGACTGCTCGGGATTGCAAGTTTGTCTGATGGCTATTTCTAACCGCAGATTCCTCTGCTTGTGTTGTGAATACCCCCAGGCACCAGACTGGATCTGGAGATTTTTCTGAGCACTTCTCGCACTTTCTGCACAGCGAAGCTCCAAAAAGACTGGAGTATAGTAATTTAAACAGATTCATTCATCCTCTTAGATTTTTGCAATGAATTTTTATTTTCATATTAATTTCATTATTCTCTTCAATGCAAAAATATACATTAGTATCAGGTGATTCATGTATGTAATGCTGTCCTTAACACAGATTAGAGCTCATCCATGTATCTGCCCAATGCATTTCGGGCTTCTCGAGCCCTTCATCAGGGGAATCTACAGAAGTACGAAAAACAATGCAGGGTTACCAACCCTGAAGCAACAAAAGTAAACTGCTATATATTCATTGGTCAAAACTGTGAACAGAACCTTAAGCCCACCGCTGTGACAGTTATTCAAATTTCGAGTGTTATAATGGCAGTACTCGTGTATATTGGCAACTAACATATGATCATAGAATTTTCATAACCACATTTTTCACAGTAATAAAGTGTCCTCAATACTAACACTGCTCATGCATTATACGTAAAATTATACCTCAAAATCTACGATAACGAAGTTCAGCATGTCGTGTCCATTGAAAGTGTGTCGATAACGTGAAAACCGCTTGTATAAATACACGGAATTGACGTGAACACCATGATCGTTTGAACGTAAACATAAAAGAGGGACTTTATGCTGTGGATCATTCTCTGTTGCTGTTCTATTATGGTCGCCATTTTAGTATATGCACCAAATCCTTAAATGATATTGCTCGTGCATTGTAATTACAATACTATCTTGACGTCTATGGTACCGTAGTTCAACATAACGTGTTAATTATTATGTGAAGTATGTCGTAAGCGTATAAGCACTTGAATAAATGCTCGGGATTTAGCGAAAACGTCATGGTGAATTGAACGTAAAGATCAATAAGGGACTAATTCTATTCTCGTTGTGGTCGCCATATTAGTGTATGCTGCAGATATATTAAACAAAATTAACCGTTCAACACGATGTCAAATCAGGATGTTGAATCAAAAGTGGTATGCGTTACATTTTACCATCACTAGATGTTAAAATGGATGTAAATGACATATCTCATATCTATTGTATATATGAAACCAAATCTTATCATAACAGCAAAAACATTACAGAAAGCAACATTACAAAAAACAGCTATATTCCATACGGTCATTTAACCCATTGGGGCGAAGGGTATCCAGTCTTTTAATCCAAAATATCTCTTGTTGTAATAATGTTTTGGTAAGGTTCATGCCTTCTTTCTTTGTCACAACTTCCAAGATCAAAAAACGTAATTGACTCACGTTGTGATTGTCAGACTCAAAGTGTGTAGCTACACATGATTTCTGGTTACGTGTTCTAATATTACTTTTATGTTCATTCATTCTTGTTTTGATTTTACGTTCCGTTTTGCCTACATAGGCTAGGCCATAAGGGCATTTCAACATATATATTACATGTGTGGTATCACAAGTGGCTGTCATTCGTAATTTGATTTTGTTGCCTTTTCGTGGATGTGTCACAACGTTCCCTAAGATTACATTATTACATTTATGGCATGGTAGTGTTCCTTTGTAACTTTTGTTTGAGTTCTGAAAACTGTTGGTAGCCAATAATTCTTTAATGTTCTTGCTCCTCTCATAAGCAAAGAGTGGTGGCTGTTTGTATATTCCTTTGAAATCTGGCTCCTCTGTTAACATCGGCCAATATCTTAAAATTAATTTTTTGAAAGCTATGCTTGACGTAGAATATTTAGATACAATAACCATTCGGTCTCCCTTGTCTTGTCTTGGTTGTGGTTAACTGCTGATCACGGGATATGAGTGACGCTCTTTGTTCTGCTTCTTTAAGCACTTCAACCAGATATTTACTATCTTTGAATCTGTTCATCATAAATTGAATATTTTCATTCAGTTTGGTTGGTTCTGAAACTATCCTCTTTACCCTCAGTATTTGGGAATATGGTAGATGTCGTTTGAGGGATGTTTGATGGAAACTTCCATAATGTAATAAGTTGTTACGGTCCGGTTTTTTTCTGTATATGTTGGTTTCCAATCTATTGTCTTTTATGGTGACATTAACATCCAAATAATTAATGGAGTGCTTGTTATATTCATATGTGAATTGAATCCGCTGATCGATGGTATTAAGATTCGATGATCAAACATGACTTACCTAAACTTCATAAACAACACAAACAGAAATTTAACCAATAAAGAAAAAAGTATATTGTCTAACATTGCTAACAATTCTGAAATTCAATGTTCAGTAGCAGAAAAAGGAGGAGCCTTGGTTATTATGGACTCACAATTTTACCTTCAAAGTGTACAAGAACACATTCAAGGCGAGACAACATATATGAAACTTTCAACTAACCCCACAAGAATCTTCAATTCAGAATTACAACAACTAATTGAGCAAGCATTTCAAAATGGAACCATTACAGAAAGAGACAAAAGATACTTATTACAGACTAACCCGAGATCTCCTTCATTTTACATGACACCGAAAATACACAAAGACGCACAAAAACCTCCGTTCAGACCCATTGTTTCGACACAAGGATCTTTGCATGAATGTATTGGCAAATACGTAGACAAATATCTACAAGAGATTGTACAAGATATGACTACATACGTTAAAGACACTACTGACTTTTTAAATAAGATGCAACAAATGGAATTGGATGACAATCAAGAAATATGGCTCTGCACTATTGATGTGAAGGCACTCTATACCTCTATCCCTCATGGGGGAGGTTTAGAAGCACTGGAATATTACATTACACGAACAGACTGGAAAGAAGACTTAAAAAAAATTCTGATGGAACTAATGAATTTCATACTGTACCACAGTTATTTTGTCTGGAAAAACGAGTATTACCAACACTTAACTGGAACTTCAATGGGCAATCCAGCAGCTCCTAGCTATGCGAATCTGTTTATGTACAAATATGAAACTGAATACATTCTTAACAAGAATACTTGGAAAGACAATCTGTCTTTTTATGTGAGATACATTGATGATATTTTTCTACCGTGGAGGGGGGCGTGGCCTAGCGAGCCATCATGGCGGACTTGTGCTAGGAGAGCTCCGTCTAGCCCGCTGCAAAATCCTACAATATCCTGCTTCCCTGGTCCACTTCTACGCCCAGATCGCGCTTTGAAGGCGTCGTGAACCGAGGATTTACATTCCTGCCGGGTTCCGCATCGCTCCGTGGCTCAGAGTGGGTGCCGTCGACGGAGGCCTTAGATCGGGCCCGTCTTCGCTGGGATCAGGCGGCCTGCGGCGGAGGCCGGAGCGCCAGACTGCGCTGGGCCTTGCCGGGGCCGTGAGCTGGTGTGCTGCCTCGGCGGTGAGGACTGCCCCGGAGCCCTCTGAGACGTGGCGGGCGGTCCCGGACCTACCTCGCGCCCGCCGGGAACGGATTGCTGCCCCCCCTCGCCCGCTGAAGTGCGGTGAGTGTAGTTGGTCGTCGGCCATATCGGGTTGCGCGGGGAGAAGCCGGGGGTGTGCGCAGCTCTGCTGGGGGCTGAAAATCGCCGCACCGGGATTGATCCGAGCCGGCGATAGTGGCTCCCCCGGGTCTGAGGTTCTGCTGTGCGCTCCTTCCCCCTGTGGCGAGAGGGGCTCACACCGGCAGTCTATCGGGCCGCGTGGGCCCCGATGGAGGATCGCGGGAGCGGTGGCCCCCCGTGGTGGTGCTCCCTGGCGACCGGAGTGCGCCCTCCTGCTGCCCCCTCCCCTTGGGAACTGGGTGCCAACGATCGGCGGCTGTATCGAGCCGCGGGGGGTGTCATCTGCCATCTACTTGAGGGAGCGGCGGCCACTATATGGGCGGAAATCTGTGGCCCTGCCGGTGCCTGGTGTGAGGCCTTCTCTGGCCTATCTCCCTCCGCTACCCGAGGGGTCGGTGTTGGGGGCCTGCTGTACTGTGGGGTCGTATTTAGAACCCCTGCCTGTGGAGTTCGAGCCGGGCACCTCCTATGCTGTCTTGGGGCCCCCGTTGGGGTATTGCATGAAACACATACCTCCCTCCTCCCCTGTGGAGCGGCCGGCTCGCCTTGGCGATCGGTCGGGCTGCGCGAGCTCGCTACAAAGTCTCGGAGTACCCCGCCAGGGCTTCAGTGACGCCATCTATACACTGCATGGAGGCTCTTGTGGGGCTATCGTGGGGCTGCCTTGGGGCCCCCGCGCTCCCGGCTGGGAGCGGCGCTTGGAGAATACCGTTGGACTGAGAGCAGGCCCGGTGAGAGGTGTCCTTACTATATGTGGTCCCTGGCTGTGTGCGAGATCCCCCGCTCCTCGTCCTCTCGCCCATCCCGTGCTCGGCGGCCAGGCCGAACCAACTGGAAGAGGTACCCCTGTTAGACCCTAGCCTCCTGCATTGGGGTGAATCGCCGTAACAGTAGCGCTACGCAGCAACTTATCCCCCGTTGGCATTTTGGGGTCCCACACTATCCAGACCGCACTGCACAGGGGGCGGGAACAACACCTTCTGGACCACAGGGGAGTCTCGGACTTGCCATGACGAGAGACCGGCCGGGTGGAGGATCATCCAAGCAAAGTACGATAGCCAAGTTTACGGGCCCTGGGGCCTCTGCAGTGGCGTCGGAGGGGACGCCTAGTGATGTGCCCGACAATGCTGCCCTCATGGCCGCCATCACCCAATCAAGAGATGCCCTGGATGCCAAGATTGGGGCGGTTGGGTCCGACGTCATGCTGCTACGCCAGGATCTACGCAACGCGGTGGCTCGGATTACGGAGACCGATACGAGGGTCTCTGGGGTGGAAGATGTGGTCGATACCCTGCAGAAGCGAGTAGCCTCCCTGGAGACAATCCAACGTGGGCTGGCATCCCGGGTGGAAGACGCTGAAGGGAGGGCCCGACGCAATAACCTTCGCTTCGTTGGATTCCCGGAGGGGTGCGAGGAGGGCGGTATGTGTGAGAAGTTGGCCTGGCATATGCTGTCCACTAATTATAGTGGGCACCTTGCACCAGTCCAAACAACCCCTTATTGGAGATAGGTTAAAGACAACCTTATTGAAAGCTATCCTAGTGGTAGCTATGGAGAGCAGCCTTCAGGCTAAGTCTTGAAGGAATGTAAAGCAGCTTGTTTTACCAGTCTATAATCTCTTGAGTGACCAAATGAAAGAGCACCACACCAGGTATATATTCAAAATATATGTATTTATTGCTAAACACACCCCTCTAGTCTCTTTATGAGGCTAGAGTTCGAAATACATAAGTTATAAGATATTAAATCACAGTAATAGCACAAATACACGTTTGGGCCCTAGGGGCGTACCAAACCATATACCAATAAAGTGGTATGCGAACCACGACTGAACTAGACACTAGGCCTAGAGCCTCTAGAAGTGCTTGGACCACAAGGAACCACCCAAGTTAGTGACACAGGGGACCCACGTGAGACGCGTGCAGTGTAAATACACAACCGCGATACGCCGTTAACTTCTATGGAGAAAGTCGGGATCGGGAAAATAGAGGAAAGGGACACTTAAAAGAGGACTAGGACAAAACCCTTTGAGATCTAGGACTTTGAAGAGTCTCTACCCACGGGAGCACCGGAGTACTCGTGTTACCTCACCCAGGAAGCCGGGTGCATAGGTGCCTTTCGGGGTCGGGTTTCGTCGTCGATTCGAATGGCGATCTGCTGCAAAGTGCTGCTGGCGGCCAAGAGAAAAGTGTCCGGGTGGATCCAAGAGTGGATCGGAGTTCTGGTGAACCTGAAAGCAGAGGGGACAGAGTCTGGGTCACTAGCCAGTGACCAGGAAGGCGATGGACAGATGCCCACCGATGTCGAGTGCTTCAGGTGCGTTGACGGTCGTCTTGACTCTTCAGCCACGAGGTCCAGGAGGCGTTGTCGGCGACCAGGAGCAGGATTCGGGCTGGTACACGATGTCTGTCGAGTGCTGAGGTGTCGGCGACCGGATTGGACCCAACAAGCCTTGGCAACGGCAAGTCTCGGTGAAGATGTAGATCGTCGATGGTGCAGACCAGCAAGGTCTGTGGAACTCACCCAGCGAGGGTAAGTGAGGGCAGGCCTGGAGCAACCAGGATGCCAAGTTAAGAAAAGGATTGGCCTTCGTTAAGGGCTACTAGCCAACGGGCTAGCGACCGCGAAGGAGCCTCGTGACGCCGCACGTGGATCTGGCTTACAGGACACTCGTGGAGTGGGGGCCAGTGATCTTCGGTGCAGGTGGTGCTGGAGGCTAGGGCTACTCGGAGCCCAAAGCACGACTTCTTGGGAGACCCAGAAGATGATGCACTTGCAAATGTGCTCGGTGTCCAGGGGTCACGGTCTCAAGTCACCCACGATAGCCACGGGCCTCAGCTTTGCTGGGGACTCAGGGTAGCCTCGGGAAGTCTGAGAATCCACCTCTGGTGATGCGATGACTTCGGCGTCCGACGGGAGCTTCAGAAATGCGAACCGGACAGATGCTTCTTTGGTGCCTGCCAAGCAGGGAGTCACTCCTTGACCCCAAGGGAGATTCTTCAGTCCTCTAATCGTGTAGTAGAGCGTCGAAGGTCCAGGATTCAGTTTCAGAGTTTCGTCCAGGTATAATCTAAAGTCCTAAGGACTGGGTTCCTACCTTTATTCTAAAAATAGGGGTTGGACTACTCTGTGGCCCCACCTATGGGTGGGTCAGGGCAGAGGGGTGGCTACACCCCTTTCCCTTTGTCCAGTTCGCGCCAAAGCAGGGGCTGCAAGCCCTGATCCGGTTTGAACTGGGGTATGCACAGGGACACCAAATGTGCCCCCAGTGCAGGACTTCAAAGCACCCGAAAGTGCTCCCGCCCAGCCCCAATACACATTATCCTGTCTGGGGAGGTGGTCACACCTCCCTGGGACAGGAAACCTATTGTCCAGGCCTCCCCTGCCGGAGTTTCGTCCAGCAGCAGGAGGCCAGACTCGTGTCTGTGGCAGCAGCATCCATTTTGTGATGCCAGGGCTCTGGAAAGAAGTTACCGGACTAGTCAGAGTTAACATGTCTTTCCCTCTAGAAGGGTGGAATGCTACCCCCGCCGCCAGGATTGGCGGGGGGTAGTATTCCAAGATGTTTGACACCAAACACGACATGTTTAGGTGCAGCCATTCCAAAGTTAGCATTTTACCGCGAGGATATAATGCGCTTAAGAGTATATGGTCAGGCTGCACTACAAACAGCATCAGAGAGGGTCTCCGAACGCTGCAGAGGGCCCTGCTCATGCAGGGGCACCCTCTCACATAGGAACCATGCACTCTGCCTTTAGGATTGATAAGGCCTGCCTTAGGAGTGACTTATAGGTTTATATGTGTGTATGTATTTCGTGATATAGGTAACCTATATCACAGTAAGGAGTGCATGCACCACCTTACCCAGGCTGCAGTAGCAGACCTGTGGTGTCAGTTTGGATGGCCTTCCAGGGGTGGCATAATACATGCTGCAGCCCCTGGCAGGCCTCTGAGGTACCTATGCCCTTGGTACATAGTATACCATATACTAGGGACTTATAAGGGCACTCCAGATCCCAATCAGTGATGTGCCTAAGGCACATGGAAACCATTTTAGAGAGGAAGCAGCTAGGCTGGGGTTCTGATTAGCAGGGCCCCAGCCAGACTAATGTCGAAAAACAGTGAAGCATCAGCAAAAAGTGGGGGTACCCATGTGAAGCAGATCCTACTCTCCTACACAACCCCCCCAAACGTAGGGACATTAAACTAACCTTGCCCAGTTAAGTCTTCATGTTCTAAGTGGAAATACCTAGAGAGTCCATCTGCATTCGCATGGTTACTCCCAGGCCTATGTTCCACTGTAAAGTCCATCCCCTGTAGGGAAATGGACCACCTAAGCAGTTTGGGGTTTTCACCCTTCATTTGTTTTAGCCATAAGAGGGGCTTATGGTCTGTCTGAACCAGGAAGTGTGTACCAAACAAGTATGGCCTCAACTTCTTCAGAGCCCAGACCACAGCAAAGGCCTCCCTCTCTATGGCTGACCAACGTTTCTCTCTAGGGGTCAGCCTTCTGCTAATAAAAGCTACTGGCTGATCCTGACCTTCTTCATTCAATTGTGACAGTACAGCCCCTACCCCCAATTCAGATGCATCAGTTTGAACAATGAACTTCTTGGAGTAATCAGGACTCTGCAGAATTGGAGCAGTGCACATGGCCTGCTTGAGGTCATCAAATGCCTTTTGACAGCTAACTGTCCACTGAACCTTTTTGGGCATTTTCTTAGAAGTTAAGTCATTCAAGGGTGTCACTATTGATCCATACCCCTTGACAAATCTCCTATAGTACCCAGTCAGGCCTAAGAAGGCTCTCACCTGAGTCTGGGTAGTGGGAGCAGTCCAGTCCATGATGGTCTGGATCTTGCTCTGCAAAGGTTGAACCTGGCCTCCACCCACAAGGTGGCCCAGGTACACAACCTGACTCTGCCCTATCTGGCACTTAGTGGCCTTGATAGTCAGGCCTGCCTTTTGCAGGGCCTGTAAAACATTCCTGAGGTGGACCAGGTGATCCTCCCAGGTGGAGCTAAAGACAGCAATATCATCTAGATAAGCTGCACTATAGGCTTCAGTCCTGTGAGAACTGTATTCACCAACCTCTGGAAAGTGGCAGGTGCATTCTTCAGACCAAAGGGCATTACCACAAATTGATAATGCCCACTAGGGGTTGAGAATGCTGTCTTGGGCTTTGCAGTATCAGCTAGTCTGATCTGCCAGTAGCCAGCTGTTAGGTCAAATGTGCTGAGATATTTGGCAGAGGCCAAAGTATCTATGAGCTCATCTGCCCTGGGTATTGGATGGGCATCAGTCCTAGTGACTGCATTGAGACCCCTGTAGTCTACACAAAACCTCATCTCTCTTTTTCCACCACTGGTGTGAGGTTTCGGTACTAGGACTACTGGACTAGCCCAAGGGCTATCTGAGGGTTCAATTACTCCCAATTCCAACATTTTCTGGACTTCAGTCCTGATACAGTCCCTGACATGGTCAGGTTGCCTATAAATCTTGTTTTTAATAGGCAGACTGTCCCCAGTGTCCACTTCATGAGTGCACCAGGTGGTCTGACTGGGTGTCAGTGAAAACATATGTCGAAACTGATTGAGGACTTGCCTGCAATCAGTTTGTTGCTGGAGTAGTGAGGCTGCCTGCCAAGGCTGCACCATCAACTGACCCATCGTCAGGGTTCTGTGAGAGCAGGTCAGGGAGTGGGTCACTCTCTTCCTCCTGCCCTTCATCAGTAGCCATGAGCAAGCCCATGTCTGCCCTGTCCACATATGGTTTTAACCTGTTGACATGGAGAACCCTGTGGGGACTCCTGGGTGTTCCTAGGTCCACTAAATAAGTGACCTCACCCTTCTGCTCAACAATAGTGTGGGGTCCACTCCATTTATCTTGGAGAGCTGCTGGGGCCACTGGCTCCAACACCCACACCTTCTGTCCTGGCTGGTAAACAGTCAGAACAGCCTTTTGGTCATGCCAGGCCTTTTGAAGTTCCTGGCTAGCCTCAAGGTTTTTGGTTGCCTTTTTCATGTACTCAGCCATCCTGGAGCGGAGACCAAGTACATAGTCCACTATATCTTGCTTTGGGGGCTTGAGAGGTAACTCCCATCCTTCCTTCACCAAGCACAGTGGACCCCTCACAGGGTGGCCAAACAGAAGTTCAAAAGGGCTGTAACCAACCCCTTCTGAGGCACCTCCCTATATGCGAATAAAAGGCAGGGCAAGAGTATGTCCCATCTACGCCTAAGCTTTTCTGGGAGCCCTTTAATCATGCCCTTCAAGGTTTTGTTGAATCTCTCAACTAAACCATTGCATTGTGGGTGATAGGGTGTGGTGAACTTATAAGTCACTCCACACTCCTTCCACATTGCTTTTAAGTACCCAGACATGAAGTTAGCACCCCTGTCTGAGACTACCTCCTTAGGAAAGCCCACTCTTGAGAAGATTCCCAGGAGGGCCCTTGCCACCACAGGTGCTGTAGTGGTCCTGAGGGGAATAGCTTCTGGGTACCTGGTGGCATGATCCACTACCACCAGGATAAACCTGTGCCCAGAGGCTGTTTGGGGATCCATGGGACCAACAATGTCAATCCCTACCCTTTCAAAGGGCACCCCACCACAGGTAGTGGTATCAGGGGGCCTTTGTAGTGCCACCTGCTTTGCCACTGGCTTGGCAGGTTACACAGGAGCGACAAAACTCCTTACTGTCTTCAGACATGTGGGGCCAGTGAAAGTGAGGGACAATTCTGTCCCAAGTCTTGTTCTGGCCCAGGTGACCTGCTAAGGGAATATCATGGGCTAGGGTCAATAGGAAGCCCCTGAACTTCAAAGGTATTACCAACCTCCTGGTAGCACCAGGCTTGGGGTCTCTACTCTCTGAGTACAGGAGTCCATCATCCCAATACACTGTATGGGGACCACTAGCTTTCCCAGCAGCCTCAGCAGCAGCTTGCTGTCTGAGGGGTTCAAGGGAGGGGCAGCTCTGCTGCTCCTGGCTCAGATCTGCCCTAGAAGGTCCCCCTGTCCCCAAGAACTCAACCTGGTCAGGTTCAAGTTCCTCTGGGACAGTTCCTTCTTCAGGGCTGAGATCATCCCCCTCAAGGGACTGATCTTCCTCCTGAGCCAAGGGGAAGGCACTGCCTTAACCCTACTACTCCTCCTCTTGGAAGGCACTTGGTCCATTCTTCCAGAATCCAAGGCCTGTTCAGTGCTAGACATTTTGGCTTGTGACCTGGTCACAGCAAACACATCTGCAGGGATCCCCAGCATTTCTGCATGGGTCCTGAGCTCCACTTCTGCCCAAGCAGAAGTCTCTAAGTCATTGCCAAGCAAGCATTCGACTGGTAGGTTTGCACTTACCACAACCTTCTTAAGGCCAGTTACCCCTCCCCAGGAGAAGTTAACAACTGCCAGAGTATGGTCTGTTCTGACATTGCTAGCATTGGTCACTTGGTACATCTCACCAAGCATAACTTGCCCAGGTAGCACAAGGTCTTGTGTCACCATTGTGACACTTGCCCCTGTGTCCCTAAATGCCAAAGCCTCACGTCCATTAATTAAAGGCTGTTGTCTGTACTTGCCCAGATTACTGGGACTCACAGTGGAGGTCACATCCATGCCTCCATCACAGACTAACACAGCCTGAGTCAGTTCTCTGACTAAGTCAGAGCCCAACTCAGTTCCCAGGGTGAACCCTACTAAACCCTTTGCTGGAGCACTTCCACCAACTGTACTAGGGGAACAGGTGCCTTAGGGGCATTGGTGGGTGCTGGACTGGAGTCTTTGGACTTGGTGCAATCACTGGTCCAGTGGGTCTTTTGCTTACAGACCTTGCACCATGGTTTTCTTTGGCCTTTCCCTTTGGTAGACTGTGAATCCCCACCAGAAGAAGATTTTTGGGGGCCTGATGAAGACTTTTGATCTTTACCCTTCTCCCCACCCTTGTCAGAGTTCTTAGCATCTTGCTTCTTGGTTTCCCCACCTTGGTTCTGTACCTTCTGCTTCACCCTGGTTCTGACCCATTTGTCTGCCTTCTTTCCCAATTCTTGGGGAGAGGTCAGATCAGAGTCTACCAGGTATTGATGCAACAGCTGATTTTGACAGTTATTAAGAATCTGCTCCCTCATTATCAGATTGTACAATCCTGAGAAGTCACACACCTTACTGCCCATCAACCAGCCTTCCAGAGCCTTGGCAGAACAATCCACATAGTCTACCCAGTCTTGAGTCTGTGCTTTTTGGGTGTCTCTGAACTTCAACCTGTACTGTTCAGTGGTTAGGCCAAACCCATCAATAAGAGCACTCTTCAAGACCTTGTAATTATCAGCATCCTCCTCTCTAACAGTGAGGAGCTTATCTCTACCTTTGTCAGCAAAGGAGAGCCACAAGATTGCTGCCCACTGCTCTTGAGGGACCTTCTGTACTTTACAGGCCCTCTCTAATGCAGTTATCCATTTGTGGATATCATCCCCACTCTGGTAGGGAGGGACAATCTTGCTCAGGTTCCTATGGTCATAGGACCTTTCCCTGTCTCTAGGGACATGGCTGCC
Organism: Calotriton arnoldi; assembly: GCA_963921515.1. Classification (NCBI taxonomy): domain Eukaryota; kingdom Metazoa; phylum Chordata; class Amphibia; order Caudata; family Salamandridae; genus Calotriton; species Calotriton arnoldi. The sequence goes on from CAWUFW010012157.1 coordinate 111,697, forward strand.
ACCATGGGACTCTAGTCCCAACTTTCTTTTCTCTCTAAAGAGATCAAGGGACTCCCTGTCTAAGGCTACTTGCTTCCTTCTGAGTTCAAGCTGAGCTTCCTCATATTGAATCAGCCTCTTTCTTCTCTCATGAGAGGATTCCCTCCTATGAGATGAGACAGAGCTCCCTATTGAGGTGCCAGAGTGGTTGGACTCCTGAGAAGGAGACCTAGACCTCCTGGTCACACTCATAATCCTTCCTGGGGGACAAAGGGTGCATCATTCTGATCCTCCTCTTCCTCCTCCCCAGGAGGGGTTGGATTTTCCAGGTCAGGGTCATTGTCACCCTCCTGGCCAGTTTCAGAGGGGGGCTGGGGGTATTGGTACCCCTGGTCCCTTCCTCATCTTCTGCCCCACCCTCAGCTCCTACCCCTTCAGTCCCTAAAGGCTTACTAAGGTCATAAGCCACCAACAACTCCTTGAGGTGTTGGGTGGTGGAGGCTTTGGCCTGTCCTTATTTTTCTCAAGTTACATAAAGCTCTCAATTCCAAGAATGGGAGTGTATCATACTTGGAGGGTGGAAGCTCAATGGCTTCCTGCAAGGATTCTTTGGATCCTACCCTTAAAGACATTACTAGTGTGGTGTGGTGTATGCACTACCTACTCTAGTGTGGCCTACTAAACTCTCTTGAGTTGTAGAAAGGGTTGTGCTATCCCTTAACACACAACTCTAAGTTCAGTAGAACTTACTGTATTCTAGCTTAAATTATATGTACCTTAGGTACCTTTAGTGGTTTTCAGTTGATCAATTCAATTGAGATTATCTGGTAAAACAATAGCAAGCTGGAATCCCACACGCTGCACACCAATGTGAGAAGTTGGCCTGGCATATGCTGTCCACTAATTATAGTGGGCACCTTGCACCAGTCCAAACAACCCCTTATTGGAGATAGGTTAAAGACAACCTTATTGAAAGCTATCCTAGTGGTAGCTATGGAGAGCAGCCTTCAGGCTAAGTCTTGAAGGAATGTAAAGCAGCTTGTTTTACCAGTCTATAATCTCTTGAGTGACCAAATGAAAGAGCACCACACCAGGTATATATTCAAAATATATGTATTTATTGCTAAACACACCCCTCTAGTCTCTTTATGAGGCTAGAGTTCGAAGTACATAAGTTATAAGATATTAAATCACAGTAATAGCACAAATACACGTTTGGGCCCTAGGGGCGTACCAAACCATATACCAATAAAGTGGTATGCGAACCACGACTGAACTAGACACTAGGCCTAGAGCCTCTAGTAGTGCTTGGACCACAAGGAACCACCCAAGGTAGTGACACAGGGGACCCACGGGAGACGCGTGCAGTGTAAATACACAACCGCGATACGCCGTTAACTTCTATGGAGAAAGTCGGGATCGGGAAAATAGAGGAAAGGGACACTTAAAAGAGGACTAGGACAAAACCCTTTGAGATCTAGGACTTTGAAGAGTCTCTACCCACGGGAGCACCGGAGTACTCGTGTTACCTCACCCAGGGAAGCCGGGTGCATAGGTGCCTTTCGGGGTCGGGTTTCGTCGTCGATTCGAATGGCGATCTGCTGCAAAGTGCTGCTGGCGGCCAAGAGAAAAGTGTCCGGGTGGATCCAAGAGTGGATCGGAGTTCTGGTGAACCTGAAAGCAGAGGGGACAGAGTCTGGGTCACTAGCCAGTGACCAGGAAGGCGATGGACAGATGCCCACCGATGTCGAGTGCTTCAGGTGCGTTGACGGTCGTCTTGACTCTTCAGCCACGAGGTCCAGGAGGCGTTGTCGGCGACCAGGAGCAGGATTCGGGCTGGTACACGATGTCTGTCGAGTGCTGAGGTGTCGGCGACCGGATTGGACCCAACAAGCCTTGGCAACGGCAAGTCTCGAGTGAAGATGTAGATCGTCGATGGTGCAGACCAGCAAGGTCTGTGGAACTCACCCAGCGAGGGTAAGTGAGGGCAGGCCTGGAGCAACCAGGATGCCAAGTTAGAAAAGGATTGGCCTTCGTTAAGGGCTACTAGCCAACGGGCTAGCGACCGCGAAGGAGCCTCGTGACGCCGCACGTGGATCTGGCTTACAGGACACTCGTGGAGTGGGGGCCAGTGATCTTCGGTGCAGGTGGTGCTGGAGGCTGGGGCTACTCAGAGCCCAAAGCACGACTTCTTGGGAGACCCAGAAGATGATGCACTTGCAAATGTGCTCGGTGTCCAGGGGTCACGGTCTCAAGTCACCCACGATAGCCACGGGCCTCAGCTTTGCTGGGGACTCAGGGTAGCCTCGGGGAAGTCTGAGAATCCACCTCTGGTGATGCGATGACTTCGGCGTCCGACGGGAGCTTCAGAAATGCGAACCGGACAGATGCTTCTTTGGTGCCTGCCAAGCAGGGAGTCACTCCTTGACCCCAAGGGAGATTCTTCAGTCCTCTAATCGGGTAGTAGAGCGTCGAAGGTCCAGGATTCAGTTTCAGAGTTTCGTCCAGGTATAATCTAAAGTCCTAAGGACTGGGTTCCTACCTTTATTCTAAAAATAGGGGTTGGACTACTCTGTGGCCCCACCTATGGGTGGGTCAGGGCAGAGGGGTGGCTACACCCCTTTCCCTTTGTCCAGTTCGCGCCAAAGCAGGGGCTGCAAGCCCTGATCCGGTTTGAACTGGGGTATGCACAGGGACACCAAATGTGCCCCCAGTGCAGGACTTCAAAGCACCCGAAAGTGCTCCCGCCCAGCCCCAATACACATTATCCTGTCTGGGGAGGTGGTCACACCTCCCTGGGACAGGAAACCTATTGTCCAGGCCTCCCCTGCCGGAGTTTCGTCCAGCAGCAGGAGGCCAGACTCGTGTCTGTGGCAGCAGCATCCATTTTGTGATGCCAGGGCTCTGGAAAGAAGTTACCGGACTAGTCAGAGTTAACATGTCTTTCCCTCTAGAAGGGTGGAATGCTACCCCCGCCGCCAGGATTGGCGGGGGGTAGTATTCCAAGATGTTTGACACCAAACACGACATGTTTAGGTGCAGCCATTCCAAAGTTAGCATTTTACCGCGAGGATATAATGCGCTTAAGAGTATATGGTCAGGCTGCACTACAAACAGCATCAGAGAGGGTCTCCGAACGCTGCAGAGGGGCCCTGCTCATGCAGGGGCACCCTCTCACATAGGAACCATGCACTCTGCCTTTAGGATTGATAAGGCCTGCCTTAGGAGTGACTTATAGGTTTATATGTGTGTATGTATTTCGTGATATAGGTAACCTATATCACAGTAAGAGGTGCATGCACCACCTTACCCAGGCTGCAGTAGCAGACCTGTGGTGTCAGTTTGGATGGCCTTCCAGGGGTGGCATAATACATGCTGCAGCCCCTGGCAGGCCTCTGAGGTGCCTATGCCCTTGGTACATAGTATACCATATACTAGGGACTTATAAGGGCACTCCAGATCCCAATCAGTGATGTGCCTAAGGCACATGGAAACCATTTTAGAGAGGAAGCAGCTAGGCTGGGTTTCTGATTAGCAGGGCCCCAGCCAGACTAATGTCTAAAAACAGTGAAGCATCAGCAAAAAGTGGGGGTACCCATGTGAAGCAGATCCTACTCTCCTACAGTATGGAGCGGTTCCTCACCCAGTGGCTGGAGAGTTGGCTTTCTCCGGGGTCACTGTCTAAATGTTTCGTGGTGGAGCGCGCCCACAGGGCACTGATCCAGAAGCCCCCACCTGGTGCCCGCCCGAGACCTGCTATCGCGAAACTACTCAATTACCATGATCGGGACATTATCCTGAAACAGGCTAGGGCAAAGGAACCACTGTTGTTTGACAATGCCCGTATCCTAATATTCCCCGACTATACTAAACTGGTCCAGCAACGACGAAAGTCTTTTATGGCGACGAAGGCCCGTCTCTGTGAGCTCAAGCTTCCCTATGCCCTGCTCTACCCAGCCCGGCTGCGGGTGGTCTATCGATCCCGCACCCATTTTTTCGACTCACCGGAAGAGGTCTTCCAATGGACAGATGAGACGGTGCGTCTTCGCCCGCACACACCGCCCCGGAGAGACTCTGATTCCTCGTCGAGCGAGATGGTGCCGAAACAACCTGCACAGAAGGGGAAGGGGAACAGATGCTCCAGGTCCAGGCGCATGTCTCAGTCGTGTGGCACCTCATCCCGAGCTGCATCGGCCCAGCGCCTGCCTACCTCATCAGACTAATCTTGGGGGGCGCTTTATTTCCATAGTTCCTTGATATGTTTGCCTTGACCGGGGAAGCACAATTGAGGGCCGATATCCCTGTAACACATCCGTTGACAGGGACAGGGCAAGCTGACAATGGGCTGTAAGTTGGGGATCCATTGGCGGGCGGGGGGGGGACCTCCCGTTGGGGTCTGCCACTCACGCTCGCCGCGACAGATACTTCATCGTTTTTGAGGTATTGGGTGGTGGGGGGGGGTGCTGTTGGGATGTTTTGGGGGGAGGGGGTTTTGTTGTTTGATCGCACCGACCTACATTGCATCAGAGACACCTTATCCAGACCACATATTCTTGTCTAGACCACGTTCGTATCCCGAACCTTCACATGGCGGGGTCTTCTGGTGATACGCGGGATCCCTCTGGGACCCTTCGAATAATGAGTTGGAATGTCAGGGGGGCGTTAGACAAAATCAAGCGAGGCGCTATACTCAAACAGGCGAAGCGAACACATGCAGACGTTTTCATGCTGCAACACATCTTATGGGAACTAAGGCACTATGCTTTCAACGCTTTGGTTACATTCATGTCTTTCACTCATTTCCTTTTGCACGGCAGCTCGCAGATTGCGTGGGGAGTCCCTCGTCCAGGCGGAGGCGAAGCAATTTGACTTGGAATCTCGCAGTAGAGATAGTGCGGACCGGCAGGCTCGCCGCCAACTCCTATTGACGCAGCAGGAATATGCCCATCTTCTACTAGACGAAGCCCGGCAGGCGTGGCTGGCGACCCGCAGTAAGATCTACCAGTGGGGAGATAAGTCCAGCAAGCTCCTGCATAGGTTATGTCAGAGGTCGTTCTACTCCCAGGCCCTGCCGCGATGTTTTGGGCCCAGATGGGTCCTCTCTCACGGACCCCTCCACTATTGCTGAAAGTTTTGCCATGTACTATGCAGACCTCTATGCCCCCAGGGAATGCCTCCCCGCAGCTGTAGTTGCCCGATTTCTCGATGATCTGCCACCTAAGGCCCTCTCTGACGAAGTGAGTGCGGAGCTGGATCTCCCGCTCACGGAGAAGGAACTGGGCGCGGCGCTGGGTGAGATGCAACCTGGAAAGGCCCTGGGACCGAATGGCTTCCCATGTGAATTTTTAAAACAATATTTTCTGCAGCTGGGGCCCCACTTTTGTAGAGTGGTGAAGGAGGCCAGGGAGCAGGGTCGTCTGCCCCGCGATTGGAGACACGCGGAGATTGTGGTGTTCCACAAGCCCGGAAGGCCTCCAGATCAGCATGCGTCGTATCGTCCTATATCTCTTCTCAATGTAGAGGCCAAGGTTCTGGCTAAGGCGCTGGCCAATCGCCTCCGTTCCCATATTACATCATTGGTTCATCCCGATCAGGCCGGGTTTATGCCCCAGCGGGCAACCCGCCACAATATTCGGCGCGCACATGTGGCGGTGGCGACCGTCCAGGGGCTGGGGGAGTGGGCTGCGCTACTACTTGCGGACATGGATAGGGCTTTTGACTCCCTTAGTTGGGTATACCTATTCGCACTGCTCCGTAGATTGAACTTTGGACCACGCTTCTTGTCATACCTGACCCTACTCTATACAGACCTGACTGCGTCCGTACGGGTGGCGGGCTCCGTCTCCTCCACGTTCTCTATTGGACGGGGCACCAGGCAGGGTTGCCCACTGTCCCCCCACCTCTTTGCATTAGCAATGGAACCCTTAGCGTCCTGGGTGCGGATTGACGCCCAAGTGACTGGTCTTGAGTGGGCGGCGGGTCTGTCGGATCGTATTGCCCTGTACGCTGATGATGTACTCTTCTTTTTACGAATATAGATAGGACAGGGCCGCGTTTGCTGCGCATTATGCAGATCTTCGTGGAGACCTCGGGTCTATACATGAACCCTCGTAAATCTACTCTGTGGGTCCTTGGGGGAGGGGCGGGCCCCGGTTCCTGGGCCTCCTCCGTTCAGGTGGCCTCTGGGGGGGGTTGAAGTATCTGGGAGTGTTTTTATCGGATTCGCCAGTCACCTCTTGGGAAAGGAATTTAGCCCCTGTATGGGATCGTGTGCGGGAGGATCTTAAAACCTGGTCCCATATGCCCATGTCAATATATGGCCGATCGGCCATCTTTAAGATGGTATCGCTTCCCCACCTCCTTTATCAGCTACAAAACCATCCCTATCCGATTCCTCCCGGATGGTTCCGACAGGTTAATACGGCCTTTGGACAGTTTCTATGGGCTGGTGGAATGGTGAGGGTGGCCCTGCGGACTTGCTTCCAGTCCACATATTGTGGAGGACTGGCAACCTCTGATATCCTGTCTTATTATGTGGCCTCACATCTGCTGGTTCTCAATGAGTGGTGGTATGGGGACAGGGCCGACCCAGCATACGCGGTCGAGAGGCAATGCATGGGAGATCACACCCTACATACTATACTCTACTCGGCGCCGCTACGCAACTCCTTGCCACCTGCCACGAAACTTATCTTCCAAATATGGCGACAGGCGCTGCGGAGGACCGGGTGGTGGAATAGGTTGACTCGGGAGACTCCTCTTTGGTATAATGGGCGACTGCCACAACTAGCTGCATTGTCTGGTTTTCGAGGCTGGGACCGTATCGGCATCTCTACTCTTGGGGACGTCATGCGGGGATCGGTTCTGAAGTCTTTTCAGGATCTACAAAAGGACTTTCAAATGCCTAAAACCCAATTCTTCCGATATCTCCTGTTCCGACATGCCATTACTCCATACATTGAGGGGTTGGGGTCCTTGGCTGAGTTTAGTCCCATAGAGGCACAGGTGTTTATGGGGGATCTCCATGACCACAAGATCTCCAAGATTTATCGGTCCCTGGTCACCCATAGCTCCCCCACACTGCAGCGCCTTAGGGAGGCCTGGGAGGGAGACATAGGCCCGCTGGAGGAGGAGGACTGGGTGGAGGCCTTGGCCTCCCCGCGGGGGGTCAGCCATAGCCGTAAGCCTTCGCCTTATCCAGTTTAAGTATCTCCACCGGGTCTATTTCACTAGGGTCAGGCTGTGGAGGGCGGGATTGGTGGCCTCACCGGTGTCTCTTCGATGCGAACATGAGGAGGGTACTTTGCTCCATACTGTCTGGCACTGCTCCGCGTTAGCACGATTTTGGCGGGGGGTTCTGTCGTGCCTCTCCGAGGTACTGGGTTGGGAGCTCCCCGAAGCTGGTCCTGCTACATGTTATGGACGAAATAGGAGGTAACATATACAAGCGCCATCTTATGCTATTAGGGTGAACCCTTTGGCCAAGAGGGATATCGCCAGAGCCTGGAAGGCTCCGAGGGCGCCCTCGATATCTGTATGGAAAAATGGCATGGATTTCTGTATGGGTCTGGAGATCCCCATCTTTGTGGCCAGGGGGTGCCTGCTTAAACATTATAAAATCTGGAGGCGATGGGCGGAGTACCTGTTTCAGTAGGCAGGTCCCCTGACTTGGCTTCCCTCCTATTCTAGTGGACATGCAATATTGCCCCTTGGATACTGGTGTATCATGTCTGGGTAGACAAGACTGCTCTCCTGTGGTGCTGCTGCTCTGGGGTAGGTGTGAGTGCGATGAGGGGTGGGTTATGGGGGTTTTTTGTTTTCTTTTCTTATTTGTTAATATTTCAAATGTATTGCTCTTAAGTTGTCCTATTTTGTTATTGAAATTGTCAAAGTCAATTCAATGTACATTCTGCATGCATGAGTTGCTGGGTTACAGTGCTCTGCGCTATATTTGTTATTTGGCAAATAAAATCTGTTCTTAAAAATCAAAAAACTACAGTGGAGAATCTTAATACCATTGATCAGCGGATTCAATTCACATATGAATATAACAAGCACTCCATTAATTATTTGGATGTTAATGTCACCATAAAAGACAATAGATTGGAAACCAACATATACAGAAAAAAAACGGACCGTAACAACTTATTACATTATGGAAGTTTCCATCAAACATCCCTCAAACGACATCTACCATATTCCCAAATACTGAGGGTAAAGAGGATAGTTTCGGAACCAACCAAACTCAACGAAAATATTCAATTTATGATGAACAGATTCAAAGATCGTAAATATCCGGTTGAAGTGCTTAAAGAAGCAGAACAAAGAGCGTCACTCATATCCCGTGATCAGCTGTTAACCACAACCACCAAACAAGACAAGGGAGACCAGACTGAATGGTTATTGTATCTAAATATTCTACGTCAAGCATAGCTTTCAAAAAATTAATTTTAAGATATTGGCCGATGTTAACAGAGGAGCCAGATTTCAAAGGAATATACAAACAGCCACCACTCTTTGCTTATGAGAGGAGCAAGAACATTAAAGAATTATTGGCTACCACCAGTTTTCAGAATTCAAACAAAAGTTACAAAGGAACACTACCATGCCATAATTGTAATAATGTAATCTTAGGTAACGTTGTGACACATCCACGAAAAGGCAACAAAATCAAATTACGAGTGACAGCCACTTGTGATACCACAAATGTAATATATATGTTGAAATACCCTTGTGGCCTAGCCTATATAGGCAAAACGTAACGTAAAATCAAAACGAGAATGAATGAACATAAAAGTAATATAAGAACACGTAACCAGAAATCATGTGTAGCTACACACTTTGAGTCTAACAATCACAACGTGAGTCAATTACGTTTTTTGATCTTGGAAGTTGTGACAAAGAAAGAAGGCATGAACCTTACTAAAACATTATTACAATGAGAGATATTTTGGATTAAAAGACTGGATACCCTTCACCCCAATGGGTTAAATGACTGTATGGAATATAGCTGGTTTTTTGTAATGTTGCTTTCTGTAATGTTTTTGCTGTTATGATGAGATTTGGTTTCATATATACAATAGATATGAGATATGTCATTTACATCCATTTTAACATCTAGTGATGGTAAAATGTAACACATACCACTTTTGATTCAACATCCTGATTTGACATTGTGTTGAACGGTTAATTTTGTTTAATATATCTGCAACATACACTAATATGGCGACCACCACGAGAATAGCATTAGTCCCTTATTGATGTTTACGTTCAATTCACCATGACGTTTTCGCTAAATCCCGAGCATTTATTCAAGCGCTTATACGCTTACGACATACTTCACATAATAATTAACACGTTATGTTGAACTACGGTACCATAGACGTCAAGATAGTATTGTAATTACAATGCACGAGCAATATCATTTAAGGATTTGGTGCATATACTAAAATGGCGACCATAATAGAACAGCAACAGAGAATGATCCACAGCATAAAGTCCCTCTTTTATGTTTACGTTCAAACGATCATGGCGTTCACGTCAATTCCGTGTATTTATGCAAGCGGTTTTCACGTTATCGACACACTTTCAATGGACACGACATGCTGAACTTCGTTATCAGAGATTTTGAGGTATAATTTTACGTATAATGCATGAGCAGTGTTAGTATTGAGGACACTTTATTACTGTGAAAGATGTGGTTATAAAAATTCTATGATCATATGTTAGTTGCCAATATACACGAGTACTGCCATTATAACACTCGAAATTTGATTAACTGTCACAGCGGTGGGCTTAAGGTTCTGTTCACAGTTTTGACCAATGAATATATAGCAGTTTACATTTGTTGCTTCGGGGTTGGTAACCCTGCGTTGTTTTTCGTACTTCTGTAGATTCCCCTGGTGAAGGGCTCGAGAAGCCCGAAATGCATTGGGCAGATACATGGATGAGCTCTAATCTGTGTTAAGGACAGCATTATATACATGAATCACCTGATACTAATGTATATTTTTGCGTTGAAGAGAATAATGAAATTAATATGAAAATAAAAATTCATTGCAAAAATGAATGAATCTGTTTAAATTACTATACTCCAGTCTTTTTGGAGCTTCGCTGTGCAGGAAGGGGACGCCTCCCCGTGGGAGACGCTTTCTACTGTTTTGATATACGTTCGTGGACCAGAGAACGATACCCAGACTGCACGCACAACTGATTAAAAGATTATCAATATATGAAAACAAATATACTACGGAGTGCAAGCACCATCTATTGTACACTTCTCGCACTTGCCAGCAGGTGGCTTCATTGTGCCCCAGCAGGGCCACATGTAATTACCACCACTGCGTGCTGACGTTAGTTCTTTTCTTTCCGCATCTATTTCAATAAGGATGCAGAGTTCACCCCAAGCTTTTTTCGCTCATCTTCTGACAATTGTTTTTCAAAAAATAATTCACAGTGTGCAAAGGAACATATCCCGTCCTAAAACTACAGGGTTTAAGCCTTGGCAGCGTCACAAACAGATGTATGTGACAGATCCCCACATGGTCTGTCTCTGGTGTTTAGGCTCGTGGCATGACTCCAAGTCTTGCTAGGACTGCACTAGGATGAACCCTATGGTGATTCAGGACCACAATGCAATACTCTGTCACCGAACACCAAAGGAGGTGCATCAGTCCCAGTTGATGTTGAGGCTGCTCACTTGCTCTCAAAGCTGTTTCGCGAAAGATCTTTACCACATTTGAAATCACCAGGTTAGTCAAAGTCCATAAAGAAACACAAGAAAACAAAGCAGGATTCTTTTCTGTCCTGCCACTCTCAACCTGAGAAGTTGCAAGGATGTCAAGGTACCTCTCGGTCTCTGTTCCAGTCTGCTGAGGAACCGATTGCTCCAACTCATCCTGATGCACCCACATTCCCGGGTCCATCTGTGACACGGCAACAAACAAAGGCTTTAAGAAATTGGATTATTATTTGGGGTGAGTGACTAATCACAACCGCTGCCAAGATGAAACTTCAAAGTCACTAAATGTACCTGAGCTCAACCCCATGGTAGATATGGCAGAGAACAGATGGGCTTAACTTGGGGCAACATGTAAAGTATTTATGCACTACCAAAACAGTAATAAAGTTGAAATGTAAAAAAACAAAAAGAAATCGCAAACTGGATTAGAAAAATAGAGTAAAAATGAATTTACAGAATGGCACAAAATTGACAAAAAAAATCCAACGCGGGGAATTGGAGATATGAATTTTTAAAGTTTTAAGTAGGAATAGCGCCAAGGTGCCAAAGATTATCAGTGGTTGCGGTAACCTGAATTCTGATAGAGACTTCTAACCGCAGCTTCCTCACTTTTTGATTATTCTCCCAAGCGTCAGACTGGATCTGGAAACTTTTGAGCAATACCTCTACGTGCTGTTATGTAGTGCCATGTGGATTTATACTGTCACCATTCTGCTCCAGAAGTGGTGAGCAGGGCCTATATGGGCGCAACTCCTGTATGCTGATGTCAGATCCTTTCTTTCCCTGCCACAAGATGCTGATCTGGAGCTATCACTTGCCTCTCAGAGACCTGGTTTACCTCATAAAATTCGAAAGTCCGGTGTGCAGGGGAAATGTTACCTCCCAAAACTACATGTTTTAAACCCTGTAAGGACTGTTGCAAACAAATGTCTTCGACAGATTCCCCCATCAGGTCTGCCTTTGATGCCTTGGGTCATGCCCAAACTCCAAGGCCTGCAGTGACTGCTTCAGTGAACCCGAAAGCCATATGAGACCGTGAGGCGAAGCTAAGGTACTAAAGCACTGGAAGACTCCGGGACTAGACCGATCCAAGGCAAAGGGTAGTTTTCCGTCCCATTCCTGGTCCAGAAGTCACAGGAATCGTTCTCAGGGTTGGGCGTCCTAGTGCACAAAGTCTTCAGGTAAGTTGAAGAAAAAACAAAAAAACAGGACTCTCCCCCTTCCTACCACTCCTGAGAAGGCAGGAGGGCATCACCATGCCTCCTGTACACGCTCCCGAAGTCGATTGAGGTCGTAGCCTATCCTGCAATTTGGCATGGCACAACCCGGGTTTCCGGGGCTGCCTGAACATCGAGACAGATTGAAGAGTTCCGCAAGACTATGCTTTGACTCTTCTGATACTTGCTGACAACCTTTGCTGTGCATTCGGGCCCCAAAGAGCTGAGAGGCCCTCTCTCTAGGGTATCACCGGCAGGTTCACCCTCAGCGCCAGTTGGATGCTCCGAATCCACCATGAGCCTCCTCCGGCTCCCATTTATACTCAGCCTTTGGCACCATGCTGGTTCCCGGAGATTCTGCGTCAATGCTGACTCCATCAACACCAGAGGACGAGGTTCCCATTGTGCTCCCTGACTCAGAGTTGGTGCTCTTACAGCCTCGCCTTAGGCTGAACTTAGCTTCCATCAAGGCGCCACCTCCCCCCTGTTGTCTTACCACCCCCACAAGGAAGGACGCATACGCTGCATTCCTTATTTGACACAGATTCGGACTATGATTATTTATTATTCTTGTGATTAGATTGGGCAACCATACCACAAGAAAAATTGGTATGATGGACTTCAGAAAGCCAGTGACCTTGATACTTCCTCTGAGTCGGACCTCCTCTCACCCTCTGGTCCAGCCACTATGGAGATCGCTTCTTAAGCCATAGTCATGCGTAGGGTGGCAAAGTTCAAACACCTTAGAGGTCAAAACCAATGTCTTAATGAAAGTGCTTCAGCCAGGGCACACAGCTATTGCGTCCCTCCTGCCTTTCAATAAGACCTTTACAGATACCATTAAGGGGGCTTCGGCCAATCCTTGCTATAGCCCCCCGGTCGATCTCCAGATTACGAGATCCCATCACACTGCCCCGGGCAACCCTGCATTTTTATCTTGCCATCTTTTCCCTGAAAGCTTGGTGGTGCAAGCGTCTACAAGTCGGATGAATCCAAATAACTTCCCAACTACTCCCCCCGACAGGGAGACCACCCAATTGGAGACTTTTGGGAGGAGGGTATTTTCTTCCACCACCTTGGCTTTCAGATCTGTGAATGCCAGCTGCCTCCTGGGCTGTTACTCCCATGCTCTTTGGAATCCAGTGGCTCTAGGTGTCACAGGTGAACTATGACCTGTCCTAACCCAAGCCATACAAGCTGATTCTGCTTTAGAGTGGTTCATGGAGCGCAGGGCCGCTGCATGCTGTCTGAGCTTATCGGCCCTCTGCATCAGCCCTACCATTCCTTTTGTGGCTTCGTTAAACATACCCCATACTGTCCTCAATCGAGCCTCAGTAAGGTGCACAGCAGTTTTGTGGCTGCAGCATCCACTGCCCCCATGGTCCGGGCCAGCGATCCCCTCAGTCTGCTACCCATCCCCCTCCTGCAGGCCCACCTAACAAACCCCTTTAGCATGTCCTTAGTGGAGAACAACCACCCAGTTAGAGGTAGGATCCAGCAATTCTTTCTGGGTTGACAGACCACCACGTCAGACAGGTGGGTCTTGCAGACAATCCGTAAGGGGTACACCTTACCTTTCATTGCCACTCTGCTGCACCTTCCCCAGAGTGACTGACTGAGAACCATCAGTCCATCTTACAGCAGGAAGTGCAGGCCTTTTTGTCCAAAATGGCCATTAAGAGGGTGCCAGCACCAAAAGTAGGTTGTGGTTGTTATTTCCTCTGCTTTGTATTTCCGAAAAAGGATGGAGGCATTCAGCCTATTTTTGACCTGCGCCCTCTCAACGCATTCCTCTGGAAGGAAAAATTAAAGATGCTAACACTCGCCCAGGCCTTGGCTGCCCTCAACCCTTGAGACTGGATGGTGACGTTGTACCTGCAGGATGCCTGTTTCCATATTCCCGTTCTGCAGTCCCATTGGCACTACCTGCGGTTTGTGATGGGACAGTAGCATTTTCAGTATGCCGCGCTGCCCTTTGGTCTCACCAGCTCCCCGTGGGTGTTCACGAAAGTAATGGCGATGGTATAGCAGCACACCCTCGAAGGTTGGGGGTCCCTGTCTTCCACTGCCTCGAAAACTGGCTGTTTTGGTCATCACAGGCAGTCATCAACCACCTCCAGATTATGGCAGACATCCTGTTATCTTTGGGGTTCTCAGTCAACGTGCCGAAGTCACACCTGACTCGTTGTTGGAAGCTCCCCTTCATCGTAGCCATTCGGGACACGATTCGGTTTCATGCCTTTCCCCCAGAAAGGAGAGTCCAGGACATTCAAGCTATGATTACAATCTTTCATCCTCTGTCCTGGATTTCAATGAGGTTTACTCTGATGCTGCTGGGATTGATGGCCTCCTGATTCCTCCGTTCAACTTCCCCACGATACCACTCTTGCCCTTAATTCTCAAGAAGATCAGGAACAGCCAAGTCATCCTAGTGGCCCTGGATTGAGCATGGAGAGTATTGTATCCAGAACCTTTGTGCTTGAGCATCTGTCTTCTGTGAGGAACTGCTGCTGGAACAACAGGGCAGGCTTCAACACCCAGACCTTCGCAATCTCCACTATTATACATGGAGATTGAGCGGCGACAGCTGAATACCTTCGACCTTCCTCTGGAGGTGGTTGATGTCATCTTGAAAGTCATGCTTCCCTCAACAAAAACTGCATAGCCTGTCTTTGGGACACATCTGTGGTTTGGTGCGACACACGCCAAATTGACCCGCCTCCAGGCCAGGTTATCTGACATTCTGTTTGTTTTGTTTCTTGCCTTGCAAGGCTTTGCTTTGGGTATAGTTAAGATGTACCTTTTGGATTTTTCGGTCTTTTTATGGTTGCCAGACCAGCCCTCAAGTCACCGGTTGTAATGTGTTTTTTTAAAAGTCTCCAAAACGTATTTCCTCCCTCTCCTTTTGTCTTGTCCCAGTGGGACCTTAATGTGGTCCTTGCATATTAGATGTACACTTCCTTTGAGCTTGTACACAGCTTGGTTCCTCACCTTCAAGAAGCTATTCCTCATCGCCATCTCTTTGACTGGCGAGTGAGTGAGCTTCAGGCTCCCTGTGTTAACCTGCTGTACACTACCTTCTTCTCACACAAACTTATTCGGCTGACGTGAGCATCCATCTTGCCAAAAGCCGTGACGCCTTTCCACGTCAGTCAAACCATCACCCTGCCTGCGTTTTATATTCCGCCACACCTTTTCTAAGGAGTAGGAAAGACTCCATCACTTAGACCCAAAAAGAGCGCTGAGCTTTTTACATTGATGAGACCAAGCAACACTGGGTGAACGATTGGCTCTTTGTGGGGGTTCACTGGAGCGAAAAGAGTCATGGCAGTGCAGAAGCGGACCATCTCCCACTGGATCGTGCTCTGCATCAAGATCCACTACGCATTGGTCAAAAAGCAGCCTCCGGAAGGAGTGCGAGCTCCTTCCACCAGTGCCAAAGCTCCTACCACTGCATTGGTATGTGAAGTTCCACTCCTAGACATCTACCAAGCGGCTACGTGGGCGACACTCCATACATGCACAAAGCGCCCTACTGTCTGAACAGCCAGGTTCGCCAAAAAGGGAATTTCGCCCGCTCAGTCCTGCTAGATTTCTTTGTTGGAGCCAATTCACAGACCCACCTACTAATAGGTACTGCTCTGGTATCTATTCAAAAGGTGAGGCATCCACAGTTTAAAGTTTATATCAGGAGAACAAGTTACTTACTTTCAATAACACTCTTCATGGTTGAGACCCTATCTAGCCACAGATGCCTCACCGACCTTCCCAACCTCCCCGTTCTGTGAATTGAGCTCTAGCCATTAATAAAATCACAAGTCTAAGAATCTGCACAGTGCTCAAAAGGCAATTTGCTGTTAGGGCTCTGTGTTTGGGGGCATGAACAACCTTAAAAATAGCTGATGCCAGCAATCTGGAGTGGTGCCTTTATAGGCCCCGCATGTCATTTCCGGAGGAGAATAGCATCAGTGCAGAGCTGCACAGCGCCACCTATCGCCCTTTAGAGGTACTGTCCCAATTGGTTTCCGGACCCACTCTGGCATTTATGGATTATTCAAAAAGTAAGGAATCTGCTGTTAAATAGTCTCTACCAGAAGAAGTGTTACCAAAGGTACGTAATTTGTTCATCTAGTCGCAATTTGACACTGATCAAGATGGATACACCAAACTGCTGGTCCTGGTCAAAGAGTTTACTTTTTGACTTTAGTCTTTTAAGTCCCAATCCACCACAGGAATACACTTCTAAAGTTCCCAAGGACCTCATGTGGTGTCAGGCAGAGGCCAAACAGCAGGGTCCAGTTCAGGTCCAATTGCCACTGGTTAGCTGAGTAGTTGCAGGAAAGGCTTGCTTTAGCTTGTCGTCTCTGTAGATTTCTTTTGAGCTGGGCACGAGTGACTGCTTTGGCAAGGCAGTCTGTATCAACGTGGTGCTTCAGCGCCACACATGGATGAGATCAATTGTTTTTTCAGGCGATGCCCAAGTGGTATTATTGAAAATGCCATTTGACGGCACTCCACTCTTTTAAGGTAAGGCAGACGCACCACTTCAAAGAAAGCAATGCAACAGGGCACTACCCAGGACTTTCTATACCCATACGGCTGTATCCCCAGAAATGTCACCTCCTTTTGAGGCTTTGGATGGGATTTTGGCTCGGAGACCACGCCTAAGCCTACCGCTCCAGCCATGGCTGGCCTTAGTGCTGCTGGTGCGGCAATCTTTGTTGGTGCCCCCCCAATAACCTCGTTCTCCAAGGATTCCCTCACTACCACCATCCAAGGGTGTCCCTCATCTCTCCATAGCTCCTCTCTCACATGTGTTTAATTTCTTTTATAGCGCTATTTGGAGGCTGGCTCAGTATATAGTGTCCACCTATGGCGAGGCACTGTGCACTGAGTGCAGTCAACCCTTAGTGACAGTGTTTAGGTCCCTGAAAACCAAAGCTCTCAAGGGGTAGCTGTGGAGTGCAGCTAAGGCTTATTCTGGAGGGTGTAAAGCGGATGCATTTACCACTATAGTCAGTCAGCAAGCTTACACATAAGAAAGAACCATTCCAGGTGAGTATGTAAAAAAATACTTTGCATTTATTAACACACACTAGACACTAACTTGGTATATTTCCTACCTGGAGACATCAAATACACACAAGAAATTCTTCAAGAAAAGGTAGGTAGCATAGGAAAATAGATGGGCCCCTACGGGGGGCCAAGCCATATACTAAAATAATGGAATGTGAAATGGTTACCAAAACATTGACTAATAGCTAAGGGTGTAGGACCCCAGGGGAAACACAGAACCACCCAAGGTGAATAGCCAGGGACCCCAAGGTGCCCAGGTGCAGAGTGGTTACTCTAGGTCAGACATCCATAAGATAACATAGGGTAAGTCGCTGTTGGATTTTTACGGTTCTAGGACTCTTCTCAAAGGACCCCAAAGGAACCACTTGGATCAAGGAAGGTTAGAGAGTCACCCCGCCCATGGATACCTAGGAAACCTGGATTCCTACACCAGGGAGCCCGGGTGCATAGGGGTGAAGTGGTGTGGGAACCGCTCGTTGACGCCAATGAAGGATCGTGGAGGATCGGCAGCTACAGAGTCTTGTGGACCAGTGTGGTGGAACTAGTACATGGAATCCAGACGAGAAGAACCTGAAAGCAGAGGGAACAGAATCCAAACCACCCGGCGGTGACCAGGAGCACAATACCAGCCATTGTCGGAGGTTCTTCCTGTAGCACAGTGAGGTTGAAGCAGCAGCTGTGGAGACCAGACAACGATGCAAGAGCACAGGAGCCGTCCATGAGCTGTACCACGCTGGTCGACGAGTGCAGGAAGGTCAGTGGCCAGCAGGACTACCAACCAGCCTTGGCAAATGCAAACAATACTTTGCAGGAAAGATGGTGTGTTGAAGACCAGCAAGGTCTGTGGGACTAACACAGCAAGGGTAAGTCAGAGCCGGCCCTCAGCACGCAGGAGAGCCAGCAGGAATCAATGGAGCCCCCTCGAGGACCCTCTGGCAGCAGGCAGAGGGGGTCGCAGGAAAGCCTCAACAGCACACAGGAGATGAAGGCCCAAGATGCAGAGGATGCAGGCAGGACATCGTTTATGGAAGTGTGCAACACTAGGGCTTCTTGGAGCTTGAAGATCTTTCATGAAGAGAGCCAACAAGCCTTCGTAACGGCAACCAAACACGGTTCACGTCAGCGGGAGAGTCCATACAAAACATCCCTGAGCTCCTCCTTCTCAGTGAAGGGGTTGTAGCCCATGCTGTGATGAGGAGAATCCCAATGATAAAGCTTGCCACCATTGGTGGGTGAGAGATTGTGTCCTTTTAAAGGGACACCCCACTGTAGCTAGGTCACCAATGTGATAGTTTTTTTCAGTCCCGAGAGTTCCTTTTTTGTGATACATATCTAGGCTGGGTAGCTAACCCTCCCAAGTCTCTAAATCTTCTCGGACCCCACATTCCCTTCCCTTTTTGTGAGCCATGATAACAAACGTGACCAGGTGCGGAGCAGCCACTATGTAGTTGGACATCTCGACTTGCCAGTGTCCACTACATACCTTATAATGGCTGCCCCACACTTACAAAGCCCAGAGAATGGAGTCCGGGGTTTGTAGGGTTACCTCTGCTTGTGCACGGGTACCCCCACACTTAGAACCATGCACCCTTCCCTTGGACTGAAGGGCCTACCTTAGGGGTGACTTAAAGGTGACCGGGATATAAAGTAAACCTTATACCTGAAGTGAAGGGTGCTTGCACCCTGTCACGCAGACTGCAATGGCTGCTCTGCAGACACAGTTTGCATGGGCTCCTATGGGTGGTACAATACATGCTGCAGCCCATAGAAGACCCCTGGTGTACCAGTGCCCTAGGTACCTCAGTACCATATACTAGGGACTTACAGTGGTACCCTCGTATGCAAATTGTGGGGTGTACAAAGTACTCACCATCAAATTTAGAGGAGAAAGCACTGCCACTGGGGTCCTGGTTAGCAGGATCCCAGTGAACTACAGTCAAAACACACTGGCACCAGGCACAAAGTGAAGGTATCTATGTCAGAAAGATCCTACTTTCCTACACTGTGCAATCCAACCTTGTGGCAATGGTAGCCAGAAGTCATCCACCACCAACCCCCCAGCAGCTGCAGGTTCTAAGTCCTCCTAGTTTGGTTCTGCAGGACCATGGGTGTCCAGTTGGAGGTGTATTCAACATCTTCATCTCCACTGACAGCACACAACATCGGACAAATGGGTCTTGCAGATCATTCGGAGGGGTTACTCCCTCCCTTTCTAGTCTTTTCCTTCCCCTTTACCATCATCTCAAAAACGGCTGGCGGAGAATCATTTTATCTTGCTCCGAGAGAAGTGTATAGCACTCCCAGCCACGGGGACTACGTAAAGGTTTCACATATCGGAAATAGGCAGTGGTTGTTATTCCAGCTACATTCTGATACCCAAAACGCCGTCAGTCTCTTCCTCAAAAAGGAGAAATTCAAGATGCTCATGTTGGCTTACGTCTTGTCTGCCCTAGACCAAGGAGGCTGGCTGGTAGCGCTTGTAGGGAAGTGCCACTTTTTGCATGGTTATCCCCCACTTTTTGACTGACATCGGATGCACCTGACTTGATGTGCCCTAGCTCCCTGTCAATCAGGTTCCCAGGGCTTGTGTTCTTTACAAAAAGTACCTTTGTACCACAGTTGGCACATCCCTGGCTACAGGTAAGCCCCCTTCTAAAAGGTACCATGGGTACCAAGGGCACTGTGACCAGAGAAGGCCTCTAAGGGCTGCAGCACCTATTGTGCCACCCTTTGAGGACCCGTACCTTAACACCCACACACTGCCATTGCAGGCTGCATGTTTTGGTGCAGAGAAAAGTGTGTGCCATGCCTGCAACCCACTGCCTAGGACCTAGGTAAGTCACCCCTCTAGCAGGGTGCGCTATCCCTAAGTTGAGGGTACAGTGGCATGAGCCCTGTACCCCTACAGTGTCTAAGCCCATTCTTAGACATTGTAAGTGTAGTAAAGCCATAAACAGTATATGGTCTGGGAGTTTGTCATTACCAACTCCACAGCTCCATAATGGCTTTACTAAAAACTGGGACGTTTGGTAGAAAACTTCTCAGCACATTAAACCCACACTGATGCCAGTGTTGGATTTAATGCAAAGTGCACTCAGAGGGCATCTTAGAGATGCCCCTTGAAAATCGACCTGCCCTGGTGTGGTTCCTGAATGGTGACCCACCATTTGCCACCACCAGACAGGTTTCTGGACCCCTAGGTAGAGAGCCTCCGCTCTCTGGGTCCAGAAATAAAGCCCATCCTTGGCAGAGGTGTCATGCCTCATCCCCCAGGGTGGGCTGGGTCCACGAAAGGGGAAGCTTCAAAGTCCTGCTGCCTTTGGAAGCTGTCCCTGCCTTTTGCTGTCCCAAGCAACTGGCTCCCACTGGTTCTGGCCCACATTTTGGGCGGGAGAATCGGCAGGAAAACCAAGCTAGAAGAGAGGTGTGCCTACCTTTGCCAACCCCAACCCTCAGGTGGGGAAGACGAGGTGAAGCACACATCTCAGTCCCCTGTCCCCTCCATCTTGGAGATGGGGGACTCAGTCAATTAGGGAGAGACTCATGCCCCCTCCCAATGGGAGGTGGCATAATAGGGGGTGTACCCACCCCGATCTGCACACCCCATAAGCCCCCCTAAATTTAGTGTTTAGGGGTAACCCTGAACCTTGCTATCTTAGATTCGAGGAAGAAAGAAGAAGGAACGAAGAGCCGTGTTGATCCAGGAAGAAGAGGACACCTACTGCTTTAGCCCCAGCCCTCCCGGCCTGTCCCGACCTGTCTACAGCGAAGAAACCAGCGTGTTCAGCAGCCATCAGCCCCCCAGAGTCCGGAGGACCTACCCTGCACTCACCTTACAGACTCTGTCTCCCATGAGCACCGGGTTTGCTCAAGCAAAGGCTTCAAGACCGGAATTCAGATTTAGGTGACTCCGCGATTCTGCACCCGATGCCCACGGCCCGAGTTCGAGTGGCTCAACACCACGAGGAGGTATCCCTGGTGATCCTGACCTGGAATCTGGTGATCCCCGACCTCCCTCAAGCCGATGCCTGCAGCCTCAACCTGAAGGTCCCCCCGACCACGTCCGGAGCTGGTAGGAAAACCCGACGCCAAAAGACAGTCCTACACCCGATGCCCCACGGCCTTGGGTGGGCCAACCGACGGTGTCCAGGCATCCCCCAGGAACCCAACTTACCTCTACAGCCGGTGGTCACCTTCAGAAAGTCTCCCCAAACTTTGCCGAACCTAAGGTCTTCATTGAGAATCACAGTGTCCCCGACGTCTCCTTGGCACCCTGCAACCGGCCGCCCGGGTGCCGCTGGTGGTGCAGCTCCTGTGCTGATTGTTGGCCCCTGCAGTGCTGACCTTAACCCCAGGAGCTTTGCTCCTACACCTGAGTGACCTGCTCGTAAGCAGTCCCTAACCAAGGGCCCCCTTAGCCCGATTGGCTAACATTGGACCCCTGCGCTCTGCACCCGGCCGCCCCAGTGCAGCTGGTGGTGTGATTCGAGTGCCCATCTAGACCTTGGGGAACCTTGGTCCTAACCCCCAAAACTCCCCCTCGTAAGTCGTGTACTTACCTGAGAAACCGCTAACACTTCTTCCCCCATTGGAACCCATGTTTTGAGATTTTGGGCCTAAAAATGTTTTAAGTGTTTAACTGATGTTTGTATGAAAAGGAAGTGACTCTGCTTTAACTTAAGAATTGTCATACTTGCCTGTAAGTGACCAATCCTAGTGTATGGTATCTTGGCATACCACCTCAAGTACTCAAAGTAACTAAAACGAAATCCAAGAGTAATGAAAAGTTATTTCTATGTAATTTAAACTGTTTCTAAAGCATATACAAACCTGGAACAATTGCAAATTCAACCACAACTGCATTTCCTGGAAAAGTCTTGCATTTGAAAGTATATTTTACTTGCCTGTGCCAAGTACTGCTTGGATCTAAAATAAAACGTAAGTATACCTTTTGTATACTTACCTAATTGTTCTGGATTCTGTCTCTGAGTGTGTGCCATCAGTCTTGATTGAGTGAATACAATAAATGCTTAACACACCCTCTGGATAAGCCTAACTGCTCGCCCACACTACCACAAAGAGAGCTGTTAGTACTTACCTAATTTAGCCTCTGGTATACCTCTGGGGACTCCCTGGACTCTGTGCACACTATACCACACTTTGGTATAGTATATACAGATCCAGCTTCCTACAGCGTTGGACTAGCAGGATGCATATTTTTACATCCCCATCCTGCCTGTCCACAGGCTTTACATGTGGTTCAAGATAGGCCACGAGCACTTTCAGTTCACTGTGCTACCCTTTGGCCTTACCAACGCCCCTCAGGTGTTCACCAAGGTGATGGCGGTGGTTGCAGCTCATCTGCTCAGGTTAGGGGTTTCATTCTTCCCCTACCTAGATGGCTGACTGTTGAAGACGTCCTCGCCCCAGACTGTTGTTTCCCACCTCCAGACTACTGCCGACCTCCTGCATTCGCTAGGGTTCACTATAAATGTGCCGAAGTCACACATGACTCCTTCTCAGACTCTCCCTTTCATCAGAGCTGTTCGGGACACAGTGCAGTTTCGGGCTTATCCTCCTGAGCAGCTAGTCCAGGATATTCAGGTTATGATACTGATGTTTCAGCCTGTATCCTGGATTTCGGTGAGAATGACTCTGAGGCTGCTGGGCCTCATGGCCTCCTGGGTCCTGTTGGTAAATCATGCCAGATGACGTATACGGGCTCTGCAGTGGAACTGGAAGTTTCAGTGGGTGCAGCATCAGTGGAATCTCTCCGATGTGTTCCAGATCTCGAAAGGAACGGCAAAGGACCTCACGTTTTACATTATGAACTGCGATTGGGTCAGAGGCAGACCCCTCTCCTTTCCCCAACCAGAACTCACAGTAGTGACAGATGCGCCACTCCTGAGATGGGGTGGCCATTTGGGAGAGGTGGAGATCAGAGAACTGTGGCGGAATCAGGGCTCCACATCAACTTGTTGGAACTCTGGGCGATTGGACTAGCATTGAAAGCATTTCTTCCCTCTGTCAAGGGAAAGTTAGTGCAGGTGTGCAGGAACAACACCACTGCCATGTGGTACTGCAACAAGCAGGGCGGAGTGGGGTCGTGGACCCTTTATCAAGAGGCTATGCGTCTCTAGACATGGCTGGAACAGCAGGGCATAACCCTGGTGGTTCAACACCTGGCAGGTTCTCTGAATGCCAGCGCAGACAAACTCAGCCGTTGATGTCTAGCGGATCACGAATGGTGGTCTCCAGCCGGAGGTGGCGGAATGTCTCTTTCAGCAGTGGGGAGACCCTTGGTTAGATCTGTTTGCCTCCAAAGAGAACACGCAAGGCCAGCAGTATTGTGCTTTGTAGTTTCTAAATCGGCTACCATCTACTATGCTTTTCATCGCGAGTGGGGAACAGGCCTCCTGTACGCCTTCCCGCCCATACCAGTCCTGCCCAGAGTTCTCTAGAAGATCTGGAAGGACTAGACCCAAGTCATTCCTGAGTCTCCGGCCTGGGCGCCGAGAGCTTGGTATCCCGAGCTTCTGAAAATGAGCATTGATTCTCCAATCAGGCTGCCCCTTCGCGAAGATCTTCTGTCGCAGCAGCAGAGGAGGGTTCTCCACCCGAACCTGTCAACTCTCCGCCTCTTTGCGTGGAGATTGAGCAGCGATAGTTGATAGCATTTGACCTTCCTTCCGAAGTTTGTACATTTATTCTGGCGGCCAGGTGTCCCTTCACCAAAACAGTATACGTCTTTCGTTGGCAAAAAGCTGTAAAATATTGTACAGAAGTGTGTCACCCTCTTTCTGCCTCTCTTTCTGATATTCTTCTCTTTATTCTTAACCTTGTCGAGCAGGGCTCTGCTGTGGGCACTCTTAAGGGTCTTTCTGCTCTGCCTGCTTTCCTCCGACTGCCTGACCAACCCTCTTTATTCAAGTCCCCTATTGTAAATGGGTTCTTGAAAGGGCTTGTACATATGTTTTCCTCCTATGCCCTTCATTATGCCTCAGTGAGATCTGAACCTGGTTCTCACTTACCTCATGTGTGCTCCCTTTGAGCTGCTACATAATTGTCCCCTCTGGTTGCTTACCATCAAGACTGCATTTCTAGTGGCAATATCATCTGCCCGGAGGGTGAGTGAGCTGCAGGCTTTATCATCTAAGCCTCCCTATCTTATGATATTTCCGGATAAGGTGGTGCTTCGCACCCAGGCCTCTTTCCTACCTTAAGTGGTGACCCCATTCCATTTGGGTCAATCGGTCACACTACCCACCTTTTATGCTCCTCCACATCCCTCTAAAGAGGAGGAACGACTCCACCGTTTCTGGACCCAAAAAGAGAGTTGTCATTCTACCTTGACCGCACAAGAGTGTTCCGGGTGGACGACCAACTCTTCGTGAGCTATGTGGGAGCTAACAAAAGGTCGGGCAGTACAGAAGCTGTCCATTTCACGCTGGGTCATTCTCTGTATAAAATCTGCTATGCTCCTAAGGACTTAAGGGCACAATCCACCAGAGGGAAGGCTGCAATCACGGCATTAGCTTGTGGGGTGCCAGTCCTGGACATCTGTCAGACAGCAGCGTGGGCTTCCCTGCACACATTTGCTAAACACTACTGCCTGGACAGTCAGGTCCGCAGGGATGGGCATTTCACCCATTCGGTCCTGCAGGCCTTTTTAGTCTAGTAATTTGTCCGCAGTCCACCGCCAGAATGGTATGGCTTGGGTATCTGCAGCTAGAAGTCTGTATCAGATGAACAAGTTACTTACCTCCGGTAACGCATTATCTGGTAGAGACAATATTTAGCTGCAGATTCCTTAATAGACCCACCCATGCATCCCCGATCTGTGGACATATTTATAGTGCTACGGCTGCTCCCTTTTCAGGGCCCTAGTTTGGACATACAGTAGTCGGTTCAATTCATGGGTCTGCGCTTCTGGCGTGGAAGTCGTGAAAAGTAGCCTGGGTGGCACATATATAGGTGACCGCGACGTCACATCCGGTGCCGACGATGCCACGCGGAGCCGGACGGAGCCACCCAACGACGTGCAGGGGAACTGCTCACGCAAAAAGTTTCCGGATCCAGTCTGACGCCTGGGAAAGTCAAAGGTAAGGAATCTGCAGCTAGATATTGTCTCTACCAGATAATGCGTTACCGAAGGTAAGTAACTTGTTCATGGTGCAAATTGACATTCATAATATAAATGATATAACCATTTTCTATGGAATAATATGGCCATCACAATTAAAATGAGAATGGAACTTCGTCATGGTTTCAACATGCATGCTTTTGCGTCTACATGACTTGTTATTTTTCATTTCAGACTTGGCCTTATTGAATGGCTTGAAAAAACATGCACTTTAAAGGATTTTCTACTGAACAATATGACAGAGGTGGAGAATGATAATTATTTAAGGTGAGTGTTTAATGGTAAGATTTAGGGCATTCCTTCTGCAAAAGGAGTCACATGTTACAAAATGTTCTTTTGGGTTTATCCTCCTAAATGATTCTCAAATTTGTACACAGACATGAGAATATAGTAGTACGTTAAAAGGTCTTCTAAGAATTGATTTTGTCATTCATTGTATTAATTTTATTTTGACCTGTACACTGTAGAAATACATCACCTTAATTAACTAAAAGAGAGAAGCAAATACCTCCACTCCATTTTGTTTGAGTATTAGCGGACAGTCGAAGCCTCATTGATTGATATGTCACCTCTAAATTCTCTGGTACTTCTTGAACATCTGGACTGTGCAAGCAGCTCTTATTTGGATTGGGTGTTGCTCTCATGCCAAAAGCATTCACATCAGAATGGGCAAGTTGCACTGAAGCATGCCATGAGTCAAATTGGAGGATTCAACAGATTCTGCTGCTGTACAATGTTCATTTCTGCAAGTAGAGTTCCACTGTAGACAAATTCAGATGTTCGTTTTGGGAGGAGGGGGTGGTTCAAATGGGATTAGAACATCTTAAATATTTGTAACATATCCTGAATTTTTATATTTCTAATAAGCATTAACAACATCCTTTTTTGATCTTGCTTTAGATGCTACATGATGCCACCACCCTGGCAGAGAATAACAGGGTTCCGGACAGCATGTTCAATATTATCTTTCATCCTTGTGTTCAGTATGGTAGTCATGAGCATACGCCTGCCACTGAACTCCTATTCTCAGAGTGAGCTCACCAGATTCCTAATCCTCTTTAGGCTAGACAGCTACAATATTCTGTTCAACGGCCTTACCAAATCTCCAATTGTTACCCAGGCACAAAATAAAACTAGTGACCATGTTTGTAAACCTTCAGAAAACGTAAGCAGATCTCCATTGTTGAAAAAACTTGATTAGCTATTAGTAGAAAAGAGAATAAAATATAAGGCAATCTAGACCGCACACCAAGGCCGAGGGCTGAACTGCTTTCAAAAGCAATCACATAACTAAGGCTACCAAATCACTAGGCATCTACCGCAAACCTAGACATCAGCCATTCCCAATTGATCTCCCCAAGGAGGCTCAGACGGTTAAACATGGAAGGAGGACATAAGCATGATGACTCCTGCTCCCTCCAGCAACTTTTGCTGAGGGATCGACAGAGCCTCCGCCTTTACTTTACGTAACTGAAGACCTTTCTTTTTAGGCTAGGCAAGCATTTGGTGCTAGCATGAAATTTCCTCTCTTGAAAAATGTGATTCCTGTCACGTCTTCGGCTTTCCAATCCTAACACTTAGAAGTCATCTAGCCAGCTATGCAAGGTTTTAACCTAAGATTCCAGAGGCATAACTTTAGGATGACTGTCATCAACAAATCACCTATAGTCACTTCCTCATCATTCCATGGTCCCTTTACAGCATTTAGGACGCTTAGGGTAGCACCCATGAGGCTTTAACACCTTGCAATATAAGCATTCTGAAGCACTGTCTGCGTTGCATACCAAGCTATATGAAGATTCTCAGTAAATTCATCTATTTCAAATGGATGAACCCTTCCTGTTATTTCATAATAACATATTGCTCAGGCATCATTTACACCCAAAAGCTTTTGAAATTATACTGTGTGGTTTGTAGGTGGCACCAGAGCTGCAGGGCAATCACAGCCAGAAGTTGCGCGCCCATAAAGGTGCCATCTCCATCTCCATCCATCAAGTTAGTTTTTTGTCCTCTGGCCATTGATGCAAGAGGTCACAAATGAAAATCTTTTTTTTCCTTTAATTTGGTCAAGTACAGTGCCCAAAATGGGTTGGAGATGCAAGCATCATCCCTTGATCTTTGGGTCCTGATTATGACTCTAGGGACATCATGACTATTGAACTTAAGAGTCTTGCCTTAGCATGTACTCAGAGGCTGCAAGGGAATGGCAAGTGGATGTTTTCCTAGCTTTTGATTTGATTTGATTATCTTCACTGACTAGAGCAATTACTAGGATCTTCATTGAATAATATTGTCTCAAAACAATGTTATATTATTTTGTGCATAGAAATAGTCCTATAACAAGTCCCAAACTCGGGATAAACCAGTGCACATGCACCATATACAGTAAATGAAGTAAAAATGAAACATAGCAAAATTACATTTCACAGAGCATGCAGAAATATTTTTTAATTTTTTTTTTATTTAAAATGTTTTTATAATCTCAGTATTACAGTTACAAGTGATGGCAATTTCATATTTCAAAAAAAAGAAAAAAATCAGAATAGTAAATAACAAAGCAGAGAACATAAAGTTAATGAATAAGCAAGAATAAACAACGTAAATTAGTCTAACCATTCGGAAATAGGAGCCCAGGTTTTTTGCCCGAGTTCCCTTCTCTTACGTCCTTTCAGTCTATTTACAGAGGACTCCATATTATAGATAGAGAGAATCCTAGATCTCCAAATTATAAATGTAGGGAGTCAGGACTAATCCATTGAGCAGTGATACACGATCGGATACAGGCCATAGCGATAAATACAAATCTAACCTCGTGTCTTGCCCTAATATTCTCTCCCCCATTACAGTCAATGCCCAAGATTACCAATTCTGGCGTTATTGCAAGCGGGATCCTCAAAACTGAATTAAAGAAAGATTCAATATCTTGAAAGAGTGGAGCTAAGTTAGGGCATGAGTAAAACATATGTACAGTATCCGCGGCCACTAAACCACATCTGTTACACTTACTTCCTAGAGTACCTCGTGTACCTCCCCATTTCGCAACCTTTCGGTGGAGTATAGTAAAGGTCAAAAATGGACATATAATGTTGGGTTCTTAGGCTACCTGTTGTTAAGGTCTCACTTATTAGAGTAATTGAGTCTTCTATATTTATCCCCTCCTTTCCAAATTTCTCCTCCCATTTAGTATTCTGACTGCAGAGATCGTCGGGGAAAGCTTGCAATAGTATTTGATAAATTGTCCCGATCCGGGACTTTCTACTTATTGTCTCCAGCAGAGATATTTTTTCTAAGTTAACTGTAGTCCCTTGTATATCTGAAAGAGACACGTTAGTGATAGATTCCTTACCTTAGAATATCCCCAGGCGTCAGGCTGGATCCGGAAAGTTTTGCGTAGCAGTACCCTTGCGCGTCGGTAGGCGGCGTCGTGCGGCTCCGCGTCCGTCGTCGGCGTCGTGATCGCCGGGATGACGTCGCGGGCAGCACTCAGGCGCCGCCCCTGCGCGCTGACGTCAGTTCTTCTTTTCCGCGCCAGCAAGCGCAGATCCGGGAAGAGCAGTGCCCTGGTCAATTTTTGACCATACTTTTTGGTGATTTTTTCACTGGTTTTTCCAACTTTAAGGTGTCGTAGGGATGCCCGGCTTCAAGCGATCGCGGCGCCTGTGCGCGGATGATGTCCGTCACCGACCCGCATTGGGAGTGTCTCTTCTGCCTCGGCCGAGGCCACGACACCGAGTCTTGTCCCGAATGCCAGGCCCTCAACCCGAAAGCTTTGCGAGAGCGGTCTCGAAAGCTCCTCGAGGCCCGGCATTCGGCTCCGCGGAAGCCCCGGTCGCGTGAGAGGTCCAGGGGTCGCTCGCGGAGTGCACACCGGTCGTCGACTTCTTCGTCCGGTAAGTCTAAGCACAAGAAGTCCAGAAGCATCGTCGCTCTCGGACTTCGCCTCGCCCGGTCTCGCGACTCGGCTGAGGCCCCTCCCGGCACCGTCCCGCCCCCGCGGCCCCGGACTTGCCTGTGGAGTCGCCCCGTCATACCCGCCCTTCCCGGGTTCGGGGCGGATCCGGCCAAGGTACAGGAGTTCCTGTCGGCCATGGCCCGCCTCTTCGGGCCTTCAGGCCCCTCCGGTGCGCCTTCGGGCCCCGCGGGCCTGATGGGGTTGCTCCGGCGTCGCCGGCGGCTCCGGCCCCGGCGTCGCCCGAGCCTCCGGCCTCGATCCCGGCTCCGGCTTCGGCCCCGGCCTCGATCCCGGCTCCACAACCCCCATCGACGCCGGTCGACCTCACGACACCTCCGCCGGCGCCCGATGTCTCCGGTGCCGTTCTCGACGCCGCCCTGGGCTCCGGGCGGCGTCGTCCCCAGTTCCTTCCGGCTCCGGACATGGACCCGGAGCGGCGTCGCTCGACGCCGGCTCCGGCGCCGATGGGACCTTGGGTCCCAAATGTCCCTCCTCCTCCTTATTTTGAACCAGAGGAGGACCAGGAGGACTGGGAGGGGTCTGATGACCCTCTGACACGCAACTGTCAGTATGATGAGGACTGGACAGAGAGTCTAGGGGAGGCCAGTGGTCTGGATACTTCTCCTGACACTGGCATGCTGTCTCCTCCCGTGGCTACGGAGGAGGGGCCAATTTTGGTACGGTGTTGCGTAGGGCTGCTGGGGCCTTACGTCTCCAGCTCCCTACTTTGACGGTCAAGCCTAACATCTTGACAGAGGTGCTTCAGCCGGCAGCCTCCTCTGCGGAGACTGTGCTGCCGTTTAACGACGCCCTCACTGACGTTCTTTTGGGCGCCTGGTCCAAGCCCAACACAGGGGCTCCTGTGGATCGGAACGTGTCACGACGCCATCGCCCCGCTCCGGGCGACCCCCTGTTTCTTTCTGTCCACCCCACTCCTGAGAGCTTGGTTGTCCAAGCCTCCGCTTCCCAAACCGCCTTCCCTACCGCTCCTCCGGATAGGGAATCCAAACGCCTGGATCAGTTTGGGAAGAAAGGTTTTCTTCCTCCAGTGCTGGCTTGCGGTCCGTTAACACCGCTTGTCTTTTGGGCCGATATACCCACTCCCTGTGGGATTCGGTGGCGGATGTTTTGCCCCAGTGCCCTGAGGAGGTCCAGGCACTGCTTTCCCGCGCCATTGCGGAAGGAAGGGATGCGGCCAAATACACTATCCGTTGTGGCCTTGACACCGCCGACTCGCTGGGCAGGTCGATTGCAACGACGGTGGCGCTCCGGCGCCA
The DNA here is from genome assembly GCA_963921515.1 of Calotriton arnoldi. Taxonomy (NCBI): domain Eukaryota; kingdom Metazoa; phylum Chordata; class Amphibia; order Caudata; family Salamandridae; genus Calotriton; species Calotriton arnoldi. Next base: position 142,082 of record CAWUFW010012157.1, read on the forward strand.
CGCCTGGCTGAGAACCACTGGTTTTTCAGGGGATGTCCAGAATACTCTCATGGACATGCCCTTTGATGGAGTCGGTCTTTTGGGTCCAAAGCAGACCATGCGTTGGAGCGCTTTAAGGACTCACGGGCTACTGCAAAGTCCCTGGGCCTTTCTGCTACACGCCCTCCGCTACCTTCTGCTTTTCGCCCCTATCGTGGCCACGGTAGGGGCGCCCCTTCACGTCAGCAGCCCAGCCACCGGCCCGCGCAGCAGGCGTCTTCGCGTGGCCGAGGACGTGGATTCCGCCGTGGCGGATCGGGCAACCAGCGTGCGGGTCAGGCCACCACCTCCAACCCGTCCGCGGCCTCCAAGCCCTCCTAGTCCCTCCTTTCAGGTGCACGGCACGCCAGTAGAGGGCAGGGTCCGCCATCACCTTCCCCACTGGCGCACCATCACCTCGGACAGGTGGGTCTTGGACATTGTCCGAAGGGCTACTCCCTCCCCTTCGAGACCACCCCCCAGCCATGCCACCTCAATTCCACCGCATGTCAGGGGATCACTTGGTGCTTCTACGGAAGGAAGTCACGGCCCTCTTGACCAAGAGGGCCATCGAGCATGTTCCGACCCCAGAAGTAGGGCGTGGTTGCTACTCCCACTACTTTCTGGTGCCCAAAAAGGACAAGGAGGACATGCGTCCTATCTTGGACCTCCGGAACGTCAATCGCTTCCTCCGGAAGGAGAAGTTCAAGATGCTCACCCTAGCTCAGGTCTTGACTGCCCTCGACCCTGGAGACTGGTTGGTAGCGTTGGACTTGCAGGACGCGTATTTCCACATCCCCGTCCTGCCGGCCCACCGGCGTTACCTTCGGTTCACGGTAGGCCCCGAGCATTTTCAGTTCACCGTGCTCCCCTTTGGCCTTACAAGTGCCCCTCGGGTGTTCACGAAAGTGATGGCGGTGGTCGCAGCTCATCTGCGCCGGGCAGGGGTTTCAGTCTTCCCCTACCTCGACGACTGGCTGCTGAAGGCGGGCTCGTCCCAGGCAGTCGTCTCCCACCTCCAGACTACGGCCGAACTCCTGCACTCGCTGGGGTTCTCCATCAATGTGCCGAAGTCGCATCTAATTCCTTCTCCACAGCTCCTTTTCATCGGAGCAGTTCTGGACACGACGCAGTTTCGGGCCTATCCTCCCGAACGGCGAGTCCGGGATATTCAGGCTATGATTCCGATCTTTCGGCCTTTATCCTGGGTTTCGGTACGGATGACCCTGAGGCTGCTGGGCCTCATGGCCTCCTGCATCCTGCTGGTCAATCATGCCAGATGGCATATGCGGGCTCTGCAGTGGGACCTGAAGTTCCAGTGGGCGCAGCACCAGGGCAACCTGTCCGATCACGTCCAGATCTCGGAGGGGACTGCAAAACAGTTGCAGTGGTGGCTCTCGAACCGGCAATGGGTCATGGGCAGATCCCTCTCCCTTCCCCAGCCAGAGCATACAGTTGTGACGGACGCGTCCCTTCTGGGATGGGGCGGTCACATGGGAGAGGCGGAGATCAGAGGCCTCTGGTCTCCGGCGGAGTCCCGGCTCCATATCAACATTCTGGAGCTCCGGGCGATCCGGCTTGCACTCAAGGCATTCCTTCCCTCTGTCAAAGGGAAGGTAGTGCAGGTGTTCACAGACAACACCACCGCCATGTGGTACTGCAACAAACAGGGCGGGGTGGGGTCTTGGACCCTTTGTCAGGAGGCTCTGCGCCTCTGGACATGGCTGGAACATCAGGGCATGTTCCTGATGGTTCAACACCTGGCAGGTTCTCTGAACGCCAGGGCGGACCGAACTCAGCCGCAGGTGCATGATGGATCACGAATGGCGTCTTCACTCGGAAGTGGCGCAAGGACTCTTTCTACAGTGGGGAGAGCCTTGGTTAGATCTCTTCGCCACCGAAGAGAACGCGCAATGTCATCAGTTCTGCGCGTTGGAATTTCCAAGGCGGCACTCGCTCGGCGACGCTTTTCGTCGCGAGTGGAGTTGCGGTCTGTTGTACGCCTTTCCGCCTATACCACTTCTACCCAGAGTGTTGAAGAAAATTCGGCACGACCGGGCCCAAGTCATTCTTGTGGCTCCGGACTGGGCTCGAAGAGTTTGGTATCCCGAGCTACTCAATATGAGCATAGATCCCCCGATCCGTCTGCCTCTTCGGGAGGATCTTCTGTCGCAGCAGCAGGGGACGGTCCTCCACCCGAACCTGTCCAGTCTACACCTGCTTGCGTGGAGATTGAGCGGCGGCAGTTGATTCCTTTCGACTTGCCTCCCGAAGTTTGTGATGTGATTCTGGCAGCCAGGCGTCCCTCCACTAAGGTGGTATACGCCTGCAGGTGGAACAAATTTGTGGCATGGTGCACAGCAAAGGCTGTGAATCCCCTTTCTGCCCCTCTTTCTGAGGTCCTTCTGTTCCTTCTCTCTCTGGCCCAACAGGGTTCTGCCCTGGGTACCATCAAGGGTTATCTTTGTGCTATCTCGGCCTTCCTCAAGCTCCCTGATCAGCCCTCCCTTTTCAAGTCCCCTGTTGTTAACAGGTTCTTAAAGGCATTACTCACCTCTTCCCTCCTGTTCCGTTTGTAATGCCTCAGTGGGACTTGAACTTGGTTCTTACCTTTTTAATGTGCGCTCCCTTTGAGCCTCTGCATAACTGTCCTCTTCGTCTTCTGACTCTGAAGACTGCCTTTCTGGTGGCCATCACCTCCGCTCGGCGGGTGAGTGAGCTCCAGGCTCTATCTTGCAAACCTCCCTTTCTGTCTGTTCATCCAGACAAGGTTGTTCTTCGGACGCGTCCGTCCTTCTTGCCAAAGGTGGTTACTGCTTTCCACATTGGGCAGACCATCACTTTGCCCACCTTCTTTCCGCATCCTTCCAGAGAGGAAGAGAGGCTCCACCGTCTGGACCCAAAACGTGCGCTCTCCTTCTATATCGGCCGCACAAAACACTTCCGGGTGGATGACCAGCTCTTTGTTGGCTACGTGGGCGCCAAAAGGTCGGGCGGTGCACAAGAGGACCGTCTCCCGCTGGGTTACCTTGTGCATCAAGACCTGCTATTCTTTGGCCAAGAAGGAGCCTCCTGTTGGGCTGCGTGCCCATTCCACCAGGGCAACGGCTGCTACCACGGCCTTGGGCCGCGGTGTTCCGCTGCCGGTTATCTGTCAGGCAGCTACGTGGGCCTCGCTGCACACGTTTACTAAGCATTACTGCCTTGACAGTCAGGTCCGGAGGGACGGCTTCTTTGGCCGTTCTGTCCTCCAGGACTTCCTTGTCTGATCTTTGTTCGCAGACCCACCACCGGGGTTGGTATTGCTGGGGTATCTATTCTAAGGTAAGGAATCTATCACTAACGTGTCTCTTTCAGATGCACAAGTTACTAACTTGTGTAACGATATATCTGTAAGAGACAGTAGTTAGTGATAGATTCCTACCGCCCACCATCCTCCCGTTCTGCGAACTGATTTCTAGGGTTAAGGACATCCCTTTCAGGGCCCTAGTATTTTTCAGACACCTGTGTCAGCTTCTTGCATGGCTCTGTGTTCCTGGCGCGGAAAGTCGTGTACAGAACTGACGTCAGCGCGCAGGGGCGGCGCCTAAGTGCTGCCCGCGACGTCATCCCGGCGATCACGACGCCGACGACGGACGCGGAGCCGCACGACGCCGCCTACCGACGCGCAAGGGTACTGCTACGCAAAACTTTCCGGATCCAGCCTGACGCCTGGGGATATTCTAAGGTAAGGAATCTATCACTAACTACTGTCTCTTACAGATATATCGTTACACAAGTTAGTAACTTGTGCATTTGTCCCCATGAAGCTCCGAACCTGCAAGTATTTAAAGAAATCTCTTCTATCTAACCCAAATTTTTCTTGTAAAGATGCAAACGTTTCTATTTGACCTTTGTCATAAATATCCCCTAAGACATTAATCCCAGCATTGCCCCATCGGAAGGTTATTTGATCTTGAAAAATTGGCGGTAGAGGCACCACACGACAGGAAGGGAGTATACACATTTATATTAGAGACCTTAAACCTCCGTCGAATCTTTCTCCAGACCCCATAGGCTGCCTTGAGGGTTTTGAATCTGTTTTTTATAGTAGCTAGGTTCTAGGTTTTTGACTAAGCATTGATTAGCTTCATTGTCCAGTGCAATTTCAGTAAATAGTTGGTCTTACCGCCATAGATCTCTCGGCTTTGGTCCCAGTCACCAAAATCCCCATATATTGTAACAGTGAGGCCCAATGGTACATTAGAAAGTTAGGAACCCCCCAACCTCCTCGGTCTCTAGGGAGAGTCATCCATCTGGTCGCCCTTCTAACCCTATGATATCCCCATAGAAACCTGGAGCAACTTCTTTCAATTTTGGCTAAAGATGCCGTTGAAAACTCTAAGGGGATAGTCCTAAATAAATATAAAAATTTGGGAAGAATTAACATTTTTAAGACATTATTTCTTCCAAACATAGAAGATATAGGTGATCTAACCTCTCTAGTGTCCTGTTGACATTGGCAATCATAGGAATGATATTAAGATCCGGTATTAGATTGACTGACTGCGAGATCTTGATACCCAAGTATGTTACTTCAGTCGAGATAGGGAGGTCAGGAGTAGGGATAAAATTAGAATGAATAATATGCGTTTTATCGACATTTAGTTTGTATCCCGATAAGGCCCCAAATTGCTCCGCCTGATCCCTCACTGCTGAGAGAGCCACTGTGATATCGCTAGTAAGTATCGCGATATCATCTGCGTAGGCCAATGTTTTATACTCAGTATTGTTCATCACTGGTTTTATATTCACATTTTTCTCTAACTTATTAAGAAATGGGTCGATGTAAAGTGCAAAGAGCAGGGGGGAGCATGGGCACCCCTGCCTTGTACCTCTATTGATCCTGAATGGTTTTGATTCCTGCCCTGATATCCGGATCTCTGCTACAGGCGAGATATAGAGTGTCTGCACTGCTTGGATAAATTCGGGGCAGAACCCCTTCCACTGCAATACATACCACATAAATCGCCAGGAGACCCTGTCGAACGCTTTCTCTGCGTCCAACAGGGCCACACCCAGCGAAGAGCCCGTAGCTTCAGCCCAGTCGAGAAGAGCGATCACACGTCTCACGTGATCGGTTGAATCTCTCCCGGGAATGAACCCGTGCTGGCGAATGGACACAAGAGGGGTGATGATTCTAGCTAATCTAGAGGCTATTATTTTAGAGTAGACCTTACTATCTGAATTAATAAGGGAAATTGGCCTGTATGACGATGGATTAAGTTCCGGCTTATTCTTCTTCTTAAAAATTATTATAGCGTTCTTACACCAAGATTCAGGTATTTGCCCTTTTTGAGCCTGCTGAAATAATGAGACCATATCCTGTCGGAGTTCTGATCTAAATGTCCTAAAGAACTCTAAAGGGATACAGTCTGGACCAGCCGCCTTACCGGCTGAAAGAGAAGTTATGGCATTTTCTATCTCTTCCCATGAAATTGGGGCCGCAAGGATCTTATTTTGTTCCGGCGTAACCTTCTTTGTTTCAAGATCTTCAAAGAACTCAAGAAATACTTCTGGGCCCGCTGCCTCTCCTGTACCTATCTCTTCAGTATATAATTGCTGATAGAAATTCTGAAATACCTCTAAAATTTTACTGGGAGAGTCTTGAATCTGACCAAGATGATCTTTGATCTTGCATATCCCACTAGCCACTTCCCTCTCTCTGAGCCGCTTTGCCAGAACCCTTCCAACATTTTCCCCGAATTCGTATATTTCTGCCCTAAACTGTATATACTTAGTGGCTACTTCTTCCCCAAAGTGCTGCTGAATTTTGGATTTAATCAAAGCTATTAGCTGAAGACACTCGTCATTGTCCAGGCCATTCCTTATTTTATTTATCAGCTCAATTTCAGCTATCCTCAGCTGGTCAACCCATCCACTAATCTTTTTCTGTCGGGGCAAGATGGCGGCCGCGCTGTCGGCTGTGTGAGCTGGACGCACTCTCTCCTCCTGACAGACCTCCCTCCCCTCCTGGTTATGTGCGGTGTGTCGGACCTGCTGGATATGGATTAAATAACTAGTCTTTATGAAGACGACAAAAACGAAGTTTGCGGATTCCCGGGATGATTTGGCGGCTAAGACTCTGGCTTTGTGGTTTACCTCTCCCTGCAAGATTGGCCTGTATACACTCTCTGCATCCGGCGGCAGTAGACGCCCAGTTCCCTTCCGTTTTTGCTGCAATGCCGCCTAGGACTGCCGCTAAGGGAGCAAAGACTCGCGGTCCTCCCGCTGGTGTCGGGAGCGCAGCAAATATTACGAACACCGCGAATCCCCGGAGGTCGGTCTCAGATGATGCTTCGATGGATGCCACACGTCGCTCACTTTCTGGTAAGAGTGGACCTACTGGCTCTGCTGGAAGGGGCCGACAAACTGTTCCCGCATTATTCAAGGCGCAATCGTCGAGAAGTAACACGCCTGGTGGTTGTGCGGTGGGCAATAATGGTGATTGCAACATTGTAGCGGTACCGATTACAACTGAGAAAGCTGCAGTAACCCTGGAGGGGTCTACACAAGGGATCATCTGAGATATCGATCCCTCTCCTCAGGGGGGGGGCTAATGATCTGTGTCCCGAAGTAAATAACAAGGGAGGAACTAAAGTCAGTGACCCGAATGAACATAAAGATAAATATAACCACGAAAATATTGAGGGCATTGACGAATCGCTGAGCACTGAATTGGAGAATCCAGGAAACGGACTTATGGGAGATGTAGTCCCCCAGTGCAGTAGTCTAGAAGTAGGCACAACTAATCAGGCAGGCAAGAGCTGTACTGCCGTGAGTGTAGTCGATACGCAAAGGAGAACACTAGAATCTCACAGTGCCTTGAAAGATGGAGACTCGGGGGACAAATTCTATTCTTTATCCGACCAATCGAATTCCTCGGGGGATGAGAGTCCTGGTAAAGACTGGGCCGGGGAGAGAGTGATACCGGCAGTTTGTACTGGGAAGAGGAAGAATCTGAAGACAAGCCCTCTCATACTCCCGGAACGGTGCGTAAGCAGAGGGACCATTTGTTAGATAAAAACTCGGGGTTAACTAGATCTATGACCTGGGACTACTCATTTTCTCCAAACTTGGAGGGGAGTAAGGATGTAGATGGGGTGACAGATACGTTAAGGTGTAACCCAGGGCCTCTTGAAGAAATCACACTGGCAACTATATATCCGTCAATAATGGCCCACCGTGAAGAAACTCGGCTTGATAATCTCCGCAATCAGGGTGCTTGTCGGAAACTACAGAACTCTATTCGAAGGGTTTCAAAGACCTGCTCGGAATTTGCAGCAAGGATTGGCGAAACAGAGACAAGAATATCCACCTTAGAGGACGAATTGGCTAATCAAAGAACTATCACTGAGTCCCTGAAATCCCTAAAGGAAGACACTCTTTGGAAACTGACGGACCTCGAAAATCGCTCAAGGAGGAATAACCTTCGGATTTTGGGGGTTCCAGAGGGCATGGAGGGGGGGATGCTCGCCAATTTGTGATTGCACTTTTTGAGGAGGCCTTTCCAGATCTATCCTGGGATTGGAAAACGGAAGTACAAAGAGCTCATCGGTTTCCGTTCCAACAGAGGAAACGGGGCCAGGATATTGAACGACCACGGGCTATCCTTATTTGCTTGAATAACTTTTTAGCTCGAGAGGCCCTGTATGATCTGGCTAGACCAGATGGGAAAAGAAGGGGGAAGGGATGCGACTTCTTTGTAAGGCCAGACTTCTGCCCTGCAACAGTTGAGAAAAGATGGCAATTTCGCCAACTAATTCCATTATTTCAAGCAAAAGGGGCACAGGTCTTTTGCACAATCCCGCAAAGCTGAAAGTAATTTTTCAGGGGCAGACACAATTTTTCTAACTGAGATGTTGGCAAAAGAATATCTACAAAAGATCTAAAAAGAATAAAAATGCACCAGGGGATTAAAAATGCTTAGACACATTGTAATTTAGTAATGTTGTGATAGATAGGGGTTTATTTTCAGGACTGGCTTCTCTAGGGGATCCCCCCTTTTTTTTTTTTTTTTTTTTTTTTTGGCTGATATTGCAATGGAGGGGGCGATTTTGAGGAGGGGGTAATGATCCAGCCATCCATCACCAGGGACTACAGGTCCCTATGCCTCATAGGATAGGTTGTAGGGGGGAGGGAAGGGGTGGGGTAGGCAGGGTGGAGGGGGAGATGGAGAGGGTTGGGGGTGGGGGTGGCGGGGTTAGGACGGCTAGGACGGTCGTACAATCAGGGCTTGTTACTTGTAGTCATGGCAATTCTTTTTGTGTAAAGACGAGCACTTTTGAGAAGATTTATGGAGCCTATTCTAAATGTTTGAATTATTCTTATAGGTCAAGAGGGAATCAACTGTTAAAAATGATGGGTGGAAAGGATAAAATACGTATCTGCTCTTTAAACATATGTGGTCTAAATGATAGAAAAAAAGAGGTGTTTTGGCTAAAATTACACAATTCATGCAAATAGATATTCTTTGTTTACAAGAGACCCATATTCCGTGGGGTAAACGGGGGTATCTGAGAGGCCTGGGTCTAGACTTATTGGCTTGCTCTCACCAATGTACTACTACTAGAGGGGTGGCTATCTTGGCCAAGAAAGGTATTGGCTTGTGTCAAAGAAGTAAAGAGGATAAATGGGGACGATGGGTTATCATAGAGTTTATAATTAATGGAACCCCATTGACAATCTGCTCATTGTATGGATCTAATTTGGACGATCCAGAGATCTTAGATGTTCTTAATATCGAGTTGGCTTTATGGAAGTATCGAGTAGTTCTCTGTGGAGATTTTAACATCCATTTGGACAGTCAGTTCAATGTTCTTGGCAATGCTCCATATCAAGGAAGGAAAGCTAGGGTGTTCAAAGCTCTGCAGAGAGTACTTAGGGAACATGGATTAGTTGATCTTTGGTTTAGACACAGACCAGTCATCCCAGGGTATACTTTTTACTCAGCCCCTCATAACAAATTTGTCCGCTTGGACTATTTTTTTATATCCCAACAGATCGCTGAAAAGGCCAGTATTGATATCTCCCCTAAGATCATTTCGGATCACAACCCACTGGTCGCTGAGCTGTCATTAAGTGGTATCCCTCGGGTCCAGAGGAAATGGTCTTTTGAAAGGAAATTGCTCCTTGAACAGGCGTATTGTGAGCATATGTCCAATTGGATAATGGAGTTTTTTAGCATCAATAGAGACACTTCTGCTGAAACTATCGTTTGGGATACGTTCAAAGCAGCCCTCCGTGGAGAAACTCTTAGTTTTTCTATATATCAGCAGAAGATCAAACAGAGCATGCAGAATTGGTGTATATAAAGTGCAATCAATTGGATTCTTCACACTTATAAATAATCTTCATAATGAGAAGGCCACAGACCACATGTTTTTTATGCTTATTCAATTGCGACTCGCTAAATAGGCTTTGTACATGGCCCTGGCTGTTTTTGCATGCGCAAACGGGTTCGCAAACCCGTTTGCGCATGCAAAAACGGTCGTACATCTGGCCCTCAGTGTATTGGGCTGGGGTGGGGGCGCTTGCCAGCGCCACCCCAGACTGCTTTGAAGAGCACATTTGGTCCCGTCCTTTCATACGCCAGTTGCAACCGTTTCTGGGAGCCCTTGGCTCCCGCTCTGGCACAGAACTGGACAAAGGTCATGGTACCTTCCCTCTGTCCAGCCCCTCCTCTGGGAGGTACCCCTGAGTTATCCTAACCCATTTCTTAGGGTATAAAAGGGCTTACCTGTGTGTGGGTCCTTAGATTCGTCGTGGGACAAGACTCAAGCCTGAAACCACGTCACTCTTCGACCGTCTGGACACTTGGACTTCGCCTGGAACCGAGACTGCACCAAGGAAAACTCCTGCTGCTCCTGGTCTCGCTGTTCTGCAAGTCTTCTTTGTCGTCTGTGTCTGTGCCTTTTCCAGGATCTTCAGCAGACCTTTGGGCATCAAGGATATCCAAAGTAATCTCCCTTGGAGTGAAGAAGTCACTCCCCTGCATCTGTAGGCACCGCAACCAAGCTGACCGGTCTGCTGCTCCTGATGTCCTACGGACTTCGAAAGGCTCAGCAACACAGGTGGTGGTTCTGCAACTCCCTCGAGGCCTGACCTGTCCTCTCTGCAATTTTGAGGCCTGTATCCCTCGTCGGAATAGCTGGAATAGAACCCCTGTGCACTGTGTTGACTTGCTAATGCCAAGGCTTGTTGGCTCTGCACTCCAGAGATCTTCGGGCTACAAGAAGCTCCTGCCTCCAGCATCTCTTCCTGCCAAGATCAGCGTCCTCATCACATCCTCTGCACTGTGGGCCTTCATCTTTGGTGAGCTGCTCTAGGTCCTCTTGCGACTCCTGTGCCTTCGGCCTGTCTGTCCTCTTGAGGGTCTTCTTTGGCTTCAGTGGGCTCCCCTGCTTGCTCTGGCCTGCTCTGACTCTTCTGCACTTGGTGAGTCCCTCGGACCTTGCTGGTCCCAACGAAGCACCTTTTTCATTTACCACGTCTGTTGCTGCTGCCAAGGCTTGTTGGTGCTCCCACCGGACACTGACCCACTGGTTCTTGACTTCCGACGTGGGACAGCTCGTGAATGGCTCCTAGTCTTTCACAGCGTTGCCTGGTCCTCACAGCTGCAACGACAAGGTCACAGTCATCACTCCTGCATCTTTCGTCATCGGTGGTCATTGGTCTTCCGTGCCTCCTGGTCACTTCAGAGTGGCATAGACTCTTTCCCCTTTGTTTGCTGGTACTCCTCTTCAAGAATCCATCCTTGGATTCCACCAGACTCTTTCACCTTCTCTGCTAGCGGCATCTTTACTGAAGTCCTCCGTTGTAGTCTACGGCGGTTTCCGGCGTTGCTTCGCACCTATGCACCCGGCTTCCATGGTGTAGGTATCCTGGTTCTTGGGGGATCCACGGGTGGGGTGACTCTTCAACCTTCTGTCTTCCACGGGGTTTCTTCAGGGTGCACTGGGAAGGGTCCTTCTACTTAAAAACGGTAACTGCTGCTTTCCCATTGACTTGCATTGAGTATGCGGATGTGTTTCCACTCTGCACACAGCCTCCATGGGGTTCCTGGGTATTTATCTCGGGTGGTTCCTTGTGTCCCCAGCTCTTCTGAGTCTTCTGGTCCAAGTCCCAACTTTAGTATGTATGGTTTGGTCTCCCCTGGAGACCACTGTGTATTTGTGCTTAATTACCTGTTTATCTTTGAAATATTATATGTATTGTGTTGATATCTCCGGGTAGAAGATATACCAATGTGTTAGTGAGTGTGTATAATAAATATAACTGTTTTTATAACTACACTCTGTGGTTCTTTTCCGTTTAACCTACACTACATGATTAGTTCTGGTATAACAAGCTTCTTAACACTCCTTCTGGACTAAGCCTGAAGGCTGCTCTCCACAGCTACCACTTACAGAGCTTTCTATGGTTGTCTAAGACCACTAAAATCACCATAAGGGTTGTCTGGATTAGTGCAAGGTGCTTCACTTAAATGTGCACCATATACTAAGTCAGCCTCCTACACTGCCTCTCTGCAATGGTAATAAGTAGAGCAGCGGTGGTCCTTAATCTGACACTTCCAACTACTGAAGTCAAAACCAATGCCCTCACTGATGCCCTGCAGCTAGAACAGAGGTCTGCCACTCATTGAGGCCCTTACAGACACAATGCTGGACACCTGGACAAAACCAGGATCTTGCCACCAGTAAACTGCCAAATAGGAAGGAGAGGCAGATCTGCTCAAGGAGACCTGGTCTGTCTCCTCCAACACCCTATGCCTGAAACCTTTTTTGTTGAGGTGTCGACAATCAGATTAAACCCCAATGCTTTTCTGCCCACCCCACCATACAGAGAATCAAGACATATGGAAACTTTTGCCAAATACATGTTTTCCACCACTATTCTTGCCCTACACTCAGTGAACTACAGCTGCCTCTTGGGCAGATACTCACATACCTTATGGGATACAGTGAAGTAGATCTTGCCAACAGGAAGACCTCCAATCCAACTTATAGCATGTTATGCAGGAGGGTGAGGATGCTGCAGAGTATGTCATTCGCTCTGCCTTGGACACTACCGACTGCTTAAGTAGGGTGGTCAGAACCAGTGTGGTGCTTCAGTGCCATATTATGATTTTCTGTTTTGATCACAGATGTCTTCAGAGACAAGGCAGACTCAGTCTTTGAGCAATTCAAGGAGTGCAGGGCAACAGTGTACTATACTGGCCTAGCACCGCCGTTAACTGTGATTTCTTCAACAATTTCACCCTTTCTTTACTTCAGAAGGGGTTTTCAGCAGAGATAGCATCAGACCTTGTCTCAGCACCAACAGGCCTCCCAAAACTTTGGGGTAGAGGCAGGGAATCCAGGCCACTGCCGTCCAGGCCACCAGGGTTAACAATCTACCCTAACCCCTACCCCATCCACAGTCACCCCAAAACCACTTTAATTGTCCTGTGGTGGCGCACACGCACCAGTTAGGAGGCTGTATCATCTTTTACCTCTGTGTGGCAGACCATCAGGTCAGACTAGTGGGCGTTCCAGTTTATCCAGAATGGATATGCCCTTCCTTTCCATCCCTCCTGGCCTGCCTCTTACACCGTAACTTCTCCCGCAGGACCACTTGTCCATTCTGCGAGGGGACGTTCAGGCTTTCTTGGACAGGAAACCCATAGAAAGAGTGCCAGCATCAGAAGTCAAGGCTGGTTGCTACTCCTGTTACTTCTTGGTGCCAAAGAAGGACTGAAGCCTCTGTCCTATCCTTGACCTTCGCCCATTGAACTTCTTCCTCAGGAAGGACGAGTTCAAAATGCTCACCCTGGCCCACGGTCTGTCGGCCTTGGAAATGCAGGACATTTATTTCTACATTCCCGTCAAACAGTCCCACAGGCATTACCTGCAGGTTTAGGTGGGTACCAATCGCTAACAGTTTTGGTGCTCCCTTTTGACCACACCACCAAGAAAACCGCATTCAAGGAACGACTGGACAACAACGCCCACAACAGCAAGGAACTCTTCATCATCGTCAAAGAGCTCTCGAACCCCAGAGCCGGAAACAACGACATCACTCCCTCGCAAGACCTCTGCAACTCGCTCGCCTCGTTCTTCCACAACAAGATCGCAGACATACACAACAGTTTCCAGCACACAGCCGACGTACCCTACGACCGTTCCAACGTCCCCCACCTCCACCCTCCGAGCCTGGACCCCGATCAACACCGAAGACACTATCCGCACGATGAACTCCATCCACTCCGGATCACCAACCGACCCCTGCCCTCACCACGTCTTCAACAAGGCCGACGCCGTCATCGCACCCCACCTCCGGGACATCATCAACACCTCCTTCGACACCGCCACCTTCCCAGAGAGCTGGAAGCACGCCGAACTCAGCGCCCTACTGAAGAAACCGTCAGCGGACCCCACGACCTCAAAAACTACCGCCCCATCTCGCTCCTTCCTTTTCCTGCCAAAGTCATCGAGAAGACCGTCAACAGACAACTGGCCGCCTTCCTCGAGACGAATGGATCCCTCGACCACTCGCAGTCCGGCTTCCGGGCCAACCACAGCACCGAGACCGCCCTAATCGCAGCCACCGACGACATCCGAGCCCTGCTCGACAACGGGGAAACTGCGGCCCTCATCCTCCTGGACCTCTCCGCAGCGTTCGACACAGTCTGCCACCGCACCCTAGTGCAACGCCTGAACAACGTCGGAATCCAAGAGAAGGCACTGGAGTGGATCATCTCCTTCCTCACCGGAAGAACCCAGAGAGTCCGCCTCCCCCGTTCAGTTCCGAGGCCACCGAAGTCATCTGCGGCGTACCACAAGGATCATCACTCAGCCCCACCCTCTTCAACGTCTACATGAGCCCCCTCGCAGCCATCGCACGCCAACACAACCTCAACATCATCTCCTACGCCGACGACACCCAGCTGATCCTCTCCCTCACCAACGACCCCACAACCGCCAGAACCAACCTACATGAAGGGATGAAGGACGTAGCCGAATGGATGAGGAACAGCCGCCTGAAACTGAACTCAGATAAGACGGAAGTCCTCATCCTAGGATCATCACCCTCCGCCTGGGACGACTCCTGGTGGCCCCCTGCCCTGGGCAACGCACCCAAACCAACGGACCACGCACGCAACCTGGGCTTCATCCTGGACTCCTCCCTCTCAATGACCCGACAAGTCAACGCCGTCTCCTCGTCTTGCTTCAACATCCTACGCATGCTGCGCAAGATCTTCCGGTGGATCCCCACCAAAACCAGGAAGACGGTCACCCAGGCCCTCGTCACCAGCCGACTGGACTACGGCAACTCCCTCTACGCGGGAACCACAGCCAAACTTCAAAAAAGACTCCAACGCATCCAGAACGCCTCAGCTCGACTCATCCTGGACATCCCCCGACACAGCCACATCGCCGTACACCTGAGAGACCTGCACTGGCTCCCCGTCAGCAAGAGAATCACGTTCCGACTCCACACCCACGCACACAAAGCTCTCCACAACCAAGGCCCCAGATACCTCAACGACCGTCTGACCTTCTACACTCCCACCCGCCAGCTACGATCGACCAACCACGCCCTCGCCGCCGTCCCCCGCATCCGAAGAGCCACAACGGGAGGAAGATCCTTCTCCTACCTGGCTGCCAAGACGTGGAACTCCCTACCCATCCACCTCCGCCTTACCCAGGACCACCTCTCCTTCAGGAAGCAACTCAAGACCTGGCTGTTCGAACAGTAGCGGACCCCCCTCCCCCAAGCGCCTTGAGACCCTCTGGGTGAGTAGCGCGCTATACAAATGATTGATTGATACAAGTGCCCTTCAGGTGTTCACTAAAGTGATGATGGTTGCTGCTGCACGTTTTCTGAGGTTCAGCATAGCAGTTTTCCCATACCTAGACTTCGAAGTTGGCCTCAGCGCAAACAGTTGTAAACCACCTTCAGATGGCAGCCGACCTGCTGACATCGTTGGGATTTTCCACCAAGGTGTCAAAGTCAAAACTGACTCCTTTAAAGATGCTCCCTTTCATTGGAGCCATTCTTGACACTGTGCTTTTCCGAGTTTCTTCTACCTCAATGAGTCCTGGATATTCAGGCTATGATCCTGATGTTTCAACCTTCGACCTGGGTCTCAGTGAGAGCGGCTCTGAGTCTTCTTGGCCTCCTGCTTGTGGACCACGCCAGGTGGCACACGCAGGCTCTGCAGTGGAATTTGAAATCATGGTGGGCTCAGCACCAAGGGAACCGATTATATTACAGGTGTCGTAGGAGACTGTAAAAGACCTGTAGTGGAGGCAGTTGGACCTCAGTTTGACAGGTGGCAGGCCCCTCTGCCTACCCTACCCCGAGTTAACAGGCATCACAAATGCATCATTGCTGGGTTGGGGAGGTTATCTGGGAGAGGTGGAGTTTAGAGGCCGCTGGACTCTGGTGGAAGTTTATCTCCACATCAACTTGTGGGAGCTGTGGGTGATACGTTTTGCACAAAAAGTGTTCTTCCTGTCCATCAAGGGAGAATGGATTCAGGTTCTCATGGGCAACATTACCACCATGTGGTACTTCAAAAACCATCCCTCATCAATCTGGCCCCAGTAATTTGGGGCATCACATGCTTCGATAGAAATGAGAAATCTTGGCGTGATCATGGACTACAATCTATCTCCGTGACCCCAAGTAAACGAAGTCATGAGAAGCGCCTGCTACCCTCTGTGTACAATAAAATAGATTTTATTCACATATAGGATTCTCGCAGAAGCTTCAGACGACCACCAACCTTGTTATGACATATCTTAACTATGGACACAGGCTCTACCAGCGGGATATCGGTTTCTAAAACACCACTGCAAAACAGCTATTGCACATTCATATACCTGACTACATCTCGTCAGCTTTAGAACCACTTCACTGCCTGTCTCCAGACGCTCAATTTTAAAGACGCTGGGCATCACTCATTGGGTGATCCACAGAAAGCAATGAATTGGGGGAATATCCTTCTCCATACAAGAAGTTAAATTCTGGAACTCTGTTTCTCCAAACCTGCAAATCATTAAAAGCCATCCACCATTCAGGAGGGCTGTGCAGACCCGGTCCTTCCCAAAATAATGCAGTGATCAGAATAGCTCAGTCTGGAAGGTACCTATCAAAACAACCCAAAGGAAAGATATTCCTGTCTGCCCTTGACAGTAGGCCAAAGGATGACCATTTGATCTACTCTGTGACAGTTCCTATAATAGGTTCACCTAATGGATCGATTTACCACCTGTCCTGGACTTGTATACCTGCTTAGCACTAATATACCCAGTAGTCATGCACTGGTCTAAGCCCACATATATACATCTGAAAGAGACACGTTAGTGATAGATTCCTTACCTTAGAATATCCCCAGGCGTCAGGCTGGATCCGGAAAGTTTTGCGTAGCAGTACCCTTGCGCGTCGGTAGGCGGCGTCGTGCGGCTCCGCGTCCGTCGTCGGCGCCGGGATGACGTCGCGGGCAGTACTTAGGCGCCGCCCCTGCGCGCTGACGTCAGTTCTTCTTTTTCCGCGCCAGCAAGCGCAGATCCGGGAAGAGCAGTGCCCTGGTCAATTTTTGACCATACTTTTTGGTGATTTTTTCACTGTTTTTTTCCAACTTTAAGGTGTCGTAGGGATGCCCGGCTTCAAGCGATGCGGCGCCTGTGCGCGGATGATGTCCGTCACCGACCCGCATTGGGAGTGTCTCTTCTGCCTCGGCCGAGGCCACGACACCGAGTCTTGTCCCGAATGCCAGGCCCTCAACCCGAAAGCTTTGCGAGAGCGGTCTCGAAAGCTCCTCGAGGCCCGGCATTCGGCTCCGCGGAAGCCCCGGTCGCGTGAGAGGTCCAGGGGTCGCTCGCGGAGTGCACACCGGTCGTCGACTTCTTCGTCCGGTAAGTCTAAGCACAAGAAGTCCAAGAAGCATCGTCGCTCTCGGACTTCGCCTCGCCGGTCTCGCGACTCGGCTGAGGCCCCTCCCGTCACCGTCCCCGCCCCCGCGGCCCCGGACTTGCCTGTGGAGTCGCCCCCGTCATACCCGCCCTTCCCGGGTTCGGGGGCGGATCCGGCCAAGGTACAGGAGTTCCTGTCGGCCATGGCCCGCCTCTTCGGGCCTTCAGGCCCCTCCGGTGCGCCTTCGGGCCCCGCGGGCCCTGATGGGGTTGCTCCGGCGCCGCCGGCGGCTCCGGCCCCGGCGTCGCCCGAGCCTCCAGCCTCGATCCCGGCTCCGGCTTCGGCCCCGGCCTCGATCCCGGCTCCACAACCCCCATCGACGCCGGTCGACCTCACGACACCTCCGCCGGCGCCGATGTCTCCGGTGCCGTTCTCGACGCCGCCCTGGGCTCCGGGCGGCGTCGTCCCCAGTTCCTTCCGGCTCCGGACATGGACCCGGAGCGACGTCGCTCGACGCCGGCTCCGGCGCCGATGGGACCTTGGGTCCCAAATGTCCCTCCTCCTCCTTATTTTGAACCAGAGGAGGACCAGGAGGACTGGGAGGGGTCTGATGACCCTCTGACACGCAACTGTCAGTATGATGAGGACTGGACAGAGAGTCTAGTGGAGGCCAGTGGTCTGGATACTTCTCCTGACACTGGCATGCTGTCTCCTCCCGTGGCTACGGAGGAGGGGGCCAATTTTGGTACGGTGTTGCGTAGGGCTGCTGGGGCCTTACGTCTCCAGCTCCCTACTTTGACGGTCAAGCCTAACATCTTGACAGAGGTGCTTCAGCCGGCAGCCTCCTCTGCGGAGACTGTGCTGCCGTTTAACGACGCCCTCACTGACGTTCTTTTGGGCGCCTGGTCCAAGCCCAACACAGGGGCTCCTGTGGATCGGAACGTGTCACGACGCCATCGCCCCGCTCCGGGCGACCCCCTGTTTCTTTCTGTCCACCCCACTCCTGAGAGCTTGGTTGTCCAAGCCTCCGCTTCCCAAACCGCCTTCCCTACCGCTCCTCCGGATAGGGAATCCAAACGCCTGGATCAGTTTGGGAAGAAAGGTTTTTCTTCCTCCAGTGCTGGCTTGCGGTCCGTTAACACCGCTTGTCTTTTGGGCCGATATACCCACTCCCTGTGGGATTCGGTGGCGGATGTTTTGCCCCAGTGCCCTGAGGAGGTCCAGGCACTGCTTTCCCGCGCCATTGCGGAAGGAAGGGATGCGGCCAAATACACTATCCGTTGTGGCCTTGACACCGCCGACTCGCTGGGCAGGTCGATTGCAACGACGGTGGCGCTCCGGCGCCACGCCTGGCTGAGAACCACTGGTTTTTCAGGGGATGTCCAGAATACTCTCATGGACATGCCCTTTGATGGAGTCGGTCTTTTTGGGTCCAAAGCAGACCATGCGTTGGAGCGCTTTAAGGACTCACGGGCTACTGCAAAGTCCCTGGGCCTTTCTGCTACACGCCCTCCGCTGCCTTCTGCTTTTCGCCCCTATCGTGGCCACGGTAGGGGCGCCCTTCACGTCAGCAGCCCAGCCACCGGCCCGCGCAGCAGGCGTCTTCGCGTGGCCGAGGACGTGGATTCCGCCGTGGCGGATCGGGCAACCAGCGTGCGGGTCAGGCCACCACCTCCAACCCGTCCGCGGCCTCCAAGCCCTCCTAGTCCCTCCTTTCAGGTGCACGGCACGCCAGTAGGGGCAGGGTCCGCCATCACCTTCCCCACTGGCGCACCATCACCTCGGACAGGTGGGTCTTGGACATTGTCCGAAGGGGCTACTCCCTCCCCTTCGAGACCACCCCCCAGCCATGCCACCTCAATTCCACCGCATGTCAGGGGATCACTTGGTGCTTCTACGGAAGGAAGTCACGGCCCTCTTGACCAAGAGGGCCATCGAGCATGTTCCGACCCCAGAAGTAGGGCGTGGTTGCTACTCCCACTACTTTCTGGTGCCCAAAAGGACAAGGAGGACATGCGTCCTATCTTGGACCTCCGGAACGTCAATCGCTTCCTCCGGAAGGAGAAGTTCAAGATGCTCACCCTAGCTCAGGTCTTGACTGCCCTCGACCCTGGAGACTGGTTGGTAGCGTTGGACTTGCAGGACGCGTATTTCCACATCCCCGTCCTGCCGGCCCACCGGCGTTACCTTCGGTTCACGGTAGGCCCCGAGCATTTTCAGTTCACCGTGCTCCCCTTGGCCTTACCAGTGCCCCTCGGGTGTTCACGAAAGTGATGGCGGTGGTCGCAGCTCATCTGCGCCGGGCAGGGGTTTCAGTCTTCCCCTACCTCGACGACTGGCTGCTGAAGGCGGGCTCGTCCCAGGCAGTCGTCTCCCACCTCCAGACTACGGCCGAACTCCTGCACTCGCTGGGGTTCTCCATCAATGTGCCGAAGTCGCATCTAATTCCTTCTCCACAGCTCCTTTTCATCGGAGCAGTTCTGGACACGACGCAGTTTCGGGCCTATCCTCCCGAACGGCGAGTCCGGGATATTCAGGCTATGATTCCGATCTTTCGGCCTTTATCCTGGGTTTCGGTACGGATGACCCTGAGGCTGCTAGGCCTCATGGCCTCCTGCATCCTGCTGGTCAATCATGCCAGATGGCATATGCGGGCTCTGCAGTGGGACCTGAAGTTCCAGTGGGCGCAGCACCAGGGCAACCTGTCCGATCACGTCCAGATCTTGGAGGGGACTGCAAAACAGTTGCAGTGGTGGCTCTCGAACCGGCAATGGGTCATGGGCAGATCCCTCTCCCTTCCCCAGCCAGAGCATACAGTTGTGACGGACGCGTCCCTTCTGGGATGGGGCGGTCACATGGGAGAGGCGGAGATCAGAGGCCTCTGGTCTCCGGCGGAGTCCCGGCTCCATATCAACATTCTGGAGCTCCGGGCGATCCGGCTTGCACTCAAGGCATTCCTTCCCTCTGTCAAAGGGAAGGTAGTGCAGGTGTTCACAGACAACACCACCGCCATGTGGTACTGCAACAAACAGGGCGGGGTGGGGTCTTGGACCCTTTGTCAGGAGGCTCTGCGCCTCTGCACATGGCTGGAACATCAGGGCATGTTCCTGATGGTTCAACACCTGGCAGGTTCTCTGAACGCCAGGGCGGACGAACTCAGCCGCAGGTGCATGATGGATCACGAATGGCGTCTTCACTCAGAAGTGGCGCAAGGACTCTTTCTACAGTGGGGAGAGCCTTGGTTAGATCTATTCGCCACCGAAGAGAACGCGCAATGTCATCAGTTCTGCGCGTTGGAATTTCCAAGGCGGCACTCGCTCGGCGACGCTTTCGTCGCGAGTGGAGTTGTGGTCTGTTGTACGCCTTTCCGCCTATACCACTTCTACCCAGAGTGTTGACGAAGATTCGGCACGACCGGGCCCAAGTCATTCTTGTGGCTCCGGACTGGGCTCGAAGAGTTTGGTATCCCGAGCTACTCAATATGAGCATAGATCCCCCGATCCGTCTGCCTCTTCGGGAGGATCTTCTGTCGCAGCAGCAGGGGACGGTCCTCCACCCGAACCTGTCCAGTCTACACCTGCTTGCGTGGAGATTGAGCGGCGGCAGTTGATTCCTTTCGACTTGCCTCCCGAAGTTTGTGATGTGATTCTGGCAGCCAGGCGTCCCTCCACTAAGGTGGTATACGCCTGCAGGTGGAACAAATTTGTGGCATGGTGCACAGCAAAGGCTGTGGATCCCCTTTCTGCCCCTCTTTCTGAGGTCCTTCTGTTCCTTCTCTCTCTGGCCCAACAGGGTTCTGCCCTGGGTACCATCAAGGGTTATCTTTGTGCTATCTCGGCCTTCCTCAGGCTCCCTGATCAGCCCTCCTTTTCAAGTCCCCTGTTGTTAACAGGTTCTTAAAAGGCATTACTCACCTCTTCCCTCCTGTTCCGTTTGTAATGCCTCAGTGGGACTTGAACTTGGTTCTTACCTTTTTAATGTGCGCTCCCTTTGAGCCTCTGCATAACTGTCCTCTTCGTCTTCTGACTCTGAAGACAGCCTTTCTGGTGGCCATCACCTCCGCTCGGCGGGTGAGTGAGCTCCAGGCTCTATCTTGCAAACCTCCCTTTCTGTCTGTTCATCCAGACAAGGTTGTTCTTCGGACGCGTCCGTCCTTCTTGCCAAAGGTGGTTACTGCTTTCCACATTGGGCAGACCATCACTTTGCCCACCTTCTTTCCGCCTCCGCATCCTTCCAGAGAGGAAGAGAGGCTCCACCGTCTGGACCCAAAACGTGCGCTCTCTTTCTATATTGACCGCACAAAACACTTCCGGGTGGATGACCAGCTCTTTGTTGGCTACGTGGGCGCCAAAAAAGGTCGGGCGGTGCACAAGAGGACCATCTCCCGCTGGGTTACCTTGTGCATCAAGACCTGCTATTCTTTGGCTAAAAGGAACCTCCTGTTGGGCTGCGTGCCCATTCCACCAGGGCAACGGCTGCTACCACGGCCTTGGGCCGCGGTGTTCCGCTGCCGGTTATCTGTCAGGCGGCTACGTGGGCCTCGCTGCACACGTTTACTAAGCATTACTGCCTTGACAGTCAGGTCCGGAGGGACGGCTTCTTTGGCCGTTCTGTCCTCCAGGACTTCCTTGTCTGATCTTTGTTCGCAGACCCACCACCGGGTTGGTATTGCTGGGGTATCTATTCTAAGGTAAGGAATCTATCACTAACGTGTCTCTTTCAGATGCACAAGTTACTAACTTGTGTAACGATATATCTGTAAGAGACAGTAGTTAGTGATAGATTCCTTACCGCCCCACCCATCCTCCCCGTTCTGCGAACTGATTTCTAGGGTTAAGGACATCCCTTTCAGGGCCCTAGTATTTTTCAGACACCTGTGTCAGCTTCTTGCATGGCTCTGCGTTCCTGGCGCGGAAAGTCGTGTACAGAACTGACGTCAGCGCGCAGGGGCGGCGCCAAAGTACTGCCCGCGACGTCATCCCGGCGATCACGACGCCGACGACGGACGCGGAGCCGCACGACGCCGCCTACCGACGCGCAAGGGTACTGCTACGCAAAACTTTCCGGATCCAGCCTGACGCCTGGGGATATTCTAAGGTAAGGAATCTATCACTAACTACTGTCTCTTACAGATATATCGTTACACAAGTTAGTAACTTGTGCATCAAAGCATATAAGCGGTCCTGCCTATGCCATTCAAGAATTGACAGCAAAAGATTATGCCCTTATGATCACTCACAGAGGCAGGGCCTGTGCCCCTGCTGTGTTGACTACATGTTCTGCACTTTCTGGTCACATCTCAGAACATTCTTTTAAGAACGGTAATATGAGATTTATTCACTTGGTTCCCTCCTCTGCCACTTTCTTGGGAGCAGCAGGTTGTACTAGAGTAAATGGAAGCATGGCCGTCCAAGGGGCGCCTCACACTCAAGGAAATTGCTACTGTTTTTGAATGGTACCTAGCTGCATGCTTACATGGCTGCGCCTGTTCTCACACACTTCCTAATACACTTGCAGCCTCACGCTTGCTGTGCCGTGAACGGACTTGCACATGTGAAAACACTTGATGTGGGCCATAATCCATTCACACACTCTTTCCCCAGTCAGACACACTTTTATCCTTATGCATCCTAACCCTCATTTCCTGTCTCCTCGTGCCTGTGTGCATCACAATAGGAGTATGATTCTGGCCCTCCGGCACGACACCCAAACATTACCCAAGTACAGCGCACGACACACACGCTCAACCCAAGGACCCCCATGGAGTAGTATGCTGCCCCTCCACCAGTGCATTTAGGTGCCTAGTCAGGGGACTGAAGCACTATATAAATGCAATAGAGTGCCATGCAATGAACGCCCTACAGGAAATTATCTCTGACAGAAATCCCCTCTCACTATGCACTCTCTTTAGCTTGGGATGAGTAACTTGGTTCAAGGGCAATTTTCTTATAATATCCTCCAGAACATTCGTTGAAGTTATAATAAAACCTGAGAATTTACGTATGCCCATTGCAAACAATGGAGCTGTAACATCTCTGGCTGCTGTTTAATGCCCACTGCCTGAATATGCACATGTTTATGGGACTGCCACTGAATGACAGCAGCGAGGGCTGTGCACAGGGCACTAATTATTGGTGTCACTCATGAAAGCAGCTGCCACTGGATTAGAGATTGACCAGAATCCTGGATGTGTTTTTCACCCGCTTCTACAGGCTTGTGATGGTGTCTCCCAGGGCTTTATAGCCACACTCACATCCGGCATCACTCACCGCATAATAATGACCCAAACCTGGGGTAAAAATGCTGCTCCCCAAAAAACTGTTTGTGAGTGATTTACCAGTTGGACCAATGCTACTTGATTTTATGCCAGCTTTATGTAATGTTCTGACATACAATGTTCAGGTCTGGCGTAGGGACAGTTTTAGCTGTTGCCAGCCTCCCGTACTAAAAACACTATACATAATAAGAATACATTAAAAGATACATACATAGCGGGACTTTAACTCCGCCCTCTTTATCTATTGGTCTGTTAAACTGTTATCCTCATGCTGCTTCCGCCTACCACAGGCACACTACTTCAGCCATTGGCTCTCCTGCACTGTAATTCACTGCCTTTCACACGTGCACATCTGACTACAAGAACGTACACTTAAGTGACGGGGCTAATGGGGCAAAACTTTACTTTGAGAATGTCTTTTTTTCTTTCCCTCCTTTATCTTTTTATTCATTCTTATGTGGTTAAACTGTTTCTTCACGTTACAATAATTAATTGCGGGTAGTACCTATTCTTTGTGCCAACTAGAATCATACTTTCATGTGATGTGTATTAAAACAAAAACAACAAAAAAGGATTACATTTAGGCGGTGGCATTCTTTCATTTTCTTTTTACTTCTTCTCAATTATGTGGCTTATTCTTGCAATAAAAAATAACCATCGCACCAGGTTTCCAAGGCAAGAATTTGTGGCTTTGCCAATGCTTGCTGCTTTTGTTATCCATGAACAGAGAACAAGTTATAAACTAATTTCGTTATTATTAACTTTCTTCTGTTTTTTTAATAGTCGAAAAGGGCCACTTTCACAATACAACGACTGGCTAACTAAGATGACGAAGAGCGAAGGTATTGTGCGGTACATGAATGCATACAAGTAAGTAAAACATGGTTCAAGAGTGACGCTGTTTTTTCTTTTTAAATAGCTGCCATGTTTTTTAACAAATGCAGAAATAAATACATTCTGTCGCTTCCTGTGAAAACATTAAAAGTAATCTAGCCTGTTCATTCTCGTGAAATGATGTATAAGCATATGACTCAACATGGTTTACACAAACACCTCGTGCTATATGAAGGAAGCGTTATGCGGTGTGTTGTAAAGAAGCTTCCAATAGCCGTATTTGAAGAGCAAGATTT
This sequence comes from Calotriton arnoldi, assembly GCA_963921515.1. Classification (NCBI taxonomy): domain Eukaryota; kingdom Metazoa; phylum Chordata; class Amphibia; order Caudata; family Salamandridae; genus Calotriton; species Calotriton arnoldi. The sequence continues at coordinate 166,448 of CAWUFW010012157.1, forward strand.
ATATACCGTATTCTTCAAGTTATATCAAATATGGCCCTCAAGCGGGCACCACAGACTCATATGGGTAGTGTTCCTGATGAAGGCTGAGCAGCCTCTCACTCTACATTCCAATGCTCTCCTAAACATCCCTGTACTGCAAACTACATTCCTTTTTTTTTTAATCATAAATCTTTTTATTGATGACAGCATAATAGCATTACAAACATCACATATTTCGTGCCATTGATTTACAATATTCCTGGTTTGGGGCATATGATTTACACTCTGTGACTGGTACATCAATTGGTTGGATTGTCTCTGTGTTCTAAGATTCTGGCTCATCAAGGGAAGGAGGTGGAAGAAAACTGGGCGGTACACATATGCTCCCCCTGTACTCGTTCCATTTACCCCATATTTGTGTCCATTTTCTCGGGCACCCCCTGGATACATACACTGTTTTTTCCCTAAACATGCACCAATCCATGTCTTGTTTCCATTCCGCCACTGTCGGTGCTTCCTGAGCCCCCCCTTTCCTTGTGATATTTCGCTTAGCGACCTTCTGACCCAACGATACCCATGTTTTCTCTTTATTGCACAAATCTGTTGGTTCCCATATATTTAGCAGACATCTTTTGGCCTCCGGCACCATTCCCTCTCCCAGAGCCTCCTCCATACACCGGTATACATCCCTCCAAAACTTACTAATGTGGGTGCACTCCCATATTATATGTAAAAACGTGCTTTCCTGGCTGCACTGTCGCCTACAACTAGAGTCTTCTCTATATCCCATCTTGACCAGTGATGGCCCTGTAAAGTATACCCTGTGCAATATTTTCAACTGTACCAGTTTTAGTTTGGAAGAAATTGCAACCTCTCTGGGCGAGGCCAGTGCTTCCAACCAGTCTTCGTCTTCTAGTTCTGATGAGTCACTTTCCCACTTTTCACAGAGCTGCGGGAGAGGGTCCTGCGCCTGGTTAATTAGTTTTGAGTATGTCAGGGAAATTGCTTATCTGAAAGAGACACGTTAGTGATAGATTCCTTACCTTAGAATATCCCCAGGCGTCAGGCTGGATCCGGAAAGTTTTGCGTAGCAGTACCCTTGCGCGTCGGTAGGCGGCGTCGTGCGGCTCCGCGTCCGTCGTCGGCGTCGTGATCGCCGGGATGACGTCGCGGGCAGTACTTAGGCGCCGCCCCTGCGCGCTGACGTCAGTTCTTCTTTTTCCGCGCCAGCAAGCGCAGATCCGGGAAGAGCAGTGCCCTGGTCAATTTTTGACCATACTTTTTGGTGATTTTTTCACTGTTTTTTCCATCTTTAAGGTGTCGTAGGGATGCCCGGCTTCAAGCGATGCGGCGCCTGTGCGCGGATGATGTCCGTCACCGACCCGCATTGGGAGTGTCTCTTCTGCCTCGGCCGAGGCCACGACACCGAGTCTTGTCACGAATGCCAGGCCCTCAACCCGAAAGCTTTGCGAGAGCGGTCTCGAAAGCTCCTCGAGGCCCGGCATTCGGCTCCACGGAGGCCCCGGTCGCGTGAGAGGTCCAGGGGTCGCTCGCGGAGTGCACACCGGTCGTCGGCGTCGAAGTCTTCTTCGTCCGGTAAGTCTAAGCACAAGAAGTCCAAGAAGCATCGTCGCTCTCAGACTTCGCCTCGCCGGTCTCGCGACTCGGCTGAGGCCCCTCCCGGCACCGTCCCCGCGGCCCCGGACTTGCCTGTGGAGTCGCCCGCCATACCCGCCCTTCCCGGGTTCGGGGGCGGATCCGGCCAAGGTACAGGAGTTCCTGTCGGCCATGGCCCGCCTCTTCGGGCCTTCAGGCCCCTCCGGTGCGCCTTCGGGCCCCGCGGGCCCTGATGGGGTTGCTCCGGCGCCGCCGGCGGCTCCGGCCCCGGCGTCGCCCGTGCCTCCAGCCTCGATCCCGGCTCCGGCTTCGGCCCCGGCCTCGATCCCGGCTCCACAACCCCCATCGACGCCGGTCGACCTCACGACACCTCCGCCGGCGCCGATGTCTCCGGTGCCGTTCTCGACGCCGCCCTGGGCTCCGGGCGGCGTCGTCCCCCAGTTCCTTCCGGCTCCGGACATGGACCCGGAGCGACGTCGCTCGACGCCGGCTCCGGCGCCGATGGGACCTTGGGTCCCAAATGTCCCTCCTCCTCCTTATTTTGAACCAGAGGAGGACCAGGAGGACTGGGAGGGGTCTGATGACCCTCTGACGCGCAACTGTCAGTATGATGAGGACTGGACAGAGAGTCTAGGGGAGGCCAGTGGTCTGGATACTTCCCCTGACACTGGCATGCTGTCTCCTCCCGTGGCTACGGAGGAGGGGGCCAATTTTGGTACGGTGTTGCGTAGGGCTGCTGGGGCCTTACGTCTCCAGCTCCCTACTTTGACGGTCAAGCCTAACATCTTGACAGAGGTGCTTCAGCCGGCAGCCTCCTCTGCGGAGACTGTGCTGCCGTTTAACGACGCCCTCACTGACGTTCTTTTGGGCGCCTGGTCCAAGCCCAACACAGGGGCTCCTGTGGATCGGAACGTGTCAAAACGCCATCGCCCAGCTCCGGGCGACCCCCTGTTTCTTTCTGTCCACCCCACTCCTGAGAGCTTGGTTGTCCAAGCCTCCGCTTCCCAAACCGCCTTCCCTACCGCTCCTCCGGATAGGGAATCCAAACGCCTGGATCAGTTTGGGAAGAAAGGTTTTTCTTCCTCCAGTGCTGGCTTGCGGTCCGTTAACACCGCTTGTCTTTTGGGCCGATATACCCACTCCCTGTGGGATTCGGTGGCGGATGTTTTGCCCCAGTGCCCTGAGGAGGTCCAGGCACTGCTTTCCCGCGCCATTGCGGAAGGAAGGGATGCGGCCAAATACACTATCCGTTGTGGCCTTGACACCGCCGACTCGCTGGGCAGGTCGATTGCAACGACGGTGGCGCTCCGACGCCACGCCTGGCTGAGAACCACTGGTTTTTCAGGGGATGTCCAGAATACTCTCATGGACATGCCCTTTGATGGAGTCGGTCTTTTTGGGTCCAAAGCAGACCATGCGTTGGAGCGCTTTAAGGACTCACGGGCTACTGCCAAGTCCCTGGGCCTTTCTGCTACACGCCCTCCGCTGCCTTCTGCTTTTCGCCCCTATCGTGGCCACGGTAGGGGCGCCCTTCACGTCAGCAGCCCAGCCACCGGCCCGCGCAGCAGGCGTCTTCGCGTGGCCGAGGACGTGGATTCCGCCGTGGCGGATCGGGCAACCAGCGTGCGGGTCAGGCCACCACCTCCAACCCGTCCGCGGCCTCCAAGCCCTCCTAGTCCCTCCTTTCCGGTGCACGGCACGCCAGTAGGGGGCAGGGTCCGCCATCACCTTCCCCACTGGCGCACCATCACCTCGGACAGGTGGGTCTTGGACATTGTCCGAAGGGGCTACTCCCTCCCCTTCGAGACCACCCCCCAGCCATGCCACCTCAATTCCACCGCATGTCAGGGGATCACTTGGTGCTTCTACAGAAGGAAGTCACGGCCCTCTTGACCAAGAGGGCCATCGAGCATGTTCCGACCCCAGAAGTAGGGCGTGGTTGCTACTCCCACTACTTTCTGGTGCCCAAAAAGGACAAGGAGGACATGCGTCCTATCTTGGACCTCCGGAACGTCAATCGCTTCCTCCGGAAGGAGAAGTTCAAGATGCTCACCCTAGCTCAGGTCTTGACTGCCCTCGACCCTGGAGACTGGTTGGTAGCGTTGGACTTGCAGGACGCGTATTTCCACATCCCCGTCCTGCCGGCCCACCGGCGTTACCTTCGGTTCACGGTAGGCCCCGAGCATTTTCAGTTCACCGTGCTCCCTTTGGCCTTACCAGTGCCCCTCGGGTGTTCACGAAAGTGATGGCGGTGGTCGCAGCTCATCTGCGCCGGGCAGGGGTTTCAGTCTTCCCCTACCTCGACGACTGGCTGCTGAAGGCGGGCTCGTCCCAGGCAGTCGTCTTCCACCTCCAGACTACGGCCGAACTCCTGCACTCGCTGGGGTTCTCCATCAATGTGCCGAAGTCGCATCTAATTCCTTCTCCACAGCTCCTTTTCATCGGAGCAGTTCTGGACACGACGCAGTTTCGGGCCTATCCTCCCGAACGGCGAGTCCGGGATATTCAGGCTATGATTCCGATCTTTCGGCCTTTATCCTGGGTTTCGGCACGGATGACCCTGAGGCTGCTGGGCCTCATGGCCTCCTGCATCCTGCTGGTCAATCATGCCAGATGGCATATGCGGGCTCTGCAGTGGGACCTGAAGTTCCAGTGGGCGCAGCACCAGGGCAACCTGTCCGATCACGTCCAGATCTCGGAGGGGACTGCAAAACAGTTGCAGTGGTGGCTCTCGAACCGGCAATGGGTCATGGGCAGATCCCTCTCCCTTCCCCAGCCAGAGCATACAGTTGTGACGGACGCGTCCCTTCTGGGATGGGGCGGTCACATGGGAGAGGCGGAGATCAGAGGCCTCTGGTCTCCGGCGGAGTCCCGGCTCCATATCAACCTTCTGGAGCTCCGGGCGATCCGGCTTGCACTCAAGGCATTCCTTCCCTCTGTCAAAGGGAAGGTAGTGCAGGTGTTCACAGACAACACCACCGCCATGTGGTACTGCAACAAACAGGGCGGGGTGGGGTCTTGGACCCTTTGTCAGGAGGCTCTGCGCCTCTGGACATGGCTGGAACATCAGGGCATGTTCCTGATGGTTCAACACCTGGCAGGTTCTCTGAACGCCAGGGCGGACGAACTCAGCCGCAGGTGCATGATGGATCACGAATGGCGTCTTCACTCGGCAGTGGCGCAAGGACTCTTTCTACAGTGGGGAGAGCCTTGGTTAGATCTATTCGCCACCGAAGAGAACGCGCAATGTCATCAGTTCTGCGCGTTGGAATTTCCAAGGCGGCACTCGCTCGGCGACGCTTTTCGTCGCGAGTGGAGTTGCGGTCTGTTGTACGCCTTTCCGCCTATACCACTTCTACCCAGAGTGTTGAAGAAGATTCGGCACGACCGGGCCCAAGTCATTCTTGTGGCTCCGGACTGGGCTCGAAGAGTTTGGTATCCCGAGCTACTCAGTATGAGCATAGATCCCCGATCCGTCTGCCTCTTCGGGAGGATCTTCTGTCGCAGCAGCAGGGGGCGGTCCTCCACCCGAACCTGTCCAGTCTACACCTGCTTGCGTGGAGATTGAGCGGCGGCAGTTGATTCCTTTCGACTTGCCTCCCGAAGTTTGTGATGTGATTCTGGCAGCCAGGCGTCCCTCCACTAAGGTGGTATACGCCTGCAGGTGGAACAAATTTGTGGCATGGTGCACAGCAAAGGCTGTGGATCCCCTTTCTGCCCCTCTTTCTGAGGTCCTTCTGTTCCTTCTCTCTCTGGCCCAACAGGGTTCTGCCCTGGGTACCATCAAGGGTTATCTTTGTGCTATCTCGGCCTTCCTCAGGCTCCCTGATCAGCCCTCCCTTTTCAAGTCCCCTGTTGTTAACAGATTCTTAAAAGGCATTACTCACCTCTTCCCTCCTGTTCCGTTTGTAATGCCTCAGTGGGACTTGAACTTGGTTCTTACCTTTTAATGTGCGCTCCCTTTGAGCCTCTGCATAACTGTCCTCTTCGTCTTCTGACTCTGAAGACTGCCTTTCTGGTGGCCATCACCTCCGCTCGGCGGGTGAGTGAGCTCCAGGCTCTATCTTGCAAACCTCCCTTTCTGTCTGTTCATCCAGACAAGGTTGTTCTTCGGACGCGTCCGTCCTTCTTGCCAAAGGTGGTTACTGCTTTCCACATTGGGCAGACCATCACTTTGCCCACCTTCTTTCCGCCTCCGCATCCTTCCAGAGAGGAGGAGAGGCTCCACCGTCTGGACCCGAAACGTGCGCTCTCCTTCTATATCGACCGCACAAAACACTTCCGGGTGGATGACCAGCTCTTTGTTGGCTACGTGGGCGCCAAAAAGGTCGGGCGGTGCACAAGAGGACCGTCTCCCGCTGGGTTACCTTGTGCATCAAGACCTGCTATTCTTTGGCCAAGAAGGAGCCTCCTGTTGGGCTGCGTGCCCATTCCACCAGGGCAACGGCTGCTACCACGGCCTTGGGCCGCGGTGTTCCGCTGCCGGTTATCTGTCAGGCAGCTACGTGGGCCTCGCTGCACACGTTTACTAAGCATTACTGCCTTGACAGTCAGGTCCGGAGGGACGGCTTCTTCGGCCGTTCTGTCCTCCAGGACTTCCTTGTCTGATCTTTGTTCGCAGACCCACCACCGGGGTTGGTATTGCTGGGGTATCTATTCTAAGGTAAGGAATCTATCACTAACGTGTCTCTTTCAGATGCACAAGTTACTAACTTGTGTAACGATATATCTGTAAGAGACAGTAGTTAGTGATAGATTCCTACCGCCCACCCATCCTCCCCGTTCTGCGAACTGATTTCTAGGGTTAAGGACATCCCTTTCAGGGCCCTAGTATTTTTCAGACACCTGTGTCAGCTTCTTGCATGGCTCTGCGTTCCTGGCGCGGAAAGTCGTGTACAGAACTGACGTCAGCGCGCAGGGGCGGCGCCTAAGTACTGCCCGCGACGTCATCCCGGCGATCACGACGCCGACGACGGACGCGGAGCCGCACGACGCCGCCTACCGACGCGCAAGGGTACTGCTACGCAAAACTTTCCGGATCCAGCCTGACGCCTGGGGATATTCTAAGGTAAGGAATCTATCACTAACTACTGTCTCTTACAGATATATCGTTACACAAGTTAGTAACTTGTGCTTTAGGCATATACCCATCAAGGAGTCTATCCTCCAGCGGCGAGGCTTCAGGGGGGGGGGTCTCACCCCTTGGGAAGCTGCCTGCAGGGTGTATTGTACCTGTAGGTACCTACATTTTTCAGTATTTGCCAATTCGTACTCTTGTTGTAAATAAGAAAAGGGTACAACCTCCCCCTTTTTCCATAAATCGCCTACCCTAGATATTCCTATGATGTCCCATTCATCAAAACCTCTTGTCTTCCTTAGTGAGTTCAGCTGTTCCGCATCCCACAGTGGGGTGGCTAGTGTGATTTTCTTTGTCTATCCCAGACTCCTATGGACCGTATGCCACACCTGAGTAGAGTGTCTCGTGGGTCCTTTCAGCTGTAATTTTGTGGACTTTTAGTAAAGCGCACAATTGTAATTTCCCCCCGGTAAGAGCCATCTGTCCATAGTATATCCTGGGTCATCCTGAGGTCGGTACATGCATTGGTTGATGGCCGTCAATTGGGTGGCCCAGTAATATTTCTTAATGTCTGGGAGCCCGATTCCACCGTCATACCACCCCCTTACTAGCTTTGGGAATGATATCCGCGGCGGGCCATTCCACCAAAGCAGCGTGCTCTGCTCCCTTTCTACGGCCGCGAAGTAGGCTATGGGGACAGGATTAGGTGAGTTGTGCAGGACTTATAGGAAGCGTGGCAAGGACATCATTTTAAAGAGTGCTGCTCTACCTAACAATGATAGGGGAAGAGTCTTCCAGTGCTCTATATCATGTTTTAGCCGCTGTAACTGCGGCAACAGATCTGATAGAGACATCTAGCCGCAGATTCCTTAACTTAGAATATCCCCAGGCGTCAGACTGGATCCGGAAAATCCTTTTTCCCAGCAATACCTCTGCACGCCGGGAGGCGGCGCAGCTTGGCTCCGTCCTGACGTCGCCCACGCCAGTGACGTCAATGGAGCCATATAAGCCGCCCACAGCGTGCTGACGTCAGTTTTCTTCTTTTCCGCATCCTAACGCAGATCCGGAAGAGTAACACTTCTGGCCTGTTTTTATATTTTCAGGCCTTCTCGACGCCTTTTGCGTCAAGGAACAGTGTGTTCGATGCCTGCGGGCTTCAAACCGTGTCGGTCCTGCTCGCGCCAGATGTCGGCGACGGACCCGCACGAAATCTGTATGTGGTGCTTGGGCGAGCACCACGACTCCGTGGAGTGCGACGCTTGCCAGTTGCGGCCCAAAGCCCTCCGGGAACGCCGCATGAAGCTGTTGTCGGCAAGGCTGTCCCGAACTAGCCCTTCACGACGCCTGTCTCCTCCGGCGAAATCGTCAACACTGCGCCAGCGATCTAACGATGATGCTCCTGTTAGGGGCAGGTCCCGGGAACGTCCCTCTGGTAAGCATAAACGGAAGTCGCACAAGTCGTCGGCTTCACGCCGATGTCATGTTGGGGCTGGCCCACAGCAGTCGGACCTCGCATATCCCCCATTTCCGGGTGCCGGGGCCACTCGTCCACAGATGGAGGACTACTGCAGGGCTCTGCAATCCTTTCTTGCATTACCCCCCCTCCCTGGTGCGCCTTCCAGCCCCATAGGCGGGGTAGGGTCTCAAGCCAACACTCCGCCGGCGGGTTCGCCCTCGCCTCCCACCGAGCGCACGGACTCTGACTCCAGAGTCGCCGCCACATCGGGACACAGCCCGGAGGGGCATCCCGCGGTGTCTAGCCCTTCCTTGGCGCCGGCGCACAGCCTTCCGGGGCTCCCTGCGACGTCGCTGGAGGTGGCTGCGGCGCGGTGTACATCACCGCCTCGGCACACTCTCTCCCCGCAGGTTTCCACCTCGGGTGACGTAGAGTCGGTGCTGGTCCGACTCCGAGCGGTCGACACCTTTTTGGAGGTAGCCGACGCCAGCTCAACTCGGACGGTTGACGCCTCTTCGGAGGTCGCCGGCGCTGGCTCAACTCCGGCAGCCGACGCCTTTTCGAAGGTCACCGGCGCCGGCACGGCTCCAGCAGCCAAGGCCTTTTTCAAGGGCGCCGGCACGGCTCCAGCAGCCGAGGCATTTTCGGAGGTCGCCGGCGCTGGCTCGGCTCCGGCAGCCGAGGCCTTTTCAAATGTTACCGGCGCCGGCACGGCTCCGGCAACCAAGGCGTTTTCGGAGGTCGCCGGCGCCGGCTCGGCTCCGGCGACCGGGGCCCTTTCACAGGTCGCCGGCTCCATTACGGCAGCTGAGGCCAGCTCCGCTATGGCAGACCAGGCCTTCTCGGAGCCAGAAGTCGACGCCTTTTCAGAGGTCGACGACGCCAACTTGGCGTGCCCTCAGCGCCGTTCTACGCCTGTACCATCTCCAGGTTCAATGGTGGAGGATGTACTCCCGGTGGATTCACCGCCCCCTGCGTCATTTCAACGCTCTCCGGTGCGCGCGGACATAGGGCATTGGCCTACTCCTTTTGCGGAGTTTCTTTTGAGCGGCCGGATTAGCTTGCGTCCATCCCCTTATAATAGCTTACTGTCCCCACCTCATGGTGCCACAGAGGCTAGTGGGACGTTTCTAAGGGCTGTTTGCAGGGCTACAGCCATTTTACGCATGCAGCCACCCTCTGTCTCTAGGCCTTCCGAGCCCTTACAGGAACTTCTCCACCAAGGCGCGGGGAACGTGGAGCCATTATTGCCGTTTGCGGAGTCATTATTTGACCTCCTTCTTGGGACGTGGGCAAGACCCTCTTCAGAAAGCCCAGTGGATCGTGCTGTAGCACATCGCCATCGGCCTGCTCCCACAGACCCCGCTTGTTTGACCCTCCATCCTGGAGCTGGAGGACTTGTGCTTGAGGCAGTCCTCTCTATCACTCCTGTTCCCTTGCACCCTCCCACTCAGGAGTCTCGGTGGTTGGATTCATGGGGCCGTGATCTGTTTGCATCCGCCAGCTCGGCACTCCGTCCCTGAACACTTTATGTGTATTTGCTCGGGCTACGTTTGCCCTTTGGGACGCTGTCGAGCAGCTCCTTCCCTCCTTGCCGGACAGTTCCCGTGCCGATCTGGTCCACATTATCAGTGATGGCCATGATATGGCACATTTTTCAATTCGATCTGCCATGGACACCACAGACTCGGTGGGCCATGCTATGGCCAGGTCGGTTGTCTTGCACCGCCATGCGTGGTTGCGCGATGGCGTTTTCCCACAACATATTCAGGAGCCACTTAGGGATCTGCCATTTGATGGGATCACTCTTTTTGATGCCCATGCTGACTCAGAGGTGCGACGACTCCTGTCTATGGTTGATTCTCTTCCCAGGTTTTAATCCTGTTGGAGGTTTTGGAACACGTGATGTCGTCACGTTCTTTTGTGTTGCCCTTTGTGGGCTACTGAGATTCTCAGTTGCATGGCTCTTCAGCCGTTTCATTTCCTTCTTCTGGTACAGTACTCTAACTGTGTTGCCTTTCGTTTGAGCCTCTGCCTACGAGCGTGTCTCAAGAGGGACCCTTCTTTTGTAAGGTGGTGCCTTACCCTATGTGGGGTATTTGTTGGCAATTATATTGCTACTTTTCCTTGCCTTGGCACTTTTTGCCGCAAGTTAATTCTTCCTACTATTGTAGGATATCAAATCTGGTGAGATCCATGGGCTTCATTTCTCTCCAGGGGTGACGTATTGGTTGTCTATGGTGAGTTAGTAACACATCCTCACCTCCATAGGGATATCCGTTCCCTGATATTTGCTCCAGGGTTTTGTCACGCCTGTTCATTCCGGGCGGGTTCTTACAGCCTCGCTGTACACATCTTGCTTGTTTACAGGTGGACATGCGCCCCAGGGGGGCAGGTTCCTCTGGTCAGTCCCGGGACTGTCTCTTCTGTAGTCTGTGAATACTTGCATTCTTCGTGCATACGTATTATGCTCTGAGTCTTTCTATTGCATCCAAAACGTCCCCAACTACGTTTTCCGGTTCCTTGCTTTCTGCAAACGCAGGGTCCGGTTAATTCGTCCCTGTCCTCCAAATTTTCTTCATTCTCAAAGAATGCCTATTCTCCACATTCTCCTACTTGGTGAATGGGATCAGTCTATGGCGGAGTGTGCTTTTGGGCGCTAGGCCTATGTCCGTGCCTTCTCTCCTTTATGACGTTCTTCAAATGATAACTCTTACTGTATATATCGTAGGCTACAAGGGTGCTCCCATTCTAGGTTCTTTTGACCTAGTATTCGGCCTTCTTGCGCACACTCTCCTTTCGGGATACAGTCCCCTATATGTTCCTCGCCCCGCCAGTTGTCCGCTCACAGGGGCATTCTTTCATACATTTGGCTGCATGCCTACCTCCTGAGCTTGCTCCACCGTAACTCTTCTGTTGTCACAGGTCCTACACGGTACACCTTGTTGTGCGTCTTTATATTACGCACACTAGCCTTCTCTTGTGGCTCCTGTGCTTCCCCGGTCAGTCTTCGGACTGTCCCCTGGTTTCATTTTTTGGCAACCCATGTGGTGTATGTTCAGGCGGTATGCTCTACCGTTCTCATGTTTTAGGGCTCCTTCTTTCATGGAGTCGCTGCATTTTCTCTTACATGGGCACTGACCTTTCTAGTTCCACGTTTTCTTCGTCTGTGTCTGGACGAGAGAGGTCTCACACCAATCCTCACCAGCTTCTGGTGCTTTTGCCGTCCCTTGCCCAGGTTCATTTCGGAGTTTCTGGGTCTAATATCAGTTGCCCTGGCATTGCGGTTCCCACCGTGTTTCCTAGGCCATTAACAAATTTGTTCTAATGACACATGGTGGTTGTTTCGCAGACCCTCCTCCTATGGGGTATGGCTTTGGTATCTATTCTAAGTTAAGGAATCTGCGGCTAGATGTCTCTATCAGATGGAAGAGTTACTTACCTTCGGTAACGATATATCTGGTAGAGACACAGTCTAGCCGCAGATTCCTTAACGCCCACCCATCCTCCCCACTCTGCGAAGACCTTTTCATTTGGTGTCTTTCCACCTAGCCCCCTCTTCTGGGTGGCCTTGGTCTTCCAGAGGTGTGCTCTCGCTCCTCACTCTGGGGTAAGGTATGTTGTTCTACCTGGGACCCTTCGGACTCCCCTCCCTTCTCGTGTTTGGTTGGTAGCGTGTTATCATGCCTTCCTTTGTGGCTGGGGGTGTTGTTCGGATTTCGAGCTCTTTAGCTCTCCACTCCATCATGTTTTCTTTTAGGTGGTTAAAATCTCTGTTTTCCACTGCCTACTCGGCTTGCTTCACCGGTGTTCCAAATACGTGGGGTTCTTCTGCTTTAATTCCCTCCCACCGCCCATGCCTGTGCTTTCTATCTATGGCAATCAGTCATATTGGAATTCTCTTGCTCTTACAGTCCTTTAACCACTGTAAGGTCTGGGTAGTGCACTTTCAGGTGGCCGTTCCCTTCTAGTCACTTTTTCTGGCAACATGTTCCTTCTATATGGTGATCCTTTTAACCTCCCTCCTATCATGACAAGCTCTGTCTACCTTGTCATGTCCATTGTGCTCAGCTGTAGCCCTCTCAAACTGGGGCACAGCTTGGCGCTTTGTTCGGCCCTTGCTTACAGCACAAGCTCTCTGAGCTCACTCCAGTCCCTTTTGGTACTGGGGGCTTTCTCAAATAATTTTGTTCCTCATTATACATAATTCTCATCTTTTTTAACACACACTGTTCCTATGCTATCGCAGTTTTTTGTCATTGCTCCGCGTTATGGCGCGGAAAAGTTTCCTGTAGAAAACTGACGTCAGCACGTCGTGGGCGGCTTATATGGCTCCATTGACGTCACTGGCGTGGGCGACGTCAGGACGGAGCCAAGCGGCGCCGCCTCCCACCGTGCAGAGGTATTGCTGGGAAAAAGGATTTTCCGGATCCAGTCTGACGCCTGGGGATATTCTAAGTTAAGGAATCTGCGGCTAGACTGTGTCTCTACCAGATATATCTGAAAGAGACACGTTAGTGACAGATTCCTTACCTTAGAATATCCCCAGGCGTCAGGCTGGATCCGGAAAGTTTTTGCGTAGCAGTACCCTTGCGCGTCGGTAGGCGGCGTCGTGCGGCTCCGCGTCCGTCGTCGGCGTCGTGGTCGCCGGGATGACGTTGCGGGCAGTACTTAGACGCCGCCCATGCGCGCTGGCGTCAGTTCTGTACACGACTTTCCGCGCCAGAAACGCAGAGCCATGCAAGAAACTGACACTGGTGTCTGAAAACTAGGGCCCTGAAATGGATGACCTTAACCCTAGAAATCAGTTCGCAGAACGGGGAGGATGGGTGGGGCGGTAAGGAATCTGTCACTGCCCCTGCGCGCTGACGTCAGTTCTTCTTTTTCCGCGCCAGTAAGCGCAGATCCGGGAAGAGCAGTGCCCTAGTCAATTTTTGACTAAATTTTTGGTGATTTTTTCACTGTTTCTTTTCGAGTCTTCTCGACTCCTAGGTGTCGGTAGGGATGCCCGGCTTCAAGCCATGCGACGTCTGTGGTCGAATGATGTCGATCACAGACCCGCACTTAGAGTGTCTCTACTGTCTCGGCCGAGACCACGACACGAAGTCGTGCCCTGACTGCCGGAAACTCCACCCGAAGGCTTTGCGAGAGCGGTCTCGAAAGCTCCTCGAGGTCCGGCAGTCGGCTCCGCGCCGCACCAAGCCCCGGTCCCGTGAGAGGTCGAGGGGCCGGTCACGGAGCCCCCGCCGGTCGTCGGAGTCCAAGTCTTCGCGCTCCTCGGGTAAGTCAAAGCACAAAAAGTCTAAGAAGCATCATCGCTCGAAGACTTCGTCTCGCCGGTCTCGCGATTCGGCTGAGGCCCCTGTCGGCACCGTCCCCGCCCCCGCGGCCCCGGACGTGCCTGTGGAGCCGCCCCTGCATTACCCGTCCTTTCCGGGTTCGGGGGCGACTCCGGCCGAAATACAGGAATTCCTGTCGGCCATGGCCCGCCTCTTCGGGCCTCAAGGTCCCTCCGGTGCGCCTTCGGGCCCCGCGGGCCCTGATGGGGTTGCTCCGGCGTCGCCGACGACTCCGGTCCCGGCGTCGCCTGTCCCGCCAGCCTTGATCCCGGCCTCGGCTCCGGCCCCGGCCTCGATCCCGGCTCCGGTGGTACCGCAACCCCCATCGATGCCGGTTGACCTAACCACGCCTCCGCCGGCGCCGATGTCCCCGGTGCCGTTCCTGACGCCGTCCGGGGCTCCGGGCGGCGTCATTCCCCGGTTCTCTCCGGGTCCGGACATAGAGCCGGACCGACGTCGCTCGACTCCGGCGCCGATGAGACCTTGGGTCCCAGATGTCCCTCCTCCTCCATATTTTGAACCAGAGGGGGACCAGGAGAGCTGGGAGGGGTCGGAATACCCTCTCACACACCAGTGTGAGTATGATCAGGACTGGGCAGAGGAACTTGGGGATGCCAGTGGTCTAGACACTTCCCCTGACACTGGCATGCTGTCTCCTCCCGTGGCTACGGAGGAGGGAGCAAATTTCGCAACGGTGTTGCGTAGAGCAGCTGGAGCCTTGCACCTCCAATTGCCTACTGTGGCTGTCGGGACTAATCTCCTGACGGAAGTGCTTCAGCCGGCAGCTTCCTCATGGGAGACTGTGCTGCCGTTTAATGATGCACTATCTGACGTTCTTTTGGGCACCTGGTCCAAGCCCACCACAGGGGCTCCTGTGGATAGGAACGTGGCCCGACGCCATCGCCCTGCTCTGGGCGACCCCTTGTTTCTCTCTCAACATCCCACCCCCGAGAGCTTGGTTGTCCAAGCCTCTGCCTCCCAAACCACCTTCCCTACCGCCCCTCCGGATAGGGAATACAAACGCCTTGACCAATTTGGGAAGAAGGCTTTTTCTTCCTCCAGTGCTGGCTTGCGGTCCGTTAACACCGCTTGCCTTTTGGGCCGAAATACCCACTCCCTGTGGGATTCGGTGGCGGCTGTTTTGTCCCAGTGTTCTGAGGAGGTCCAGACACTGCTTACCCGCACCATTGCGGAAGGTAGGGATGCGGCAAAGTACACCATACGTTGTGGCCTTGATACCGCCGACTCGCTGGGCAGATCGCTTGCAACGACGGTGGCGCTGCGTCGCCACGCCTGGCTGAGAACAACTGGTTTCTCGGGTGATGTCCAGAATACACTCATGGACATGCCGATGGAGTCGGTCTTTTTGGTTCCAAAGCAGACCATGCGCTGGAGCGTTTTAAGGACTCACGGGCTACTGCCAAGTCCCTGGGCCTTTCTGTTGTGCGCCCTCCGCTAACCTCTGCTTTTCGCCCCTTTCGTGGCCACGGAAGGGGCGCCCAGTCACGTCCGCTGCCCAGCCACCGGCCCGCGCAGCAAGCGTCTTCGCGTGGCCGAGGACGTGGCTATTGCCGTGGCGGTTCGGCCAACCAGCGTGCGGGTCAGGCCACCACCTCCGCCCCGTCCGCGGCCTCCAAGCCCTCCTAGTCCCTCCTTTCAGGTGCACAGCATGCCAGTAGGGGGCAGGGTCCGCCATCACCTTCACCACTGGCGTGCCATCACCTCGGACAGGTGGGTCTAGGACATTGTCCGAAGGGGCTACTCCCTCCCCTTCGAGACCACCCCCCCAGCCATGCCACCTCAATTCCACCGTATGTCAGGGGATCACTTGGTGCTTCTGCAGAAGGAAGTCACGGCCCTCTTGGCCAAGAGGGCCATCGAGCATGTTCCGACCCCAGAAGTAGGACGTGGTTGCTACTCCCACTACTTTCTGGTGCCCAAAAAGGACAAGGAGGGCATGCGTCCTATCTTAGACCTCCGGAACGTCAATCGCTTCCTCCGGAAGGAGAAGTTCAAGATGCTCACCCTAGCTCAGGTCTTGACTGCCCTGGAGACTGGTTGGTAGCGTTGGACTTGCAGGACGCTTATTTCCACATTCCCGTCCTGCCGGCCCACCGGCGTTACCTTCGGTTCACGGTAGGCCTCGAGCATTTTCAGTTCACCGTGCTCCCCTTTGGCCTTACAAGTGCCCCTCGGGTGTTCACGAAAGTGATGGCGGTGGTCGCAGCTCATCTGCGCCGGGCAGGGGTTCCAGTCTTCCCCTACCTCGACGACTGGCTGCTGAAGGCGGGCTCGTCCCAGGCAGTCGTCTCCCACCTCCAGACTACGGCCGAACTCCTGCACTCGCTGGGGTTCTCCATCAATGTGCCGAAGTCGCATCTGATTCCTTCTCCACAGCTCCTTTTCATCGGAGCAGTTCTGGACACGATGCAGTTTCGGGCCTATCCTCCCGAACGGCGAGTCCGGGATATTCAGACTATGATTCCGATCTTTCAGCCTTTATCCTGGGTTTCAGTACGGATGACCCTGAGGCTGCTGGGCCTCATGGCCTCCTGCATCCTGCTGGTCGATCTTGCCAGATGGCATATGCGGGCTCTGCAGTGGGACCTGAAGTTCCAGTGGGCGCAGCACCAGGGCAACCTGTCCGATCACGTCCAGATCTCGGAGGGGGCTGCAAAACAGTTGCAGTGGTGGCTCTCGAACCGGCAATGGGTCATGGGCAGATCCCTCTCCCTTCCCCAGCCAGAGCACACAGTTGTGACGGACGCGTCCCTTCTGGGATGGGGCGGTCACATGGGAGAGGCGGAGATCAGAGGCCTCTGGTCTCCGGCGGAGTCCCGGCTCCATATCAACATTCTGGAGCTCCGGGCGATCCGACTTGCACTCAAGGCATTCCTTCCCTCTGTCAAAGGGAAGGTAGTGCAGGTGTTCACAGACAACACCACCGCCATGTGGTACTGCAACAAACAAGGCGGGGTGGGGTCGTGGACCCTCTGTCAGGAGGCTCTGCGCCTCTGGACATGGCTGGAACATCAGGGCATGTTCCTGATGGTTCAACACCTGGCAGGTTCCCTGAACGCCAGGGCAGACGAACTTCCGCAGGTGCATGATGGATCACGAATGGCGTCTTCACTCGGAAGTGACGCAAGGTCTCTTTCTGCAGTGGGGAGAGCCTTGGTTAGATCTATTCGCCACCGAAGAGAACGCGCAATGTCATCAGTTCTGCGCGTTGGAATTTCCAAGGCGGCACTCGCTCGGCGACGCTTTTCGTCGCGAGTGGAGTTGCGGTCTGTTGTACGCCTTTACCACTTCTACCCAGAGTGTTGAAGAAGATTCGGCGCGACCGGGCCCAAGTCATCCTTGTGGCTCCGGACTGGGCTCGAAGAGTTTGGTATCCCGAGCTACTCAGTATGAGCGTCGATCCCCGATCCGTCTGCCTCTTCGGGAGGATCTTCTGTCGCAGCAGCAGGGGACGGTCCTCCACCCGAACCTGTCCAGCCTCCACCTGCTTGCGTGGAGATTGAGCGGCGGCAGTTGATTCCTTTCGACTTGCCTCCCGAAGTTTGTGATGTGATTCTGGCAGCCAGGCGTCCCTCCACTAAGGTGGTATACGCCTGCAGGTGGAACAAGTTTGTGGCATGGTGCACAGCAAAGGCTGTGAATCCCCTCTCTGCCCCTCTTTCTGAGGTTCTTCTGTTCCTTCTTTCACTGGCCCAACAGGGTTCTGCCCTGGGTACCATCAAGGGCTATCTTTGTGCCATTTCGGCCTTCCTCAGGCTTCCTGATCAGCCCTCCCTTTTCAAGTCCCCTGTTGTTAACAGATTCCTTAAAGGCATTACACACTTCCCTCCTGTTCCGTTTGTGATGCCTCAGTGGGACTTGAACTTGGTTCTTACCTTTCTCATGTGCGCTCCCTTTGAGCCTCTACATAACTGTCCTCTTCGTCTTCTGACTCTGAAGACAGCCTTTCTGGTGGCCATCACCTCCGCTCGGCGGGTGAGTGAGCTCCAGGCTCTATCATGCAAACCTCCCTTTCTGTCTGTACATCCAGACAAGGTTGTTCTTCGGACTCGTCCGTCCTTCTTGCCAAAGGTGGTTACTGCCTTCCACATTGGGCAGACCATCACTTTGCCCACCTTCTTTCCGCCTCCGCATCCTTCCAGAGAGGAAGAGAGGCTCCACCGTCTGGACCCAAAACGTGCGCTTTCCTTTTATATCAACCGCACACAACACTTCCGGGTGGATGACCAGCTCTTTATTGGCTACGTGGGCGCCAAAAAAGGTCGGGCGGTGCACAAGAGAACCATCTCCCACTGGGTAACCTTGTGTATCAAAGCCTGCTATTCTTTGGCTAAGAAGGAACCTCCTGTTGGGCTGCGTGCCCATTCCACCAGGGCAACGGCTGCTACCACAGCTTTGGGCCGCGGTGTTCCGCTGCAGGATATCTGTCAGGCAGCTACGTGGGCCTCGCTGCACACGTTTACAAAGCATTACTGCCTTGACAGTCCGGTCCGGAGGGACGGCTTCTTTGGCCGTTCTGTCCTCCGGGACTTCCTTGTCTGATCTTTGTTCGCAGACCCACCACCGGGGTTGGTATTGCGGGGGTATCTATTCTAAGGTAGGAATCTGTCACTAACGTGTCTCTTTCAGATGCACAAGTTACTAACTTGTGTAACGATATATCTGTAAGAGACAGTAGTTAGTGACAGATTCCTACCGCCCCACCCATCCTCCCCGTTCTGCGAACTGATTTCAAGGGTTAAGGACATCCCTTCCAGGGCCCTAGTATTTTTCAGACACCTATGTCAGCTTCTTGCATGGCTCTGCGTTCCTGGTGCGGAAAGTCGTGTACAGAACTGACGTCCAGCGCGCAGAGGCGGCGTCTAAGTACTGCCCGCGACGTCATCCCGGCGACCACTGACTACGGACGCGGAGCCGCACGACGCCGCCTACCGGACGCGCAAGGGTACTGCTACGCAAAAACTTTCCGGATCCAGCCTGACGCCTGGGGATATTCTAAGGTAAGGAATCTGTCACTAACTACTGTCTCTTACAGATATATCGTTACACAAGTTAGTAACTTGTGCATCTGAAAGAGACACGTTAGTGATAGATTCCTTACCTTAGAATATCCCCAGGCGTCAGGCTGGATCCGGAAAGCTTTGCGTAGCAGTACCCTTGCGCGTCGGTAGGCGGCGTCGTGCGGCTCCGCGTCCGTCGTCGGCGTCGTGATCGCCGGGATGACGTCGCGGGCAGTACTTAGGCGCCGCCCCTGCGCGCTGACGTCAGTTCTTCTTTCCGCGCCAGCAAGCGCAGATCCGGGAAGAGCAGTGCCCTGGTCAATTTTTGACCATACTTTTTGGTGATTTTTTCACTGTTTTTTCCATCTTTAAGGTGTCGTAGGGATGCCCGGCTTCAAGCGATGCGGCGCCTGTGCGCGGATGATGTCCGTCACCGACCCGCATTGGGAGTGTCTCTTCTGCCTCGGCCGAGGCCACGACACCGAGTCTTGTCCCGAATGCCAGGCCCTCAACCCGAAAGCTTTGCGAGAGCGGTCTCGAAAGCTCCTCGAGGCCCGGCATTCGGCTCCACGGAGGCCCCGGTCGCGTGAGAGGTCCAGGGGTCGCTCGCGGAGTGCACACCGGTCGTCGGCGTCGAAGTCTTCTTCGTCCGGTAAGTCTAAGCACAAGAAGTCCAAGAAGCATCGTCGCTCTCGGACTTCGCCTCGCCGGTCTCGTGACTCGGCTGAGGCCCCTCCCGGCACCGTCCCCGCCCCGCGGCCCCGGACTTGCCTGTGGAGTCGCCCCCGCCATACCCGCCCTTCCCGGGTTCGGGGGCGGATCCGGCCAAGGTACAGGAGTTCCTGTCGGCCATGGCCCGCCTCTTCGGGCCTTCAGGCCCCTCCGGTGCGCCTTCGGGCCCCGCGGGCCCTGATGGGGTTGCTCCGGCGTCGCCGGCGGCTCCGGCCCCGGCGTCGCCCGTGCCTCCAGCCTCGATCCCGGCTCCGGCTTCGGCCCGGCCTCGATCCCGGCTCCACAACCCCCATCGACGCCGGTCGACCTCACGACACCTCCCCGCCGGCGCCGATGTCTCCGGTGCCGTTCTCGACGCCGCCCTGGGCTCCGGGCGGCGGCGTCCCCCAGTTCCTTCCGGCTCCGGACATGGACCCGGAGCGACGTCGCTCGACGCCGGCTCCGGCGCCGATGGGACCTTGGGTCCCAAATGTCCCTCCTCCTCCTTATTTTGAACCAGAGGAGGACCAGGAGGACTGGGAGGGGTCTGATGACCCTCTGACGCGCAACTGTCAGTATGATGAGGACTGGACAGAGAGTCTAGGGGAGGCCAGTGGTCTGGATACTTCCCCTGACACTGGCATGCTGTCTCCTCCCGTGGCTACGGAGGAGGGGGCCAATTTTGGTACGGTGTTGCGTAGGGCTGCTGGGGCCTTACGTCTCCAGCTTCCTACTTTGACGGTCAAGCCTAACATCTTGACAGAGGTGCTTCAGCCGGCAGCCTCCTCTGCGGAGACTGTGCTGCCGTTTAACGACGCCCTCACTGACGTTCTTTTGGGCGCCTGGTCCAAGCCCAACACAGGGGCTCCTGTGGATCGGAACGTGTCACGACGCCATCGCCCAGCTCCGGGCGACCCCCTGTTTCTTTCTGTCCACCCCACTCCTGAGAGCTTGGTTGTCCAAGCCTCCGCTTCCCAAACCGCCTTCCCTACCGCTCCTCCGGATAGGGAATCCAAACGCCTGGATCAGTTTGGGAAGAAAGGTTTTCTTCCTCCAGTGCTGGCTTGCGGTCCGTTAACACCGCTTGTCTTTTGGGCCGATATACCCACTCCCTGTGGGATTCGGTGGCGGATGTTTTGCCCCAGTGCCCTGAGGAGGTCCAGGCACTGCTTTCCCGCGCCATTGCGGAAGGAAGGGATGCGGCCAAATACACTATCCGTTGTGGCCTTGACACCGCCGACTCGCTGGGCAGGTCGATTGCAACGACGGTGGCGCTCCGACGCCACGCCTGGCTGAGAACCACTGGTTTTTCAGGGGATGTCCAGAATACTCTCATGGACATGCCCTTTGATGGAGTCGGTCTTTTTGGGTCCAAAGCAGACCATGCGTTGGAGCGCTTTAAGGACTCACGGGCTACTGCCAAGTCCCTGGGCCTTTCTGCTACACGCCCTCCGCTGCCTTCTGCTTTTCGCCCCTATCGTGGCCACGGTAGGGGCGCCCCTTCACGTCAGCAGCCCAGCCACCGGCCCGCGCAGCAGGCGTCTTCGCGTGGCCGAGGACGTGGATTCCGCCGTGGCGGATCGGGCAACCAGCGTGCGGGTCAGGCCACCACCTCCAACCCGTCCGCGGCCTCCAAGCCCTCCTAGTCCCTCCTTTCCGGTGCACGGCACGCCAGTAGGGGGCAGGGTCCGCCATCACCTTCCCCACTGGCGCACCATCACCTCGGACAGGTGGGTCTTGGACATTGTCCGAAGGGGCTACTCCCTCCCCTTCGAGACCACCCCCCAGCCATGCCACCTCAATTCCACCGCATGTCAGGGGATCACTTGGTGCTTCTACAGAAGGAAGTCACGGCCCTCTTGACCAAGAGGGCCATCGAGCATGTTCCGACCCCAGAAGTAGGGCGTGGTTGCTACTCCCACTACTTTCTGGTGCCCAAAAGGACAAGGAGGACATGCGTCCTATCTTGGACCTCCGGAACGTCAATCGCTTCCTCCGGAAGGAGAAGTTCAAGATGCTCACCCTAGCTCAGGTCTTGACTGCCCTCGACCCTGGAGACTGGTTGGTAGCGTTGGACTTGCAGGACGCGTATTTCCACATCCCCGTCCTGCCGGCCCACCGGCGTTACCTTCGGTTCACGGTAGGCCCCGAGCATTTTCAGTTCACCGTGCTCCCCTTTGGCCTTACCAGTGCCCCTCGGGTGTTCACGAAAGTGATGGCGGTGGTCGCAGCTCATCTGCGCCGGGCAGGGGTTTCAGTCTTCCCCTACCTCGACGACTGGCTGCTGAAGGCGGGCTCGTCCCAGGCAGTCGTCTTCCACCTCCAGACTACGGCCGAACTCCTGCACTCGCTGGGGTTCTCCATCAATGTGCCGAAGTCGCATCTAATTCCTTCTCCACAGCTCCTTTTCATCGGAGCAGTTCTGGACACGACGCAGTTTCGGGCCTATCCTCCCGAACGGCGAGTCCGGGATATTCAGGCTATGATTCCGATCTTTCGGCCTTTATCCTGGGTTTCGGTACGGATGACCCTGAGGCTGCTGGGCCTCATGGCCTCCTGCATCCTGCTGGTCAATCATGCCAGATGGCATATGCGGGCTCTGCAGTGGGACCTGAAGTTCCAGTGGGCGCAGCACCAGGGCAACCTGTCCGATCACGTCCAGATCTCGGAGGGGACTGCAAAACAGTTGCAGTGGTGGCTCTCGAACCGGCAATGGGTCATGGGCAGATCCCTCTCCCTTCCCCAGCCAGAGCACACAGTTGTGACGGACGCGTCCCTTCTGGGATGGGGCGGTCACATGGGAGAGGCGGAGATCAGAGGCCTCTGGTCTCCGGGCGGAGTCCCGGCTCCATATCAACCTTCTGGAGCTCCGGGCGATCCGGCTTGCACTCAAGGCATTCCTTCCCTCTGTCAAAGGGAAGGTAGTGCAGGTGTTCACAGACAACACCACCGCCATGTGGTACTGCAACAAACAGGGCGGGGTGGGGTCTTGGACCCTTTGTCAGGAGGCTCTGCGCCTCTGGACATGGCTGGAACATCAGGGCATGTTCCTGATGGTTCAACACCTGGCAGGTTCTCTGAACGCCAGGGCGGACGAACTCAGCCGCAGGTGCATGATGGATCACGAATGGCATCTTCACTCGGCAGTGGCGCAAGGACTCTTTCTACAGTGGGGAGAGCCTTGGTTAGATCTATTCGCCACCGAAGAGAACGCGCAATGTCATCAGTTCTGCGCGTTGGAATTTCCAAGGCGGCACTCGCTCGGCGACGCTTTTCGTCGCGAGTGGAGTTGCGGTCTGTTGTACGCCTTTCCGCCTATACCACTTCTACCCAGAGTGTTGAAGAAGATTCGGCACGACCGGGCCCAAGTAATTCTTGTGGCTCCGGACTGGGCTCGAAGAGTTTGGTATCCCGAGCTACTCAGTATGAGCATAGATCCCCCGATCCGTCTGCCTCTTCGGGAGGATCTTCTGTCGCAGCAGCAGGGGCGGTCCTCCACCCGAACCTGTCCAGTCTACACCTGCTTGCGTGGAGATTGAGCGGCGGCAGTTGATTCCTTTCGACTTGCCTCCCGAAGTTTGTGATGTGATTCTGGCAGCCAGGCGTCCCTCCACTAAGGTGGTATACGCCTGCAGGTGGAACAAATTTGTGGCATGGTGCACAGCAAAGGCTGTGGATCCCCTTTCTGCCCCTCTTTCTGAGGTCCTTCTGTTCCTTCTCTCTGGCCCAACAGGGTTCTGCCCTGGGTACCATCAAGGGTTATCTTTGTGCTATCTCTGCCTTCCTCAGGCTCCCTGATCAGCCCTCCCTTTTCAAGTCCCCTGTTGTTAACAGATTCTTAAAAGGCATTACGCACCTCTTCCCTCCTGTTCCGTTTGTAATGCCTCAGTGGGACTTGAACTTGGTTCTTACCTTTTTAATGTGCGCTCCCTTTGAGCCTCTGCATAACTGTCCTCTTCGTCTTCTGACTCTGAAGACTGCCTTTCTGGTGGCCATCACCTCCGCTCGGCGGGTGAGTGAGCTCCAGGCTCTATCTTGCAAACCTCCCTTTCTGTCTGTTCATCCAGACAAGGTTGTTCTTCGGACGCGTCCGTCCTTCTTGCCAAAGGTGGTTACTGCTTTCCACATTGGGCAGACCATCACTTTGCCCACCTTCTTTCCGCCTCCGCATCCTTCCAGAGAGGAGGAGAGGCTCCACCGTCTGGACCCGAAACGTGCGCTCTCCTTCTATATCGACCGCACAAAACACTTCCGGGTGGATGACCAGCTCTTTGTTGGCTACGTGGGCGCCAAAAAGGTCGGGCGGTGCACAAGAGGACCGTCTCCCGCTGGGTTACCTTGTGCATCAAGACCTGCTATTCTTTGGCCAAGAAGGAGCCTCCTGTTGGGCTGCGTGCCCATTCCACCAGGGCAACGGCTGCTACCACGGCCTTGGGCCGCGGTGTTCCGCTGCCGGTTATCTGTCAGGCAGCTACGTGGGCCTCGCTGCACACGTTTACTAAGCATTACTGCCTTGACAGTCAGGTCCGGAGGGACGGCTTCTTCGGCCGTTCTGTCCTCCAGGACTTCCTTGTCTGATCTTTGTTCGCAGACCCACCACCGGGGTTGGTATTGCTGGGGTATCTATTCTAAGGTAAGGAATCTATCACTAACGTGTCTCTTTCAGATGCACAAGTTACTAACTTGTGTAACGATATATCTGTAAGAGACAGTAGTTAGTGATAGATTCCTACCGCCCCACCCATCCTCCCCGTTCTGCGAACTGATTTCTAGGGTTAAGGACATCCTTTCAGGGCCCTAGTATTTTTCAGACACCTGTGTCAGCTTCTTGCATGGCTCTGCGTTCCTGGCGCGGAAAGTCGTGTACAGAACTGACGTCAGCGCGCAGGGGCGGCGCCTAAGTACTGCCCGCGACGTCATCCCGGCGATCACGACGCCGACGACGGACGCGGAGCCGCACGACGCCGCCTACCAACGCGCAAGGGTACTGCTACGCAAAACTTTCCGGATCCAGCCTGACGCCTGGGGATATTCTAAGGTAAGGAATCTATCACTAACTACTGTCTCTTACAGATATATCGTTACACAAGTTAGTAACTTGTGCATCGTTACCGAAGGTAAGTAACTCTTCCATTGTGCGCATAGAACAATTTTGGATCTTTGGTGATGAACAATCCAAGGTATTTGAAGCCGTCTTCGGCTTCCACCATCCTGCAGTCCTTGGGCAGGGGAGGCAGATTCCCTCTCAGTACAAATATAAGAGATTTTGTCCAGTTGATAGTGTAGCCGGAATATTTACCAAAATTTGCAAATATATTAAGAACCCTATGCAGCAATCTCCCCGGTGACGCCATGTACAACAGAATATCATCTGCATAGAGGGAGGTGTGGTCCTCCCACTCCTCTGACCATCTCAAGCCCCTGATAATGGGGTATTTACGGATCCAGAGGCAACCCTGTCGCGTCCCCCTTCGAAGAGCAAAGACGTCTGATTTTTTTGTTATTCACTACTACTTGTGCCAATGGATCAGTATATAAGAGTCTAATCCAATTAACAAAGCTGGGACCAAACCCGTGTTTTTTTAAATACGGAGAAAAGATAGGGCCACTCAATGGTATCAAATGCCATGGTGGCATCCAAGGACACCACCACCGCGTCCTCTCTTAGAGTATCCACCCTTCCCATAACCCCATGAAGTCGGCGAAGGTTTAGTGATGTGTTCCTGGACGGCATAAAGTCCGATTGCTCAGGGTGGAAACGCCCAGAGATGACCCGAATCATACGAATAGCCATCAATTTTGCTAATATTTTGACCTCTGCATTCAACAACGAGATAGGTCGATATGATGAGCATTTGTTTTTGTGCTTTCCGTCTTTATGAATAACAACCAGAATGGCTGTCCTCTGGTCTTGAGGAAGTTGACCCCTATCAAGGCTTTCCTCATACATACTTTTAAGGTGAGGGGCGATTCTGTCAGGTTTCAATTTGTATAGCTCGATTGGGAGGCCCCTTGGGCCCATCGCCTTACCGGATTGGAGTTCTCTGATGGCTTGTGCTACCTATTCATTCGTGAGGTCGCTATCAAGTAGTGCCCTATCGTCTGTTATCACCTTGAGTGTCATTTCGGACAATAGTGCCTTCGATTATCCCTCCTGTCGAGTGGCACAGGATGCGTATATTTGCTTGTAGTGTTTAGCAAATTCGTCTATTTCCTGTGTATCTGAGAGTCTGTTTCCAGAGTCTACTAGTAGTTCTGTGACCAGTCGATTCGCATGCTCTCTCCTATCGAGCCACGCCAACAATTTCCCAGCTTTATCGCCTAGCTCGTATACTCCCCCTAGTTTGTCTTAGCGTTTTTCGCCATTTCTGTAACTACACACCTATATTCTTCTTTCTTGAGGTTGAGAATGTGTGTTGTATCCCCTACCCCAGTCCTAGGAAGATTCCCCTCTAGTTTCAGGATTTCCTCCTCTATTCTGAGTAGCTCTGCGTTTTTTTCCTTACGTGCCCCGGCTATCTGGGATATCGCATGCCCCCCGTATTGACTGTTTTAAAGGCTTCCCAGAGTGTCTTGGCTGATTCCACTGATCCCTCATTTTCTTTAAACTAATGTTCTATTTCTTGGGTGATCTTCTTTTTAACCTTTGGATTTTGGAGGTTTATTGGTGCTATTCTTCCCACCTGTCCTTTCCCGATCTCCACATATGTCCAGATTGGGGAATGGTCAGATATTCCCTTTGCCAAATGTCGGATTTCCTTAAGTGTCCTGCCTGTTCTGCCGGGGTGAGGATATAGTCAATTCGCGAGAGACTGTTGTGAGCCCCTGAGGTAATGTATACTGCGTCTCGGTGGGGTGGTGAACTCTCCATGCGTCTACCAGTCCCATTGCGCCTAGGAAGCGAGGGAGCATCAATTGCGTCGGTTTTATTTCTGGGGGGGATGTCGGTCCAACCGCCCAGAGACCACTGAATTAATGCAATCTACAGTCTTTTTATTTTTTAAACAAATTTTATTATGTCAAAAGTCATATACAGTGCATTGCTCCTTAACCCAGGAAACACCTGCCACATCAGGTATTGCAGATTATTGTCTTTGGCAATTAGTTTATACATTATTATCATCATAGTCATGAAATGCAATATAACGAAAACAGATTGAACCCCCCCATTGCACTAACACATTGCTGCGTTTCGGTTGCCACCACATCCCCCATTCCAGCAAATTAATTCCCTCACCACGTGTCCGGTCCCTTACCCTAGGGGCCCGCATATCAAGGTGGAAACAGATGCATCCACCGGGGGCACTGGGTCTAAGTCCAGGCCTCGATAATCTGCCCATCTTTTCCAGATTTTGGGGTGCTTTTGCGGGCAGCCCCTAGCCTTGAATATCGGGATCTCTAACCCCATGCTAAAATCCAGCCCATTTTTCCATGCCGAGAGAGAAGGGGGAGCCGTCGCCTTCCACAGCCTTGCTATATCTCTTTTAGCCAAGGTCAGCCCCAGCAGTAGTAGATGCCTCTTGTATATGTTACCTCCTATACCCTCCATGATATGCAGAATTGCCAATCTCGGTGAGGAGGGGAGCTCCCATCCCAACACCTCCGCCAAGCAGGCCAACACCCCTCTCCAAAATTTTGTGTGTGCTGTACAGTGCCAAATGGTATGAATTAGGGATCCCGCCTCGCGACCATAACGCAGACACATCAGGGATGTCACCAGACCCGCCCTCCACAGCCTGAGCCTGGTATGATAAACCCGGTGAAGGTATTTAAATTGAATGAGACGCAACCGCGTTGCTATCGCTGCTCCCCTAGGAGAGGCCAGTGCGTCCATCCAATCATCTCCATCTAATTGGCCAACATCCCCAGCCTCTCTGAGTTTATCCAGTGTAGTGGAGCTATGGGTCACCAATGATTGATAGATCTTTGATATTTTATGATCCTGCAAATCACCCATGAAGACCTTGGCCTCAATCGGACTGAATTCAGGGAGAGCCTCTAACCCCGAGATACTCGGATAAATAGCATGCCGAAATTGGAGGTATTTATAAAACTGGGTTCTTGGCATCTCGTACTCTTGCTGAAGATCTTGAAATGATTTGAGCACTGGGCCCCGCATTACATCCCCTAATGTGGAAATTCCTATATTATCCCACCCTCGAAATCCAGATAACGCCGCCAGCTGCGGCAGACGACCATTATGCCACAGTGGGGTTTCCCTAGTTAGCTTATTCCACCATCCCATCCTGCGGAGGGACTGTTTCCACACCCGAAATACCACCTGAGTGGCCGGCGGTAGAGAATTACGTAACGCCGCCGAGTACAAAATGATATGCAGGGTGGACTCCCCTATACACCTCCGCTCCACTGCATAAGCGGGGTCTTCCCGGTCTCCATACCACCATTCATTCAGCACCAGGAGATGCGAAGCCATGTAGTACGATTGGACATCTGACGTGGCCAGCCCCCGCAATATGTTGACTGAAAGCAAGTCTGCAACGCCACTCTGGAAGCCCTCCCTGCCCACAGGAATTGTCCCAGCGCCGCATTTACCTGGCGAAACCACGAAGGGGGTACCGGGTATGAATGGTTCTGCAGTTGATAGAGCAGGCGCAGCAATGACACCATTTTAAAAATTGCTGATCTGCCATAGATAGAAAGGGGCATGTGCGACCAAGTTTTCATTTCCTCCCTTACCCGTGTCCATATTGGTACAATATTTCTGTCCCACGATACTCTCGGCAGATCGTCACCCGTACTGCCGTGGCCCAAGACCCCAGTTCCGCAGTTCCCCCCAGCACCCACAGAGTGGATTTAGTCTGGTTCATAAACAGTCCCGATGATTCACCAAAAATTTGCATAATGCGTAGCAGCCTTGGCCCCGTCCTATTCATGTCCGTTAAGAAGAAGAGGACATCATCCGCATACAAGGCAATGCGGTCCGAGAGCCCATGATCCCACTCAAATCCCACCACTTGCGCATCCATTCACACCCACGCCACCAAGGGCTCCATTGCTAGAGCAAAGAGATATGGCGACAGGACACCCCTGGCGGGTGCCTCTGCCAATTGAAAAGGATATGGTTCCCGCAACCCGCACCGTCGCCGTGAGATCCGTATATAACAGTTTTAGATTTGACAAGAATCGCGGGCCTATATTAAGACAGTCTAGAAGTGTGAACAAGTATACCCAACTGAGGGAGTCAAACGCCCTATCCATGTCAGCCAGCAAAAGGGCAGCTGGCACTCCTCTTCCCTGGATGGTAGCTATAGCATTGTGCGCACGTCGGATATTGTGACGCGTAGCCCGCTGAGGCATAAAGCCAGCCTGATCTGGATGAATCAAGTTAGTTATGTGAGATTGAAGGCAATTGGCCAACATTTTGGCCAGAATTTTTGCCTCGACATTTAGTAGTGAGATGGGGAGATATGAGGCGTGTTGGTCCGGAGGCCGGCCTGGCTTATGAAATACAACCACTTACGCGTGTCTCCAATCCCGCGGCAGGTAGCCCCGATCTCTAGTTTCGTCGATAACTTGAAGATAGTGCGGCCCTAATTTGGAGACATATTTCTTAAAGAATTCGCATGGGAACCCATTCGGACCCGGCGCCTTTCCCGAATTCAATTCTCCGAGCGCAGTGCAAATCTCCTCCTCAGTGAACGGAAGTTCAATGTCTGCTCGTACGTCATCTGAAAGGGCGCGAGGCGGTAAGTCGGCTATAAAGCGATGGATGACGTCTTCCTGCAGGAGTTACCTAGGGGTATAGAGTTCTGCAAAATAATGTGCGAAACTCTCCGCTATGAGGGAGGGGTCACTCCGAACCCGTCCATCTGGACCTGGTATGCTTGGGAGAACCTGGGGCTGCAAGGCCCCTTGGCATAGTCTATGCAGTAGTTTTCTGGACTTGTCGCCCCATTGGTAAATTCAGCTACGGGACGCTAGCCACGCGAATCGGGCCTCATCCATCAGGGTATCTGCATAGGATTGTCGCGCCAACACCAACTGTTGACGCACCAGATTCCCTCCCTCCCCCCTACTACTCTGCTCTAACTCCATTAAATGGGCCTCCGACCGCAGAAGAGATTCCCGCCGGGTGCAACGTGCTGCCGCGCAGAATGAAATGTCCACCCCCCGCAGGGTGGGTTTCATGGCCTCCCACAAAGTCGCTGCCTCGGCTACCGTTCCCGCATTCGTATCCAGATAGTGTTCAATTGCCTGCCCCATATGCTCCCGATACTTCTCGTCCTGTAGATGCCATGGGGAAAGACGCCAGCGTAAGGGCGGTTTCTCAGGACCCAACTGCACCGTCAGAACCACTGGAGAGTGGTCGGATAGACCCCTTGGAAGAATCTCCACGGCCCTCACCCTCCCGACAGCTCTTAGGGGTACAACTCCTCCGGTATATCGGCCCACAGGGTCGTGAGACGCTCAACTAAAGCCCATTGAAGCGGCGGGGGGCATAAACACAACCCAGTACCACCTGTTCCTCATATCAGAAAGAAACACGTTAGTTATAGATTCCTTACCTTAGAATTACCCCCAGGCGTCAGACTGGATCCGGAAAGTTTTTTCGTCAGCAGTACCTCTGCGCGTCGGAATGTGGCGTCGGTCGACTCCGCGTCCGTCGTCGGCGTCGTGGTCGCCGGGATGACGTCGCAGCAGCTACTTAGACGACGCCCTCGCGCGCTGACGTAAGTTCTTTCTTTTTCCGCGCCAGCCAGCGCAGTTCCGGGACGAGTGGTACCTAAGTCATTTTTTGACTAACTTTTTCTCGACTTTTGTCGACTTCTTCGAGTCTCCGACTCCGAAAAGGTGCACGAGGGATGCCCGGCTTCAAGGCATGCAGTTCCTGTAACCGACTGATGTCGGTGACAGATCCGCACCGCGTGTGTCTTTTTTGCCTGGAGCACGACCCCAAGTCGTGCTCCGACTGCCGGTCAATGGCGCCGAAGGCTTTGCGGGAGCAGTCCCGAAAGCTGCTTGAACATCGGCAGTCGGCTCCGTGCCGTTCGAGGTCCCGGTCGAGAGGGAGGTCGAGGGACCAGTCGCGGAGCCACCACCATTCCGGTTCAAAATCATCGAAGTCTTCGCACTCGGGGTCGGGTAAGTCGAAGCACAAGAAGAAGTCGAAGAAGCATCGTCGCTCTTCGACTTCTCCCCGTCGGTCGGCCGATCCGACGAGGCACGCAGGTGGTGCCCCTCCCGCGGCTCCGTGTTCGGAGCCTGCAGAGCCAACTCCGAGTTTCCCTCCCTTTCCGGGACCCGGAGCGACTCCCGCCCAGCTTCGTACGTTCTACGAGGCGATGCATACCATCTTTGGCCGAACCGACCCCCCCCGGCGCGCCTTCGGACCCCGCGGACTCGGTTGGGGGGCCTAGGTCTTCGCTGCCAGTGGCTCCGGCCCCGGCGCCGCAGGCCCCACTTGGATCCAGGCCTGGATCCGGATCGGCGCCGGTTGACCTCGTTACGCCTCCACAGGCGCCGCTTCCGACGGCACCACTACCGCATCCGACGCCGGTTGGCCCCCCGGCCGGCGTTGACCCTGGCCTCCATCCTGACATGGACACGGAGCCGGACCGGCGTCGTCTGACGCCGGATCTGGCGCCGGGTGGGGTTTTCATGCCCCTGTTCACTCCTGGGGTCCCTTTTCAACCACAGTGGCATCCAGAGGATGATGAGGAGGACTGGGAGGGGTCAGGTGACCCTTTAACTGACCAGTTGGAAAGTGAACAGGACTGGAGAGAGGAACTGGGGGATGCCAGTGGTTTGGACACCTCCCCTGACCTTGGCATGTTGTCTCCTCCTACCGTGGCTACGGAGGAGGGAGCGTCATACGCAGTGGTGTTGCATAGGGCGGCTGAGGCTCTCAACCTCGAGCTTCCTATGGTGGCGGTCAGGACTAACCTCCTGACGGAGGTGCTTCAGCCGGCTGCAAGCTCTTCGTAGCCCTTGCTGCCGTTCAATGAGGCCCTCACCGACGTCCTTTTGGGCACGTGGTCCAGGACCAACACGGGGGCTCCCATGGACAGGATGATTGCCCGACGCCAGCTCCGGGCGACCCCACTTTCCTCTCCAACACCCCACCCCGGAGAGCTTGGCTGTCCAAGCCTCCACTTCCAAAAGCGCATTCCCTACCGCTCCCCCGGAAAGGGAATCCAAGAAGCTGGACCACCTTGGGAAGAAGATTTTCTCTTCCGCCAGCTTAGGACTGCGGTCGGTAAACACCACATGTCTCTTGGGCCGTTATTCCCACTCCGTGTGGGGTACGGTGACGCAGCTGCTGCCTCTGTGTCCGGAGGAGGCCCGGGCAGTGCTCTCCCAGGCTGTGGCCGCCGGGAGAGATGCAGCAAAGTTTGCCATACGTTGTGGGCTGGACACCGCCGACTCTCTGGGCAGGACCATTTCAACGTCGGTAGCGCTTCGTCGCTACGCCTGGATGAGGTCGACTGGCTTTTCAGGGGATGTCCAGAACGCCTTGATGGACATGCCCTTTGATGGCCGTCGCCTTTTTGGCGATTAAGCAGATAACGCTCTAGAGCGTTTCAAGGACTCACGGGTTACGGCCAAGTCCTTGGGCCTCTCCACCCACCCTGCGCAGTGTGCTTTTCGCTCCTTTCGTGGCTACGGAAGGGGTTCCCCGCTATGTCCCGCACAGAGCCACAGGCCGCAGCAAGTTACCCAACCTTCGCGCAGCCGGGGACGTGGGAACAACCATCGTGGTTCCGGGGGCCAGCGGGCGGGCCAGTCCACCAACCCCCCCCCTCCGCAGCAGCCTCCAATCCCTCCTAGTCCGACCTTTCAGACCCATCAAACGCCAGTGGTTGGCACGATTCACCATCACCTCCCCCACTGGTGCACCATCACGTCGGACAGGTGGGTTTTGCAGATAGTCCAAAGGGGCTACTCCCTCCCATTCGGGACTACCCCTCCAGTCATGCCACCAAGATACCACTGCATGTCCGAGGATCATCTGGCCCTTCTCCAGCAGGAAGTTACGGCTCTCTTGGCCAAGGGAGCCATCGAGCGCGTTCCTGTCCCAGAAGTAGGTCGTGGTTGTTACTTTCACTACTTTCTGGTCCCCAATAAGGACAAGGGCCTGCGTCCTATCTTGGATCTCAGGGACGTCAACCGCTTCCTCCAGAAGGAGAAGTTCAAGATGTTGACGCATGCTCAGGTCTAATCTGCCCTCGAACCGCAAGACTGGATGGTAGCGTTGGACTTGCAGGACGCTTATTTTCACATCCCCATCCTGCCGGCCCACCGGCGTTACCTACGGTTCACGGTAGGCCACGAGCATTTTCAATTTACCGTGCTCCCCTTTGGCCTTACCAGCGCCCCTCTGGTGTTCACGAAAGTGATGGCGCTGGTCGCAGCTCATCTGCGCAGATCAGGGGTTTCAGTCTTCCCCAATCTCGACGACTGGCTGTTGAAGGCAGGCTCGCCCCAGGCAGTCGTCTCCCACCTCCAGACTATGGCCGACCTCCTGCATTCGCTGGGGTTTTCCATCAATGTGCCCAAGTCACACCTGATTCCCACTCAGAAGCTCCTCTTCATCGGAGCGGTTCTGGACACGACGCAGTTTCGGGTCTATCCTCCCGAGCAGCGAGTCCGGGATATTCAGGCTATGATTCTGATCTTTCAGCTTCTATCCCGGGTTTCGGTCAGAGTGACTCTGAGGCTGCTGGGCCTCATGGCCTCCTGCATCCTGCTGGTCGATCATGCCAGGTGGCATATGTGGGCTCTGCAGTGGGACCTGAAGTTCCAGTGGGCGCAGCATCAGGGGAATCTGTCCGATTGCGTCCAGATCTCAGAGGGCACTGCACGTCAACTACAGTGGTGGCTCACGAACCATGATTGGGTCAATGGCAGATCCCTCTCCCTTCCCCAACCAGACCACACTGTGGTGACGGACGCGTCCCTTCTGGGATGGGGCGGCCACATGGGAGAGGCGGAGATCAGAGGCCTCTGGTCTCTGGCGGAGTCGGGGCTCCACATCAACCTTCTGGAGCTCCGGACGATTCGTCTTGCACTCAAGGCATTCCTTCCCTCTGTCCGGGGAAGAGTAGTGCAGGTGTTCACGGACAACACCACCGCCATGTGGTACTGCAACAAACAGGGCGGGTGGGGTCGTGAACCCTATGTCAAGAGGCCCTCCTCCTCTGGACATGGCTGGAACATCAGGGCATATCCCTGGTGGTTCAACACCTGGCAGGTTACCTGAACGCCAGGGCGGACGAACTCAGCCGCAGGTGCATGATGGATCACGAATGGGGAGAGCCTTGGTTAGATCTATTCGCCACCGAAGAGAACGCGCAATGTCAGCAATTCTTCGCGTTGGAATTTCCAAGGCGGCACTCGCTAGGCGACGCCTTTCGTCGCGAGTGGAGTTGCTGTTTGTTGTACACCTTTCCGCCTATACCACTTCTGCCCAGAGTGCTGAAGAAGAACAAGCGCGACCGGGCCCAAGTCATTCTTGTGGTTCCGGATTGGGCACGAAGAGTCTGGTATCCTGAGCTGCTCAACATGGCCATCGATCCTCCGATCAGACTGCCTCTTCGGGAGGATCTTCTGTCGCAGCAGCAGGGGACGGTCCTCCAACCGAACGTGTCCAGTCTCCTCCTCCTTGCGTGGAGATTGAGCGGCGGCAGTTGACGTCTTTCGACCTGCCTCCCGAAGTCTGTGACGTAATCTTGGCAGCCAGGCGTCCCTCCACTAAGACGGTATACGCCTGCCGGTGGAACAAATTTGTGGCATGGTGCACAGCAAAGGCTGTGGATCCCCTTTCTGCCCCTCTTTCTGAAGTACTCTTGTTCCTTCTCTCTTTAGCCCAGCAGGGCTCTGCTCTGGACACTGTCAAGGGCTATCTGTCAGCCATCTCTGCTTTCCTTCGGCTGCCAGATCAGCCTTCTCTTTTCAAGTCCCCGGTAGTTAACTGTTTCTTAAAAGACTTAACACATCTTTTTCCTCCAATCCCCTTCGTTATGCCTCAGTGGGACTTGAATCTTGTGCTAACTTATCTAATGTGCGCTCCCTTTGAGCCGCTTCATAGCTGTCCCTTACGGCTCTTAACTCTTAAGACTGCTTTCCTGGTAGCCATCACTGCTGCTAGAAGGGTGAGCGATCTCCAGGCCCTTTCTTCAAAACCTCCTTTCCCATCTGTTCATCCGGATAAGGTGGTTCTCCGAACCCGTCCATCCTTCCTTCCTAAGGTGGTCACTGCCTTCCACATTGGGCAGACCATTTCCTTGCCCACCTTCTTTCCTCCTCCGTATCCTTCGAAGGAGGAAGAGAGGCTCCACCGTCTGGACCCAAAACGTGCGCTCTCCTTCTATCTGGATCGCACGACACAGTTCCGGGTGGATGATAAACTTTTTGTTGGCTACGTGGGCGCAAAGAAGGGTCGGTCCGTACACAAACGCACCATTTCACGATGGGTCGTGTTGTGTATTAAAGCTTGTTACTCTCTGGCTAAAAAAGAGCATCCAGTAGGGCTACGCGCTCATTCCACCAGGGCGACAGCAGCCACTACTGCCTTGGGAAGAGGAGTTCCTCTAAATGACATCTGTCAGGCAGCTACATGGGCATCACTGCACACGTTTACGAAACACAACTGTCTGGACAGCCAAGTCCGGAGAGACGGCTTCTTTGGCCGTTCTGTTCTCCAGGACTTTCTGGTGTGATCTTGGTCGCAGACCCACCACCGGGGTTGGTATTGCTGGGGTATCTATTCTAAGGTAAGGAATCTATAACTAACATGTTTCTTTCAGATGAACAAGTTACTTACCTTCGGTAACGATATATCTGTAAGAAACATTAGTTAGTTATAGATTCCTTACCGCCCCACCCATCCTCCCCGTTCTGCTAACTGATTTCTAGGGTTAAGGACATCCTTTCAGGGCCCTAGTTTTGTGCACCAATGGTCAGTGTCTTGCATGGCTCTGCGTTTCTGGCGCGGAAAGTCGTGTACAGAACTGACGTCAGCGCGCGAGGGCGGCTTCTAAGTAGCTGCTGCGACGTCATCCCTGTGACCACGACGCCGACGGACGCGGAGTCGACCGACGCGCAGAGGTACTGCTGACGAAAAAACTTTCCGGATCCAGTCTGACGCCTGGAGGTAATTCTAAGGTAAGGAATCTAGAACTAACTAATGTTTCTTACAGATATATTGTTACCGAAGGTAAGTAACTTGTTCATATGGTACCCTTAATAAATACGTATCTCCCCTGAGTGTCTGTCCATGTCTTGATATGTTTGTATGGGACCCTACGATGAAGCAAAATCGCAACTCCTCGAGACCCCCTGGTGAAGCCAGAATGAAACACTTGAATATAACCATAGCGGAGGAGACACAATGCTTTAGTACCCATTAAATGCGTCTCCTGAAGCATCAGGACATCCGCTCGGTACCGTTTGGCCTGTTGGAGTATAGCCCCTCTTTTGACTTTATCCAAATCCCCTCTGACATTCCAGCTCACTATTTGAAGATCTCCCGCGTGGAGTGGCGCCCTACCTGTGTGGCTTGCCATCGAAGGGTCTCTGGGCGTCGGTGTGTGGGACAACTATAAGCCAGTGTGCGAACGGTGACCATGTGTGGCAAAAGCGCAGTGCAAACATATAACGTGTACCACAACTTCCCCCAACCCCCCCCTCCACCTATATCTCAAAACAGCTGAAGTATCTGTCGCGGCGGAGGTGGCTTGCGGACCCCAACGGGGGCCCAACCCCCCCCTCCCCCCAATGGATCCCAATAACCTGCCCATACTCGACGGACGTTCCCTTTAACTATTGAGATTCGAACAGAGGTACTAGCCCCTGCTCACGTTTCGTCGGTCTAAGCATAGGACACCATCAGTTCCCCGTCCGAGAACGTCCTGACGCGGCTATGATGCCGCAGACCCCTGCCGGGGCACCGATGTAGATCTGTTAGGATCACTGCAGGATTTGGAGCGGCGTCTCGATCTCGACCTCCTGGAACCTTTGATCTTGAGTTTGGGTGGCCTGCGGACAACCTCACTGGACGAGGAGTCGGACTCCAACCTGGGCGGCGTGCGGAGCCGAATCTTCACAGTTTCATCTGTCCAGTTGAAAACTTCCTCTGGCGATTCGAAGAAGAGAGTACGGGATTGGTACACCACCCGCAGGTTGGCGGGATACAGCAATGCGTAAGTAAGTTTCAGCTCACTGAGGCGAACCTTGGCTGCCATAAACGATTGTCGTTTCTGCTGGACTAGTGTTGTATAGTCCGGGAATATGAGGATGCAAGTGTTTTCGTGTAGCAGAGGTTCCTTGAGTCTAGCGTGTTTTAAGATCACATCCCTGTCATGGTAATTTAGAATCTTAGCAATGACAGGTCTCGGTCTGGCACCCGGGGGCGGTTTCTGCATCAGGGCTCTGTGTGCCCTTTCAACTACAAAGCAACAGGACAGCGACTCCGGAGGGAGCCAGCTCACCAGCCACCCAGTTAGGAACTGTTCCATGTCCCCCCCTTCACATCCTTCTGGGAAACCAACGAAGCGTAGGTTGTTTCTCCTGGCCCTGCCCTCCGCCTCCTCCACCAGCGAGGCCAAGCCTCTGGTGATCGACTCCAGCGACGCAACCTTTTTCTGCAAGGTGGCGACCGAGTCCTCCACTACCGAGACTCTGGTTTCAGCCTCCGTAATGCGCTCCACCGCATTTTGCAGATCTTGTCTTAGGAGTGTAACGTCGGAGCCCACCTCTCCAATCTTTGCTTCCAAGGCGGCCCTAGACTGTGTGATGGCTGCTATAAGTGCAGCATTGTCTGGAATGCCCCCCTGTGCACCTCCCTGGTCCATAGTAGAGGCCCCCGGTCCGGCAAAGCGGTCCAACGTGCTCTGCTTGGCAGATCCTCCCGCTGTTTTGTCTTTCGTCATGATGACGTTCGGATGCCTGTCCCCCGAGGTGGCGGTTCAGTAGCCCCCTAGTCAGGCCTCCAGCACAAATCACTGTGGCACTGCGCGTGGCGATCTCCACTCTCGCGGTCTCAACTGGCAATATCTTTTACCGCTCCAGCCTCTTGAAGTGCAGGACACGGGTGGAAACCTCCTGCCCACAAGCCGCACCGGGAACTAACCCGGCGGCTTCCGCGGACAGTCGTGTCTCCCCACCCCTCCCCCCCCCCCTATTGGGTGTCCCCTCGTCTTCTCATGTGCCACCTCCAGGCGACCAGGGAAGCAAATCCGGCCCCAGCACCGGGCTCCACTGTGAGTGTGATGTCTGGGCCCAGCTCCTCACAGAAAAAGAGCAGCAGCCTTGGTATGGTCCAACTATCTCAGGCCAGCCCCCTCACCGCAGATCAACTAGTATCCACCAACAAAAGAACTGCAAATAGCCGTGCAGGGCCGCCTACTGCTGCACAGTGCTCTCACCTGCCCATAAAGCGCGCATCTGCCTGGGGCCCACGCTCGGCGCTGCCTCTCAGCCTCTCCAATGGCTCACTACTACTGCTGTCGGGGGCGATTCAGCATCGGGCTCAGGCCGTAGCGCTATTGAGTGCCAGAAAGATCGCTGCTTCTCTGCCCCGGAATGGCTACACAGGGCTCATGTGGCCCAACGGCAATTGTCCCGCCCGAACTCCACAGGCTCCAATTCTGCAGCCGCCCGGGAGACAGGGCCTCATGCGCCGACCCCCAGACCTCCAATCAGGCCTCGGCGCCACTTCAATAGCCCCGTGATCCGCTGTCTGGGCCCCCTCTGTCCCCACAAGTGACTCCGGTCCTCAGTGAGCCCGCAGGACGCCCCCTCCACGCGGCCGAACCGACCGCCGAAGTCTATGGGGGGGGCGGGGGGACGGGGACGAGCGAGGTCACTCACCGGGTCTCCACCGGGGACCTTCCCGCCGCACAGATACGGCGGCCACCACAGTCCCCACTCCGGGCCAGCCACCAGGGATCGATCTCACCCTCTGCCAGTCCTTGCTGTCTTCCGTGCAATCCGGCACCGCCACGCACGTAGTCCCTCGCCGCCGTCCAGAAGACTCCGCCACAGGTCCGCCCACAAGGCTTCTTCAGGCCGCACCTCACGATTGCTGCGGCGATCTCCTCGGTTCCAGCTCGTCTCCGTGCCTGGATACCACCTCTCGGGTCCCCACCTATGCAGGGGGCTTTGACGAGAAATGCGTCCGACGAAACAGGATAATTGCAGAATTTTAACGATGGGCTGAGCGGAGCTCGCCTAACTTGCGTCCACCATGCTGGATCGCTAGGCCACGCCCTCCTGCAATCTA
Source organism: Calotriton arnoldi (assembly GCA_963921515.1). Taxonomy (NCBI): domain Eukaryota; kingdom Metazoa; phylum Chordata; class Amphibia; order Caudata; family Salamandridae; genus Calotriton; species Calotriton arnoldi. Next base: position 204,891 of record CAWUFW010012157.1, read on the forward strand.
CATTCTTAAGGATTACATCACATAACATGCTGTGTATCAGTGTTTAACAGAACAAACCATAATACACGCATAACATTATAATCAATATGTTATGACTGTAAAATGATAACATTTACTAAGTGTGAATGTACTGGTATATGCCACACAGTGCTTACAGTTTCATCCAAATTAACAGTCAAAAACATGGACATAAAGTGGCTGTTTTAGTTTGTATAAAAGCAATTCTGCAGGTGAACGCTTCAACAAAAATGTAAAAACAACTAAAGTATTGATGCAGATGAACACTTCGACAAAAATTTAAAAACAACATATGTTTGGATTGCTGCAAACAGGTCACTGATAAGTTATGACAAGACTTAAAAGCAGATGAGAGGCCTTCAGGTTAAAATAAAAAAGTTCCTGGCTTCTAAGGGTTTTCTACCTACATTGTTAAGTCCTTTTTAGATGTCTTGGTTTTTGGCTTTCAGATATTCAGAATGTGTTTAATCAAGAAATTCAGACGACAGTTACCTTTTTTCCTGCAAGATAACTATTGCAATGAAATTCTGTGTGTGCGACACTTTATTTTGTCCACTCTCTGAAAATGGAAAAATATTTTGTTTTTATACATAATGTGCCTCCAAAATTGTGTGATCCCTGAAATGTTTTAACTCACTGCAGAATTAAAGAGTAATGTATTTCCTAGATGAAGAAAACCAGTGATTGCTCAGTGAATTCCACAGAATATCCTTTCTTTTTTAAAGAAACGTGCAGCACTCTGAACTTTCTTATTGGCCATGTATTGATTGATGAGTAGTCATCACTGACAGAGAACTACCTAGTGGAGAATTTTCCACTTGCACCAAAAATTGAAACATTTTCTGTTACTACCCTATTCTAAATCAGACACTTTTGTTATGTCTTGTTTGCTGTTGTCCTTTGTTAATTGCTGTTATGCATCTTCGCCACTTGTGTTTGAGAATTTTGATTTCTGATGGATACTTCAACCCACAGATTCCTCACCGTATGAGAACTCCCAAGCACCTGAAGTGATCCAGAAAAGCTTCCAGCCCTGTTGCGTGCCTGCAGGTGGGGCCATTGGCATCCAATGTGACTCTGTTCTGCACCAGACGTGCCGAGACAGATCCATATATAGACGCTATCCTTATGTGATGACATTATTTCCTTTTTTTCCATGCCCTCCAGTGCAGATTCAGAGCTCTGTTGCTCTGATTTTTTTATGACTTCAAGCGATCTTTTCTGAACAACAAAATATTTGGCAGTGTAGCAGGGATGTCATCACCGAAGATTACAGGTTACAAACCGTGGCATACGTGTCACTAACAAATGTTGGTCAGAGAGCCGCATAATGTTTGGCTGTGGCCACAACATGACCCCAGTTTATGCGAAAAATGCTCCCTTGTGTATTTGAAGGCAAGCGGGCCCATGAGGCCAGGCTGTACATGATGGAACACAAGAAGCAAGGCCATTTCTGCTCCAGGTTAACCTCTTCAGGTAGGTCAGGGATGGAGGACAGGGATTCTAAAAAGATTTAGTAAGGTTTCTATGTAGCGCAAAATTACCAAGTTGGCTGTCTTGGCACTAAAAGAAGTACAAGAAACAGCATAAATGTGATTCTTCGGCTTCTAGAGATTCCCATTCTCATGCTCGGTCATGTAGATGGTGATACAAAAGGGGATGATGGACGGAACGTTTGAGCCAATCAAACACTCACCCCCAGTCAACTGATCTGGGTTTAATCCATCATCATTCTTTAGCTCACTCCACCACCCCAGTTCAGACATGGCCATATGCAAATCAGTCTGACCCTGTGCCTCATGGGAACAGTCCAGCCCGAACTGCCAAGCCATGTCTTCCCTGGACCGGAAACAAGCATCCTGGGACCGGTTTCTGGCATTCCAGCCGTCATCAGCCAGGCTTGCTTGAATCCAGTGGCAAAGTGAGCAAGGGACCCACGTCTGGGCATACCCCGCCAACTTAGGGCGAACAAAGCGATACAAAAGGGGATGATGGACGGAACGTTTGAGCCAATCAAACACTCACCCCCAGTCAACTGATCTGGGTTTAATCCATCATCATTCTTTAGCTCACTCCACCACCCCAGTTCAGACATGGCCATATGCAAATCAGTCTGACCCTGTGCCTCATGGGAACAGTCCAGCCCGAACTGCCAAGCCATGTCTTCCCTGGACCGGAAACAAGCATCCTAGGACCGGTTTCTGGCATTCCAGCCGTCATCAGCCAGGCTTGCTTGAATCCAGTGGCAAAGTGAGCAAGGGACCCACGTCTGGGCATACCCCCGCCAACTTAGGGCGAACAAAGCGATACAAAAGGGGATGATGGACGGAACGCTTGAGCCAATCAAACACTCACCCCCAGTCAACTGATCTGGGTTTAATCCATCATCATTCTTTAGCTCACTCCACCACCCCAGTTCAGACATGGCCATATGCAAATCAGTCTGACCCTGTGCCTCATGGGAACAGTCCAGCCCGAACTGCCAAGCCATGTCTTCCCTGGACCGGAAACAAGCATCCTAGGACCGGTTTTTGGCATTCCAGCCGTCATCAGCCAGGCTTGCTTGAATCCAGTGGCAAAGTGAGCAAGGGACCCACGTCTGGGCATACCCCCGCCAACTTAGGGCGAACAAAGCGATACAAAAGGGGATGATGGACGGAACGCTTGAGCCAATCAAACACTCACCCCCAGTCAACTGATCTGGGTTTAATCCATCATCATTCTTTAGCTCACTCCACCACCCCAGTTCAGACATGGCCATATGCAAATCAGTCTGACCCTGTGCCTCATGGGAACAGTCCAGCCCGAACTGCCAAGCCATGTCTTCCCTGGACCGGAAACAAGCATCCTAGGACCGGTTTCTGGCATTCCAGCCGTCATCAGCCAGGCTTGCTTGAATCCAGTGGCAAAGTGAGCAAGGGACCCACGTCTGGGCATACCCCCGCCAACTTAGGGCGAACAAAGCGATACAAAAGGGGATGATGGACGGAACGTTTGAGCCAATCAAACACTCACCCCCAGTCAACTGATCTGGGTTTAATCCATCATCATTCTTTAGCTCACTCCACCACCCCAGTTCAGACATGGCCATATGCAAATCAGTCTGACCCTGTGCCTCATGGGAACAGTCCAGCCCGAACTGCCAAGCCATGTCTTCCCTGGACCGGAAACAAGCATCCTAGGACCGGTTTCTGGCATTCCAGCCGTCATCAGCCAGGCTTGCTTGAATCCAGTGGCAAAGTGAGCAAGGGACCCACGTCTGGGCATACCCCCGCCAACTTAGGGCGAACAAAGCGATACAAAAGGGGATGATGGACGGAACGTTTGAGCCAATCAAACACTCACCCCCAGTCAACTGATCTGGGTTTAATCCATCATCATTCTTTAGCTCACTCCACCACCCCAGTTCAGACATGGCCATATGCAAATCAGTCTGACCCTGTGCCTCATGGGAACAGTCCAGCCCGAACTGCCAAGCCATGTCTTCCCTGGACCGGAAACAAGCATCCTAGGACCGGTTTCTGGCATTCCAGCCGTCATCAGCCAGGCTTGCTTGAATCCAGTGGCAAAGTGAGCAAGGGACCCACGTCTGGGCATACCCCCGCCAACTTAGGGCGAACAAAGCGATACAAAAGGGGATGATGGACGGAACGCTTGAGCCAATCAAACACTCACCCCCAGTCAACTGATCTGGGTTTAATCCATCATCATTCTTTAGCTCACTCCACCACCCCAGTTCAGACATGGCCATATGCAAATCAGTCTGACCCTGTGCCTCATGGGAACAGTCCAGCCCGAACTGCCAAGCCATGTCTTCCTGGACCGGAAACAAGCATCCTAGGACCGGTTTCTGGCATTCCAGCCGTCATCAGCCAGGCTTGCTTGAATCCAGTGGCAAAGTGAGCAAGGGACCCACGTCTGGGCATACCCCCGCCAACTTAGGGCGAACAAAGCGATACAAAAGGGGATGATGGACGGAACGCTTGAGCCAATCAAACACTCACCCCCAGTCAACTGATCTGGGTTTAATCCATCATCATTCTTTAGCTCACTCCACCACCCCAGTTCAGACATGGCCATATGCAAATCAGTCTGACCCTGTGCCTCATGGGAACAGTCCAGCCCGAACTGCCAAGCCATGTCTTCCCTGGACCGGAAACAAGCATCCTAGGACCGGTTTCTGGCATTCCAGCCGTCATCAGCCAGGCTTGCTTGAATCCAGTGGCAAAGTGAGCAAGGGACCCACGTCTGGGCATACCCCCGCCAACTTAGGGCGAACAAAGCGATACAAAAGGGGATGATGGACGGAACGTTTGAGCCAATCAAACACTCACCCCCAGTCAACTGATCTGGGTTTAATCCATCATCATTCTTTAGCTCACTCCACCACCCCAGTTCAGACATGGCCATATGCAAATCAGTCTGACCCTGTGCCTCATGGGAACAGTCCAGCCCGAACTGCCAAGCCATGTGTTCCCTGGACCGGAAACAAGCATCCTAGGACCGGTTTTTGGAATTCCAGCCGTCATCAGCCAGGCTTGCTTGAATCCAGTGGCAAAGTGAGCAAGGGACCCACGTCTGGGCATACCCCCGCCAACTTAGGGCGAACAAAGCGATACAAAAGGGGATGATGGACGGAACGCTTGAGCCAATCAAACACTCACCCCCAGTCAACTGATCTGGGTTTAATCCATCATCATTCTTTAGCTCACTCCACCACCCCAGTTCAGACATGGCCATATGCAAATCAGTCTGACCCTGTGCCTCATGGGAACAGTCCAGCCCGAACTGCCAAGCCATGTCTTCCCTGGACCGGAAACAAGCATCCTAGGACCGGTTTCTGGCATTCCAGCCGTCATCAGCCAGGCTTGCTTGAATCCAGTGGCAAAGTGAGCAAGGGACCCACGTCTGGGCATACCCCCGCCAACTTAGGGCGAACAAAGCGATACAAAAGGGGATGATGGACGGAACGTTTGAGCCAATCAAACACTCACCCCCAGTCAACTGATCTGGGTTTAATCCATCATCATTCTTTAGCTCACTCCACCACCCCAGTTCAGACATGGCCATATGCAAATCAGTCTGACCCTGTGCCTCATGGGAACAGTCCAGCCCGAACTGCCAAGCCATGTCTTCCCTGGACCGGAAACAAGCATCCTAGGACCGGTTTCTGGCATTCCAGCCGTCATCAGCCAGGCTTGCTTGAATCCAGTGGCAAAGTGAGCAAGGGACCCACGTCTGGGCATACCCCCGCCAACTTAGGGCGAACAAAGCGATACAAAAGGGGATGATGGACGGAACGCTTGAGCCAATCAAACACTCACCCCCAGTCAACTGATCTGGGTTTAATCCATCATCATTCTTTAGCTCACTCCACCACCCCAGTTCAGACATGGCCATATGCAAATCAGTCTGACCCTGTGCCTCATGGGAACAGTCCAGCCCGAACTGCCAAGCCATGTCTTCCCTGGACCGGAAACAAGCATCCTAGGACCGGTTTCTGGCATTCCAGCCGTCATCAGCCAGGCTTGCTTGAATCCAGTGGCAAAGTGAGCAAGGGACCCACGTCTGGGCATACCCCCGCCAACTTAGGGCGAACAAAGCGATACAAAAGGGGATGATGGACGGAACGCTTGAGCCAATCAAACACTCACCCCCAGTCAACTGATCTGGGTTTAATCCATCATCATTCTTTAGCTCACTCCACCACCCCAGTTCAGACATGGCCATATGCAAATCAGTCTGACCCTGTGCCTCATGGGAACAGTCCAGCCCGAACTGCCAAGCCATGTCTTCCCTGGACCGGAAACAAGCATCCTAGGACCGGTTTCTGGCATTCCAGCCGTCATCAGCCAGGCTTGCTTGAATCCAGTGGCAAAGTGAGCAAGGGACCCACGTCTGGGCATACCCCGCCAACTTAGGGCGAACAAAGCGATACAAAAGGGGATGATGGACGGAACGTTTGAGCCAATCAAACACTCACCCCCAGTCAACTGATCTGGGTTTAATCCATCATCATTCTTTAGCTCACTCCACCACCCCAGTTCAGACATGGCCATATGCAAATCAGTCTGACCCTGTGCCTCATGGGAACAGTCCAGCCCGAACTGCCAAGCCATGTCTTCCCTGGACCGGAAACAAGCATCCTAGGACCGGTTTCTGGCATTCCAGCCGTCATCAGCCAGGCTTGCTTGAATCCAGTGGCAAAGTGAGCAAGGGACCCACGTCTGGGCATACCCCCGCCAACTTAGGGCGAACAAAGCGATACAAAAGGGGATGATGGACGGAACGTTTGAGCCAATCAAACACTCACCCCCAGTCAACTGATCTGGGTTTAATCCATCATCATTCTTTAGCTCACTCCACCACCCCAGTTCAGACATGGCCATATGCAAATCAGTCTGACCCTGTGCCTCATGGGAACAGTCCAGCCCAGACGTGGGTCCCGTGCTCTCCATGCCACTGGAATCAAGCTATCCTGGCTGAAGAGGGGTGAAACCCCGAAACCGGTCCTAGGATGCTTGTTTCCAGTCCAGGGAGGACCTGGCTTGGCAGTTCGGGCTGGACTGTTCCCATGAGGCACAGGGTCAAGACTGATTTGCATATGGCTGGGTTCAAACTGGAATGACATGGTGAGCAAAAAAACGATGGATTTAGGCCCAGATCTCTGTACTGGGGTGAATGTATGACATTGTTCTGCATTCTGTCCATCAACTGTTGTTTTTGCATTTGTCACCCCGAGTGGGACGGGTATGCCCAGACGTGGGTCCCGTGCTCTCCATGCCACTGGAATCAAGCTATCCTGGCTGAAGAGGGGTGAAACCCCGAAACCGGTCCTAGGATGCTTGTTTCCAGTCCAGGGAGGCACAGGGTCAAGACTGATTTGCATATGGCTGGGTTCAAACTGGAATGACATGGTGAGCAAAAAAACGATGGATTTAGGCCCAGATCTCTGTACTGGGGTGAATGTATGACATTGTTCTGCATTCTGTCCATCAACTGTTGTTTTTGCATTTGTCACCCCGAGTGGGACGGGTATGCCCAGACGTGGGTCCCGTGTTCTCCATGCCACTGGAATCAAGCTATCCTGGCTGAAGAGGGGTGAAACCCCGAAACCGGTCCTAGGATGCTTGTTTCCAGTCCAGGGAGGACCTGGCTTGGCAGTTCGGGCTGGACTGTTCCCATGAGGCACAGGGTCAAGACTGATTTGCATATGGCTGGGTTCAAACTGGAATGACATGGTGAGCAAAAAACGATGGATTTAGGCCCAGATCTCTGTACTGGGGTGAATGTATGACATTGTTCTGCATTCTGTCCATCAACTGTTGTTTTTGCATTTGTCACCCCGAGTGGGACGGGTATGCCCAGACGTGGGTCCCGTGCTCTCCATGCCACTGGAATCAAGCTATCCTGGCTGAAGAGGGGTGAAACCCCGAAACCGGTCCTAGGATGCTTGTTTCCAGTCCAGGGAGGACCTGGCTTGGCAGTTCGGGCTGGACTGTTCCCATGAGGCACAGGGTCAAGACTGATTTGCATATGGCTGGGTTCAAACTGGAATGACATGGTGAGCAAAAACGATGGATTTAGGCCCAGATCTCTGTACTGGGGTGAATGTATGACATTGTTCTGCATTCTGTCCATCAACTGTTGTTTTTGCATCGGTCATGTAGATGGTGTCATGTATTCTGACTTCCTCCAAGCCCTTTCCAATCCTGAGTTTCCAGCCTTGTCTTCGGATCCGCAGCAAGTTGATGCCTTCAAAGAGGCTTTGCTCCCAATGCTTAATATGACTCCACTTTCCTGTGATACGCCTTCATGTCCCATTGACTTTAAGGTCTGCTGCTTGCACTTCTGCTGGCAGTTACGTCCTCTGCGGTTTCTGTCCATACCCGGAGTTTGCCTTTGGCAGCGAACTGTGCATCTACTCCTTTGCTAAGACCTCCCTGGTTGTCATTTTGAAGATAGGCCTCTGGCAGCTCCACTTCCACACCACCTGAGATTTGCCAGGCTGAAGGTAATTTCTGATAGAGACTTCTAACCACAGATTCCTCACCTTAGAATATTCCTCCAGGCGTCAGACTGAATCTGGAAAACTTAGACGAGTACCCCTGCACGCAAGGAAGTGGTGCCTGTGACACCCTCTGTGACATGCGTGGGCCTATATAGGCGCCATCAGTGCTTTCTGACATAAAATCCTCTCTTTCTGCGTCATCAGATGCCGATCCAGAGCTATCTGTGGATTCTTTCCAGTGTATCAGGGACATGCCCCTCAACAGATCGACAGGGTTTAACTCTTGTGGGGAAAGTCACCGACAGATGTTGGTGACTAAACCCCACTTGGTCTGCTTTTGGTGCCTGGGGTCGTCCGATGACTCGGCTGCCTGCAGTGACTGAACCGGGATGTACCCGAAGGCCAAGCAAAGTTATTCAGTGCATGTCATCTGAAGACCCTGGGTTTGGTCGAAGTCACAGGGAATATGGTCCTGATCCCGAAGCAGTTCACACAGCAGGTTGTCGTCGAGGTCACAGTCACTGGTAAGTAGAAGAATTAGTCCAAGTAGGTTTCTCCCCCACCGCGCTCCTATAAGTCCACAGATAAGCCGCGGGGCTGTCATTGTGCCTCCAGGACCCACTCCCGTAGCCGTTCTGCAGAGCGTGTTCTGGCCTCGTCCCTTCCATCCCCAGTTTTGTGGCCCCAGGCAACTCAATTTGCAGGCAACTCAGTTTGACATGGCGATGATGCGCTTATTTACGAAAACAACTCCCTCTAGTGCGCCTTTAGTCCCCATGGAACTGGGGGGTCTTCCCAATTGGACTCCTGTCGGTGCATCCTCCCTCTGCATCAATTGGGCCCTCTGGATCCACACCCAGTTTTGTACCGATTCTGGTATGGAACCAGTTCCGTCACCATGCTCTATGTTGAAGTCTGATTCTCTGATGTCAGTGCTGGCTTCGTCGGATGACGACAGCTAGCCTCTTGTACTGTCAGGCTCCAAGGTCACACTCAATGCCACTTATTCCCCTCGACTCAGGCAATCCATCTGACATGGACGCTGTCCCCCTACCACAGTGCAAGGAGCAGTTTTTCCATTACATATTCAATACCGACTCTCACAATGTCACCTATGATGCAGGGTATACATTGTTTCATCATACCAGTACGTCACCTGGTATGATGACTTCTAAGAGGCCAGTGGACTGGATACTTCTCTGGACACTGCCTTGTTCTACCCAGCAGGGCTGACTACTGAGAAGAGCGCGTCATTCACCATGGCGGTGCGCAGAGCAGCAGATATCCTTGTAGTCCAGCTCCCAACACAAGAGGTCAAGACTAATGTGCATGCTGACTAATGCCCTCGAGCCTAGCCAAAGCACTTCAGAGCCTCTCCTCCCTTTTAAAAAGGGGTTGACTGATATCATTTTCGGGACCTGGGCCAAGCCCTGCTTGGGGGCCCCCGTAAACCACCAGATTACCCACCATCTCCATCCTGCACCTAGGGGACCCGGACTTTCTTACCCAACATCCTTCCCTTGAGAGTCTGGTGGTGCACGCTTTGGCCTGTAAAGCCAACTCGAATGCGTTCCCTTCCACATCTCCGGATAGAGAATTGAAAAGGAGCAACACTTTTGGGTGTAGGGTTTTCTCGTCCATCAGTCTTGCCCTACTTTCTATAAACATTCCATGCCTCCTGACCTGCTACTCCCATGCCTTATGGAACTTGGTGGCCCAGGTTTTAGCACTTGTACTGGAGGAAGCCCGGGCTATTCTCTCCCAAGTCATGCAGGATGGCCGAGATGCGACTAAATTTACTATTTGCTGTGGTCTTGAAACTACTGACTTATTCAGCAGAGTTGTTGGTACCAGTGTCACCATCCAGAGATACGTATGGGTGCATTCCACTGTGGTGATGTCCTATCTAGCCTCATGGATATGCCATGCAACAGTTCCTGACTTTTCGGGGACAAGGCGATTCTGAGCTGGAGCACTTCAAGGATAGCAGGGACAAGGCCTGTTCCCTTGGGCTGTCTGCTGCTCCACGTCATCCTCCTTCCCACTTTTGCCCCCTGCGTGGCATTGGCAAAGGGTTTTAGCATCACCAGCAGATGCTGCCAGCTCAGCAGGCATCCCAACCCTTTTGCAGCCGGGGTCCCATAGACCACAGAGACAACAGCGGCAGCATGGACCCAGACTTCCACCCTCCGGCTCTCACAGCCTCCAGGCCTCTTTGACGTGCGCTTACTAAACCACAGCCACCCCGTCGAAAGGCAGGATCGGGCACTTTCTGCCATGGTGGCGGACCATCACTTCAGACAAGTGAGTGTTAAAGAACGTTCCGTGGGTTATAACCTTCCATTCTGGATACCGCACCACCCTTACCAACGTCCCAAGAACAGATGTTGGAGGGCCATCTGTCCCGTTTTCGACAGGAAGTGTAAGCTCTTTTGGCCAAAGGAGTGTCAGAAAAGGTGCCCGCATCAGAAGTAGCACATGATTGTTATTCTCGCTACTTTCTTGTATCAAAAAAGGACGGAGGCCTCCTTCCCATATTGGATCTTTGCCTTCTCAACACCTTCCTCGGGAAGAACAAATTTAAAATGCTCACCGTGGCCCAGGACTATTTTGCCCTTGACCCCGGAAACTGGATAGTAGTTTTGGACCTGTCGGATGATTATTTCCACACTCCCGTCTTGCAAGCCCACAGACGCTGTCTGTGGTTCAAGTGAGCCAGGAGCATTTCCAGTTTGCCGTGCTTCCTTTTGGCCTCACCAGTGCCCCTCGGGGGTTGACAGAAGTGATCGCAGATCATCGTCAGGTGTCCCAGACTTCCCCCTACAGCAACAACTGCCTGCTGGAAAGGTGGTTCAGTTCCTGAGTGATATTTTTAGCCGTGAAGGTCTTCCCAATTGTGTTTTGACAGACAATGGGCCACAGTTTGTGTCTGCAGAGATGGAAAAAATCTATGTGAAGGGAAAGCAAGCACAAGAAATGCTCATTATATGACCCAGAGGGTAATGGCACTGTGGAGAAATTTAACAGGAGTATCAAGGAAAGTATACAGTTGGAGATGAGTGCTGGAAGACACTGGAAAGAGGGTCTCAGGAGTTTCCTACGGGCACATAGATTTTCTCTGCATACCACGACAGGAGAAGTTCCTTTTGAGGTGTTTACATGAAGAAGAGCTAACACTTCATTGTTGCCTGGATGGTTGAAATGGGGCAAGGATGCGTTTGTGTCATGGGCACCGATGAAAGGTGGAAGTGAGAAAGAGAGTGTGTGTTGAAAAGCGCAAAGTGTATTATGATGTTTGTAAAAGGTGTCAAACTGGTAGAACCGTCAGTAAGTGAGAAGGTGCTAATAAAGAAACCAGTGTTGTCAAGGAGTGATTCCAAATTCATGGGTCCTTTCAGAGTCCTCAAACTTTTCCACAATGCAGTTAAGATGGAAGGGTTTGGAATCTCAACAGGGTAGTGAGGTTTAAAAGGGAAAAAATTTTAAGTTCTAGTACTGTTGTATCTTTTCAATTTCGTTAGTGTGATTGTTAAGGGGGAAGATGTATGGTAATTCAAATGTATCTTATTTTATGTTTTACCAATGCTTGTTTATGCTCCTACTATGTGCGGGTGTGTGTGTGTTTACCTATGAAATGGAGAACCCTTGTATGTCATGATTCTAGGCTTCTGTCACATGCAACATCTTGGTCAGTTGCCACTAGATTCTGAGTTGGATGTACATGGATGGGGTGCTCTTAATAAAGAACCTGATTTTGGATAATCTTCTACTGCGTGGATTTCACTTTATTACACTGGCGACGAGCGGAAGTGAGAGCACCCCAACAACTTAATATTTTATAACCTCTTTGTGAGAAGTTGGCCTGGTATATGCTGTTCACTAATTAAAGTGGACACCTTGCACCAGGGCAAATCGACTCTTATGGTAGATAGGTTTAAGACAACCTTTTAAAGAAAGCTATCCTAGTGGTAGCTGTGGAGAGCAGCCTTCAGGCTAAGTCTCGGAGGAATGTAAAGCAGCTTGTTTTACCATATAATCTCTTGAATCACCAAATGAAAAGACACCACACAGGTATATATATCAAATATATATGTATTTATTTCTAAATAACTCTCTACTAATCTCTTTATGAGATTAGAAGACAAACATATGCACAAATCAACGTTTCACAATAAGTTAAGCACAAAATATGGCTGGGGCCCTAGGGGTGTACCAGACCATATACTAAGTAAGAGACTTGGGGACAACGACTTGCAGGGAGACAAGGCCTAGGGCCTTCAGAAGTGCTGGGGCCTCACGAAACCACCCAAGGCAGGTAAGTAAAGGACCCACGGGGGACGCGTGCAGTGTGGATACACAGGCGCGGATCGCCGTTGACTTCAATGGGGCAAGTCGCGGTTGGAAATAAAGAGTTTTAGGATACTTCGGGAGAGCCTACAAGCAAGTCACTTACAGGGTAAGTAGTTCTAGGGCCCACACCCACAGGAGCACCGTAGTGCTGGAGTTACCTCTCCCAGGGAAGCCGGGTGCACAGGTGTCCTTTGGTGTCGGGTCGCGGCGTCGTTTTCAATGGCGAACAAAGAAGACTTGCTGCTTGCGGGAGCTGAAGAAGTGTCCGGTGGAATCCAAGCCTGGATTCTGAAGAAGGATGACCTGAAAGCAGAGGGGACAGTGTTCAAAGTCACTTGGCAGTGACCCGGGGCAAGGAAGATGGATGCCCACCGTCGTCGGTTGATTCAGGTCGGTTGCGGGTGCCTTGACTCTTCAGCCACGTGGTCCAGGAGGCGTCGACGACGACCAGGAGCTGGATTCGGTGTGTCCTCGACGTCTGCAGCTGACTGCGGTGTCGGCAACTCGATAGGAGCCAACAAGCCTTGGCAGCAGCAAGTCTCGGGGAGATGAAGAAAAGTCGATGGCGCAGACCAGCAAGGTCTGAGGGACTCACCCAGCGAGGGTAAGTCAGGGCAGGCCTGGAGCAACCAGGGGAGCCCTTGGTTTCTTTAAGAAGTCTTCTGGGGACCCACAAGCCGGCGGGCAAGGGATCGCGAAGACACCTCGGGCGGAATCACTCAACAGGGGCCCACGGTCACTCGGGACGGTGTAGGCCTCTGATCTTCGGAGGGATTCCTGTTGGAGGTCGGGACCACACGTGGTCCAAAGCACAAGTTCGTAGAACGTTGTGAAGGGGTTGCACTCGACAATAGTGCACGGTACCCAGGGGTCGCGGTTCCTCGTTACTCGTGGGGTCCACTTGCCTCAGCTTCGCTGGGGACTCACGATGGCCTGGGAGAGGTCAGGAAATCCACTTCTTGGGCTGCAGGGACTTCGGACTCCGGCGGGAGCGGCGTAGTTTGCGACCGTCGTTGTCGTTTTTGGTGCCTGCCAAGCAGGGGAGTCACTCCTTGACTCCAAGGGAGATTCTTCTGTCTTCCAAAGGTAGTGGAACGTCGAAGGGCCAGGATTCTTCTGTAGAGCGTCGTCCAGGGGTTATCTGCTTTGCAATGGCAAGGTTCCCCTCTTATACTAAAAAGAGGGGATGGACTAGCTCTATGACCCCACCTATGGGAGGGTCAAGGGAGGGGGTGGCTACACCCACTTCCCTTTGTCCAGTTTCGCGCCAGAGCAGGGGCAGGTAGCCCCTGAGCTGGTTTGAACTGGCATATGCACAGAGGAGCCTTCTGCTCCCCCAGTGCAGGACTTCAAAGCACTCTAAGAGTGCACCCACCCAGCCCCAATACACTAAACCCTGTCTGGAAGGTGGTTACACCTCCCTGTGACAGGATGCCTATTGTTGGGCTTCCTCCACTGTGAGTTTCGGTCATCAGCAGGAGGGCAGCCCAGTGTCTGTGACTGGTGGCATCCATTTTGTGATGCCAGGGCTCTTTAGGATTCTACCGCGTTTCCACAGCAGGTACATGTCTTATCCTCTAGAAGGGTGGAATGCTACCCCCGCCGCCAAGATTGGCGGGGGGTAGTATTCCAAGATGTTTGACACCAAACATGACATGTTTTGATGCAGCCATTCCAAAGTTAGCATTTACCGCGAGGATATAATGCACTTAAGAGTATATGGTTTAACCGCATCCACAAACAGCACCAGAGAATAGACTCTGAGAGCTGCAGAGGGGCCCTGCTCAGGCAGAGGCACCCCCTCACATAGAAGCCAAGCACCCTGCCCTCAGGATTGATAGGGCCTGCCTTAGGGGTGACTGATAGGTTTATATGTGTGTGCAGGAGAGATATAGGAAACCTATATCTCAGTGAGGGGTGCTAGCACCACCTCACCCAGGCTGCAGTAGCAGGCCTGTGGTGTCAGATTTAGACTGCTTCCCAGGGGTGGCATAACACATGCTGCAGCCCCTGGTAGGCCTGTGAAGTACCTATGCCCTTGGCACCTAAGGTACCATATACTAGGGACTCATAAGGTACCACAGTATCCAATCACTAGTGCACCTAGAGTGCACTCCATGTCGTTTAGAGAGAACAGAGAGGCTGGGGCCCTGATTGGCAGGGACCCAGCCAGACTATAGCCAGAAACCAGTGCTAACATCAGAAAAAAGTGGGGGCAACATAAGAGGCAGATCCTACTCTCCTACACTCTTATTCCTCATCCATCGTTGGTAAGCAAGAGGTGCAAGAAGTTTGGTTTCTTCACTCCAGATTTGGATCAAGAGAGCTACTACTACCAGGATACATCTATCTGTTTGGCCTGCGAAATGGAAACCTTTTACTAATCTTGTTTACTGTGGATTTACTACTACAACAGCTTCCTTGCCATCAGTTGCTGTTATTTGTGGTTTGAGGAAATTGACAGCAGTATTTTGACTATTTGCTAACGCCCCGTTTGTTCAGGATCGATCTTAAGTGACCATTCATCTGTTAAGTGTAAGCAGCAAAGGTTTTGCAGTTGTTTGCAAGGGTAGCGTCAGCATCTTTTCATAGTGCATCTTTCAAGTATTGTCTCGAACAGCAACGCCTTCTCTTCAATGGAGTTCGTGTGATTTTGGATGCCTACCAGCTCCTAGCAACCAGCTGTGTTCTTGAGCCGTACCAATATCAGCGTCTTCCCCGTGTGTTCACGGTGCAAGCTCTATCTCCAGCAGAAATCAAAGATTTACCTCGGCCGTCTTGGATGTACTTTCTTCCCGAGAGTAGCTTCCGACGACAGTCTAGCACAGGTTTCTTCTTCCTAGTATTGTTTTCTTGTCAAGCGATCCCTCGCGGTGACAGGCACATCTCCGTCTGCGCATCCACAGCGCTTGACTGTATTTTCCAGCTGATTGCCCTACGAGTACAAGCGCATCTTGAATGCTCCTTTCCTGCATTACGGGGATAGGCACATCTCTGCCTGTTTCCTATTCTCTACAGCAATAGGCATGCCTTGTTACACTAGGTACTTTATATCTTTAGAGATGTTTCCTGCTATATTAATATTTACCCTAATGATTTATTTTACTTATGGGACTGAACTATTTTGTTCTATGACTATTTAAATAAATAATAATAATATAAAAAAAATCACAGTTTGTTTTAACTCATATAGTTTTCTGAGCAGTGTCCTTCCTATTTCAACTGTGCATTGTTTTTTAGCTTGTGTATTTTACTCATTAGTGTTTTCTCTACCATTAATTCAGTATGCAACATGTTACATCTCCTCCTTTTTTTCTACTTAGTCCAGTTGAACCTTCCGTTATTTGGTAAAAATGTAAGAAACTGTTTCTTCATTATTCCAGGGTATGCGGTACTACATTATCAAGTGAAAGGAAAACCTCACTTTTGTTGCATTGTTTGGGCAGTGAAAGACAAGAAGTCTTTAGAATTTGCCAGATTTAGTTGGTGATTATTCAGAACTTAATGAGTTTGAAATACGTTTGAAAAACTAGATTTGCATTATCTTCCCAAGGTCAGTACTATTCTCGAAGGCTACTATTTTGGTATGAGGGAACAAAAGTACAGTGAAAGTGTGGAGGAGTATGTCACCAGCCATAGGAAGTTAGCTTCCACATGTAATTTTGGCTTCACCTTAGAGGAAAGGATAGAGATCAGTTCATGCTGAGGTGCCGAAGTGACAAGGTTAGACATGAACTTTGGATTAAGGATGATCCCCCCGCTTCATGAAGTAGTGTTGATTCCTAAGCGTGTTGAGCACACTTTAGCCTGTGTCAATGAGCTTGAGAAAGGAAAGAAAACTAGCGTTAGTAAAATAGAAGTGAAGGATGAAGGAAGATGAAATCAAGTGTAAAGATGAAAGTAAAAGCTGAGTAGCCCCAGTGCAGCAACCTAGATTTAAAAGAGGGGTATTTTATAGGTGTTGAAATACTGAACATTTTGCCTCCTTCAGGAAATGTCTTGTGGTAAATGTGATATGCAAATTTTGTAACAAAAAGGGACATTTTGCAAAGTGTTGTCGCTCCAACAAAACTTCCTCACATGAAGCAGTAAAATCAGTTGATTTGATGACTGCATACTATCTGTCTTCACTGGTGGTGTTCCTAAGAAGCATCCCAAGACCTGGGTGGAGATGGAAAATGTTAATGTTGAAACATTGCTTGACTCTGGAGCTTGGCTCACCTAAATTTCAACTGATGTCTTTGAAGAAAAGTAAGCTAGTAAAATTGTTCTCAAAGATCCATATGTTGTACCAGGAGCATATGGGGGTCAAACCATTGACCTGAGAGGTTATTTTGAATCTGAGATCAAGTTCCATCCCAATACTTTAAATGAAAAAATGTATGTTCCTGTTAAAGGTGGGAGTTTTTTAAATTGGCCTCATCAAAGGGAGTTAGGGATTATTCTTGATCCCAATTACCCCATTCCTGTAATGTTAAAGGAGAAGTACATCAAAGGTTTGCAGTTGAATGGTGTGCAAGAGCTAGTGGTCCGGAATTGTGAGGACAATTTGAGTTTTTCTGAAGATTTTCCTGAAGTGTTCAGTGATAAAATGGGATGCATTAAAGGTTAGCTTCACCAAATTATACTTAAGCAAGGTGCCGAACCTGTAGTTGCTAAAGTGCGACCAGTCCCCATTGCTATGAAGGAATCAGTGGAGTCTGATATTAAGAGGTTGTGTAAAGAGGGATTTATCGAGCCTGAGTGGGTTGCTCTGATAGTAGTCGGACGCAAAGATTAAGGCGAGATCTGTTTGTGTGAGGACTTTAGGACTCTCAACAGGTGTGTTATAAGCAATCACTTTCCTTTTCCCAACATAACTGAGATGGTGTCTTTGTTGCAGGGGGCTAAGTTCTTTACCACCTTAGACTTAACTGCAGCGTACCATCAAATCAGGCTGCACCAAGACTCAAAAGATTACACTACATTCATAACACCTCTTGGCACGTATCATTTTGTGCGTATGCCTTTTGGGTTGGTGTCAGCAGCAGCAATATTCCAACTATGTACAATCTGTATGGAGCGATGGTTGGAGTCAAGTGTTTTCAAGACAACATACTAATTTATGGGAACACTGAAAAGGTGCATGATAATAGAGTCAGGGATGTGTTGGGAGTTTTGAGGGTGAATGGTCTCACATTGAAGCTCTCAAAATGTGTTATTAAGAAAAATAAATTAAGCATCTTGGACACAAGGCCAATGCAGAAGGACTTTTTGCAAAACAAGATTTAGTGAATAACATACTTAAATTACACAGGCCTGAGAAGGAGGATGTCCTCACATTTCTAGGTATGTTGGAATTCCATGCCAAGTTTCTTCCTAATCTAGCCTCCAAGACTCTCAATATGGGGAGACTGCTCAAGAGAGGTGTTGAGTTTAAATGGGACACAGAATGTCAGGAAGAAGTTTTGAGCATCAAGGAGCAGTTAACCAAACCTAGTGGCCTTAAGAGTTTTAATCCCTCTGAGCCCTGTGTTATCATGACTGATGCCAGTATGAAATGGTTGAGTGCTGTGCTTATGCTGTTGCAGTGAAAGGGCATGTGAACTGAAACCTAGTGCGTATATTTCTAGGTCTTTGCATGGTGCAGAAGAAAGGTATTCTATTATTGAGAAGGAAGTGTTTTTGGTCTGTCAAGAAGTTCAAACATTTTCCATGGGGAAAAGAGTTAGTTTGCTGTCTATATTGATCACAAACCGTTGGTGCACGTTTTTAACAAGAAAAGTTCGGACATGATTTTCATGAGGATTTGCAAGTGGGTCTTCAAGGGTACAGTTACAATATGCATTATGTTCCTGGGCAACAGAACACCATTGCTGACTGCTAATCAAGGCTTAGTACACTAGTGGAAGAGGATGTCAACAAGATGAAGATAAAGTAAAAGTCTATAGTGTAACAGGTGGTGTGTGTCTCAGGAGGAAAAGATTGAAGCTGTTACAGGTGATACTGTTCAGCGTGTTAAAGGAGCTCTTTGTGATGGTTGGAGTGACTAGGTGAAAAAAGATTCTGAATTGTGTGATCTCTGGAAAATAAAAGATGAGTTAGTTGATGATGGAGTTATCTTGAGAGGTTTAAGGCTGGTTGTTCCCATGGTTTTGATAGAGAGAAATGTAAATTTGGGACATGAAGGACATCAAGGCATGAGCAAAACTATATCAAGGATTCACCTTAACTATTGGTGGCCAGGGATGGATCTCATGATTGAGAGAATTATCAGGGAGTGTCCCGACTGTCACAACAAGTTAGGAACCCTCCCATGTGCCCTAGAGACTCTCCTTCAAAACCATGGGAGGTTGTAGCTATTGATATTGTGGGACCATTACAGGACTGAGGAGGAGTTAACTATTTGTTGGTATTAATTGATCAATTCACCAGATGGGCTGAAATAGGTATTGTTAGCGGCATTGAGACTGGAAAGTTGGTTCAGTTAGTGATATTTTTAGCCGTGAAGGTCTTCCCAAATGCGTTTTGATAGACAATGAGCCACAATTTGTGTCTGCAGAGATGGAAAGATTTCTATGTGAAAGGGGAATCGAGCACAAGAAATGCTCATTATACCACCCAGAGGGTAATGGCACTGTGGAGAAATTTAACAGGAGTTTCAAGGAATGTATTCAATCGGAGATAAATGCTGGAAGAAACTGGACGGAGGGTCTCCAGAGTTTCCTACAGGCTCCGCATACCACCACATGAGAAGTTCCCTTTGAGGTTTTTAGGGGAAGAAGAGCTAACGCTTCTTTGTCGCCTAGATGGTTGAAGTGGGGCAAGGATGCTTGTGTGTCATGGGCACCGATGAAAGGTGGAAGTGAGAAGGAGAGAGTTTGTGTTGAAAAGTGCAAAGTGTGTTATGATGTCAGCAAAGGTGGCAAACTGGTAGAACTGTCAGTTGGTGAGAAGGTGCTAATGAAGAAACCGGTGTTGTCAAGGAGTGATTCCAAATTCATCGGTCTTTTCAGAGTCATCAAACTTTTCCACAGTGCAGTTAAGTTGGACGATGGAAGTTCTAGTACTGTTGCATCTTTTCAATTTTATAAATGTAATTGTTAAGGAGAAGATGTGTGGTAATTCAAATGTATCTTATTTTATGTTTTACCAATGCTTGTATATGGGAGTGTGTTTTTTTTTTTACTTATTAAATGGAGAACCCTTGTATGTCATGATTCTAGGCTTCTGTCAACTGAAACATCTTATTCAGTTGGATGTACATGGATCTCTTATTAAAGAACCTGCTTTTGGATAATCTTCTACTGCGTGGATTTCACTTTATTACACTCGTCAACCACCTCCAGACTACTGCAAGTCTTTTAACATTGTTGGAGTTGACTAACAATGTGCTGAAATCACACCTGACTCCTTCACAGATGCTCCATTTCATCAGAGCTATTCTGTACATGGTGAAATTTCACAGTTTTCCCCCGTAACGGAGAGTCCAGGAGATTCGGTCTATGATCCTGTTGTTTTAGCCTCTGTTCTGGATATCTGAAAGAAACACATAGTGATAGATTCCTTACCTTAGAATATCCCCAGGCGTCAGACTGGATCCGGAAAGTTTTCGTCAGCAGTACCCCTGCGCGTCGGTAGGGGCGTCGTGCGGCTCCGCGTCCGTCGTTGGCGTCGTGGTCGCCGAGATGACGTCGCGGGCGCTACTTAGACGCCGCCCACGCGCGCTGTCAGTTTTTTCTTTTTCGCGCCAGCAAGCGCAGATCCGGAGAGAGCGGTACCCCTAGTCTTTTTTTACTAAGTTTTTTTAGATCTTTTCCTCACCTTTTTCGAGTCAATCGACTCCTGGTGCAGTTAGGGATGCCCGGGTTTAAGTCCTGCGAGGACTGTCATCGGATGATGTCGGTGACGGACCCGCACCGCGTGTGTCTCTTCTGCCTGGGGCGCGACCACGACCCCAAGTCGTGCCCCGACTGCCGGTCCATGGCGCCTAAGTCTTTGCGGGAGCGGTCCCGAAAGCTGCTTGAAGCCCGGCAGTCGGCTCCGCGCTGTGAGAGGTCCCGGTCCAGAGGGAGGTCGAGGGACCGTGCACGGAGTCATCATCGACGATAGTCGGGATCGAAGTCTTCGCACTCGGGGTCAGGTAAGGCGAAGCACAAGAATTCGAAGAAACGTCATCCTTCTCCGACTTCCCCTCGCCGGTCGCGCGACGCGGCTGAAGGTACGGGTGGTGCCACCCCGCGGCTCCGGCGGAGTCCATGGAGCTGCCGCCCGACTACCCGCCCTACCCGGGGTCGTTGGCGACTCCGGCCCAGATATAGGACTTCCTGTCGGCCATGGCTCGCCTCTTTGGGCCATTGGGTCCCGCTGGTGCGCCTTCGGGCCCGCGGTCCCGCCTGGGTGTCCTCGCGTTTCCTTGCCGGCGACCCCGGCGTCGCTGTCGGCTCCGGCGCCGCAGGACACCCTTGGATCCAGGCCTGGATCCCGGTCGACGCCGACGTCGACTCCACCGGCACCGATCCTGATGCCGCCCGCTCCTCGGGTCGACCTCGACCTCAGATTCAGCCCTAAGTGGACGCGGCGTCGGTCCGGCGTCGGTCGATGCCGTTCTCGACGCCGTTTGGGGTTTTCTATCCCCATGTCCCTACTCCTTATTTTAGGCCTGTTGAACAGCCTGAGGAGCAAGGGGAGGACTGGGAGGGGTCGGACGACCCTCTCGCTGCAGCCTGCGAGTCTGAACAGGACTGGGCTGAGGAATTGGGGGACGCCAGTGGTCTGGATACCTCACCAGACCTTGACATGCTGTCTCCTCCTACCGTGGCTACGGAGGAGGGAGCCAGTTATGCAGTGGCGTTGCGTAGGGCGGCGGAGGCCCTACACCTCCAGCTCCCTACTGTGGCCGTCAGGACTAACCTCCTGACAGAGGTGCTTCAGCCAGCAGCTACTTCTGCGGAGCCGCTGCTGCCCTTTAATGAAGCCCTTTCGGACGTTCTTTTGGGCACCTGGTCCAGGCCCACCACAGGGGCTCCTGTGGACAGGAACGTGGCCCGACGCCATCGCCCGGCTCTGGGTGACGTCATTTTCCTCTCCCAACACCCCACTCCCGAGAGCTTGGTTGTCCAAGCCTCTGCTTCCCCGACCGCCTTCCCTTCCGCACCACCGGATAGGGAATCCAAGAAGCTGGATCAGTTTGGGAAGAAGATTTTCCCTTCCACCAGCTCTGCGCTGCGGTCCGTGAACACCGCATGCCTCTTGGGCCGTTATTCCCACTGCCTGTGGGATACGGTGGCGAACGTGCTGTCTCAGTGTCTGGAGGAGGCCCGGACTGCTCTTGCCCAGGCTGTTGCAGAGGGGAGAGACGCAGCCAAGTTCATGATCCGTTGTGGTCTAGACACCGCCGACTCACTGGGCAGATCCATTGCAACGACGGTGGCGGTTCGCCGCCACACCTGGTTGAGACCCACTGGATTTTCAGGGGATGTCCAAAACACCCTTATGGACATGCCCTTTGATGGCCGTCGCCTCTTCGGCGACAAAGCGGACAGCGCGTTGGAGCGGTTTAAGGATTCACGGGCTTCGGCCAAGTCCTTGGGACTCTCGGCAGTCCGCCCTCCTCCGCCTTTTGCTCCTTTCGTGGCACGGGAAGGGGCGCCCCGCAGCGTTCGCAACAGAGCCACAGGCCGGCGCAATAGTCATCCCAGCGCGGACGCGGTTTCCGCTGTGGCGGACAAAGGGGCCAGCGAGCGGGTCAGACCACCAGCACCACCCCCGCCACCTCTGCCTCCAAACCTTCCTAGTCCGAACTTTCAGGCCCATCAAACGCCAGTGGGCGGCAGGCTCCGCCATCACCTCCCCCTCTGGCGCACCATCACTTCGGACAGGTGGGTTATAGAGATAGTGCGAAGGGGCTACTCCCTCCCCTTCGAGACTACCCCCACAGCCATGCCATCTCAATACCACCGCATGTTGGGGATCACTTGGTGCTTCTTCAGCAGGAAGTTGCGGCCCTCTTGGCCAAGGGGGCCATCGAGCGCGTTCCGACGCACGAAGTAGGTCGTGGTTGTTATTCCCACTACTTTGTGGTGCCCAAGAAGGACAAAGGCCTGCGTCCTATCTTGGACCTCCGGAACGTCAATCGCTTCCTCCGCAAAGAGAAGTTCAAGATGCTCACTCTAGCTGAGGTCTTTTCTGCTCTCGACCCACAAGACTGGATGGTGGCGCTGGACTTGCAGGACGCATATTTCCACATCCCCGTCCTGCGAGCCCACCGGCGTTTCCTGCGGTTCATGGTAGGCCACGAGCACTTTCAGTTTACCGTGCTCCCCTTTGGCCTTACCAGCGCCCCTCGGGTGTTCACCAAGGTGATGGCGGTGGTCGCAGCTCATCTGCGCAGATCAGGGGTCTCAGTCTTCCCCTATCTCGACGACTGGTTGTTGAAGGCGGGCTCGCCCCAGACAGTCGTCTCCCACCTCCAGACTACGGCCAACCTCCTGCACTTGCTGGGGTTCTCCATCAATGTGCCGAAGTCGCACCTGATTCCCTCCCAGAAGCTCCCCTTTATCGGAGCGGTTCTGGACACTGCGCAGTTTCGGGTCTATCCTCCCGAACAGCGAGTCAGGGACATTCGGGCTCTGATTCCCATTTTTCAGCCCTTGTCCCGAGTTTCGGTCAGAGTGACTCTGAGGCTGCTGGGCCTCATGGCCTCCTGCATCCTGCTGGTCAATCATGCCAGGTGGCGTATGTGGGCTCTGCAGTGGGACCTGAAGTTCCAGTGGGTGCAGCATCAGGGAAACATGTCCGATCACGTCCAGATCTCGGAGGGCACTGCACAACAATTGCAGTGGTGGCTCACGAACCGGCATTGGGTCGATGGCAGATCCCTCTCCCTTCCCCAACCGGAGTTCACAGTGGTGACAGATGCGTCCCTCCTGCGATGGGGCGGCCACATGGGAGAGGCGGAGATCAGAGGCCTCTGGTCTCCGGCGGAGTCCCGGCTCCATATCAACCTTTTGGAGCTGCGGGCGATCAGGCTTGCACTGAAGGCATTCCTTCCCTCTGTCAAGGGGAGAGTAGTGCAGGTGTTCACAGACAACACCACCGCCATGTGGTACTGCAACAAACAAGGCGGGGTGGGGTCATGGACCCTCTGTCAGGAGGCTCTGCGTCTCTGGACATGGCTGGAACATCAGGGCATGTCCCTGGTGGTTCAACACCTGGCAGGTTCTCTGAACGCCAGGGCGGACGAACCTCAGCCGCAGGTGCATGCTCGATCACGAATGGCGTCTTCACTCGGAGGTGGCGCATGGTCTCTTTCAGCAGTGGGGAGAGCCTTGGTTAGATCTATTCGCCACCGAAGAGAACGCGCAATGTCATCAGTTCTGCGCGTTGGAATTTCCAATTCGGCACTCGCTCGGCGACGCTTTTCGTCGCGAGTGGAGTTGCAGTCTGTTGTACGCCTTTCCGCCTATACCACTTCTGCCCAGAGTGCTGAAGAAGATTCGGCACGACCGGGCCCAAGTCATTCTTGTGGCTCCCGACTGGGCTCGAAGAGTATGGTATCCCGAGCTACTCAGTATGAGCATGGATCCCCCGATCAGACTGCCTCTTCAGGAGGATCTTCTGTCGCAGCAGCAGGGGACGGTCCTCCACCCGAACCTGTCCAGCCTCCACCTCTTTGCGTGGAGATTGAGCGGCGGCAGTTGATTCCCTTCAACTTGCCTCCTGAAGTTTGTGACGTTATTCTGGCAGCCAGGCGTCCCTCTACTAAAGTGGTATACGCCTGCAGGTTGAACAAATTTGTGGCATGGTGCACAGCAAAGGCTGTGGATCCCCTTTCTGCCCTTCTTTCTGAGGTTCTACTGTTCCTTCTTTCTTTGGCCCAGCAGGGCTCTGCTCTGGGCACTATCAAGGGCTACCTTTCTGCTATTTCGGCCTTTCTCAGGCTCCCTGATCAGCCCTCTCTTTCAAGTCCCCTGTTGTAAATAGGTTTCTTAAAGGCATTACTCACCTTTTTCCTCCTATTCCTTTCGTGATGCCTCAGTGGGACTTGAATCTGGTTCTGACGTACTTTGATGTGCGCTCCCTTTGAGCCACTTCACAACTGTCCTCTTCATCTTTTGACGTTAAAGACTGCCTTCCTGGTGGCCATCACTTCCGCCAGGTGGGTGAGTGAGCTCCAGGCTCTTTCCTGTAAGCCTCCTTTCCTTTCAGTCCATCCGGACAAGGTTATGCTCAGGCCCCGTCCTTCCTTTTTGCCAAAAGTGGTTACAGCCTTTTACATTGGGCAGACTATTACCTTGCCCGCCTTTTTTCCGCCTCCGCATCCTTCCAGAGAGGAAGAGCGGCTCCACCGTCTGGACCCAAAACGTGCGCTTTCTTTTTATCTTAACCGCACACAGCAGTTCCGGGTGGATGACCAGCTTTTTGTTGGCTACGTTGGCACCAAGAAAGGTCGGGCGGTCCATAAGAGAACCATCTTCCGCTGGGTTGTCTTGTGTATCAAACCCTGTTACTCTTTGGCTAAAAAAGAACCTCAGGTGGGGCTGCGTGCTCATTCCACCAGAGCTACTGCAGCCACTACTGCATTGGGACGTGGTGTCCCCCTGCAAGACGTGGGCCTCGCTGCACACGTTTACCAAACATTACTGCCTCGACAGCCAAGTCCGGAGAGACACCTTCTTTGGCCGTTCTGTTCTCCGTGACTTTCTGGTGTGATCTTAGTTCGCAGACCCACCACCGGGGTTGGTATTGCTGGGGTATCTATTCAAAGGTAAGGAATCTATCACTATGTGTTTCTTTCAGATGCACAAGGTACTTACCTTCGGTAACGATATATCTGTAAGAAACATTAGTAGTGATAGATTCCTTACCGCCCCACCCATCCTCCCCGTTGTGCGAACTGATTTCTAGGGTTAAGGTCATCCCTTTCAGGGCCCTAGTTTCAAGGCACCAGTGGTCAGTATCTCAAATGGTTCTGTGTTCCTGGCGCGGAAAGTCGTGTACAGAACTGACGTCAGCCCGCGTGGGCGGCGTCTAAGTAGCGCCCGCGACGTCATCTCAGCGACCACGACGCCAACGACGGACGCGGAGCCGCACGACGCCCCTACCGACGCGCAGGGGTACTGCTGACGAAAACTTTCCGGATCCAGTCTGACGCCTGGGGATATTCTAAGGTAAGGAATCTATCACTACTAATGTTTCTTACAGATATATCGTTACCGAAGGTAAGTAACTTGTGCTTCAGTGAGAGTGCCGCTGAGGATTCTGGAACTGATGGCCTCCTGCATCCTGCCGGTCAAGCATGCCAGAAGCATATACGGCTCTGCAGTGAGATCTGAAGTCACAGTGGGCACAGCACCAGGGATCTCTCCAAACTGGTTCAGATTTCAGAGGAGACAGTAGGAGATCTGCAGTGGTGGCTACTAGACCACGATTGGGTCAGATGCTGACTTCTCCCTAATCGATGAATAACTTCTGGGCTGGGGCAGCGATCTGGGAGAGGTGGAGATCCCTCTGGTGTGTGGCATATGCTTGGCTCTACATCATCCTATGCGGATCATGAATGGTGGTTAAAAGGTCTCTTTCAGGAATTGGGAGAACCATGGCTCAATATATTCGCCACCGCCAGGAACACACAATGTCAGTGCTTCTGCACGTTGGAGTTACCAAACTGTCTCTCATTCAAAGACGCATTCCACTTAGAGCGGAACTTGTGACTCTTGTAGGCTTTTCTGGCGATACCTCTCCTGCCCTGAGTGCTGAGGAAGATCAGGACCGACCAGGCCCAAGTTATCTTAGTGGCTCCTTCTTGGGCACGGAGATTATGGTATTCAGAACTCCCTGGCTTGAGCATCTGCCCTCCAATCAGGCTAGCCCTCAGGGAGAACCTTCTGTTGCAGCAGCAGGGCGGGGTCCTGTACCCCAACCTGCACATGCTCCACCTCCAGTGACAGTTGAGCGGTAGCAGTTGAGCGCCTTTGACCCCCCCTCCTGAGGTCATAGTTGTCATTCTGGCAGTCAGGCGCCCCTAAACCAAATCTATATACGCCTGCCATTGGGATAGGTTTGTTGCCAGGTGCACTAACAGCAGGTAGGCCCACTCCTTGCCAAGCTATCCAAAGTTTTGTTTTGTGTTGTTCCTAGACTAGCAAGGCCTTGCTTTGGGCACTGTTAAGGGATATGGTTTGGCTATTTCAGCCTATTCACAGTTGCTGGACCAGACATCTTTATTCCAGTCAGTGGTTATGAGGATTACAACATTTGTTTCCTCCTTCTTTTATCATGTCCGATTGGACTGGAATTTTGTTTTGACCTTTCTTATGTATTCCTCACTTGAACCTATAAGCAGCTGCCGTCTTGGGTTTCTCACCCTTATGACAGTCTATCACCTTCCTGACGGTTTTTGCTCAGCCTCACCACTCCCATGAGGAAGAGAGACTAAATCTGCTGGATATGAAAAGGGCTCTCAACTTCGATATTGATCGTGCCAGAGAAAAATAAGTGGACATTTGCTATGCGGCTACGTAGATGTCTCTCCTTATGTTTTTAAAGCAGTAGGTGGAGAGCCAGGCCTACTGGAATTGACATTTTGCCTGCTCTGTCTTGCAGGAGTTTTTAGTTTGAGTCAGTTCACGGACCCACCACCTAGGCGGTATTGCTTGAGTGTCTATTCTAAGGTGAGGAGCCTGTGTTTAGAAGTCTCTATCAGAAAAAAAGAATTACCTTCAGTAATTCTCTTTCTGGTATCAACTCTATAGATTCCTCATCGATTCTCCATCTCTCCCATTCAGTGAACTCGTCTCTTCACATAAAAAGATCCCAAATTATGAATACGCACACTGGTCATGACTGTTCTGTTGGCTGTGCTTCTGCGAGCACAGAAGTATTAAGAAAACATCTGATGTCTAAGCTCAAAGGTGGCGCCTACATATGCCTGTATACGTCATGTTCGGTGCAAACTGCGTCAACGCAGAGTTGCAGGTGCCATCTCCCGGCATGCAGGGTGCTGCTTTGAAGTTTTCCTGATCCAGTTTTACATCTGGGGTAATATTCTTAGGTGTGGAATCTGCGGTTAGACAGAGTCTCTACCAGAAAGAGTGTCATTGAAGGTAAGTAACTTATTTGTTTGGTTCTGATTCTGACACTTTGCAGATGCCACAAATTATTCCGCATGATGAGGATAACGATGAAAGTGCAGATAATTTAACCCCCATAGCCTCATTTCGCAAATGTTGGTCTTTACTTAGATTTACAAAACACCAGTGGTCTGGACACCTCACCTGAGTCAACACTACACCCTTCACATAACACTGCCACCAAAGAGAGTATATCCTTTGCAAGGTTATCTAGAGATTTTGGAACTTCTTATTCACTCAGAGGAATCTAAAGCAAATTTGCTTTTGGAAATCCTCCAGCCTGGTCCATCTACGTCTGAGCCTTTCTTGCCCTTTAACAACTTACTAGCTGATCCTCCATGGTCTAAGATATTTTCTGCTCCAGCTGTTAGTCTTCCCACTGCCAATCATCATAGACCGGCTCTGAGGATCGTAAATTCCTAATATTGCACCCTTCACCCAAGTATTTTGTGATGCAGGCTTCCACTTGTAAGATTAATCCAAACTCCTGCTCTTGCACTCTCCCGGGGAGGGAGTCAAAGTAGACTGCTGCCATGGGCAGGAAGATTTTTTATTCAGGTAGTATGTCACTGCGCTCCTTGAATGTTTCCTGCTTGGTAGCTCACTTCTTCTATACCCTTTGGGATATGGCATAGGGAGGTCCGACTTGCATTACCAGAAGGTATTTCAGTGTCCTTTTTGAAGACTGAGCAGGATGATCAGGATTCAAGCAAGCAAATGTAACGCTCTGACTCAGATTCAACAGATTTGTTTGCCAATCCTATGGGGAACCAGGGCTGTCATTCACAGACATACTTAGATGTGCTTTGTGGTATTTTCTGGAGACATTAAGGCTTCTCTGATAGACATGCCTATTGTTGGCACCCAAGTTTTAAGAGACAGGGCCAATTGACCTAGTAAAGTTTGTTAAGTTGCAATAAGGTACCCTAGCTGGGCCTTGCCTCACCATCACCACCAGCAGTATCTGGCATTTCAAGGCTACTACAGGGATCTCACTTTACATTGACAGCTGGTGCCGGCGATTCAGAACCGCATTCTGAACTTTCAAGCCTCTAGGCCTAAAAGCTGTGCTAAGGGCTGAGGGCAAGAGCAGCAACAATCTTCCCACTCTCCTGGCACTATACCAAAACCTCTTTATGCGAGCATGAGCATCCAATGGGAGACTGAGTCTTTCAGTTTCTGAATCACTGGCTTTCGATTACATCAGACCAGTTGGTCCTACAGATTGTTCAAGTTGGTTGCACCCTGCATTTTCTGGATTCTCTTTCCCACATGCCACCTGATGATGAGCTATCCTTGGATCATGCACAGTAGTTTGACATAGGTTGGCAAGTATGTAATCAAGATAGTGCCCAAAGTGGAACAAAGTCAAGAGTGCTCTTCCCAGACCCAGAAAAGGGTGAGGGCCTTTGGCTGATCCTGGATCTCAGAGTGCTGAACTCTCTCCTCATGAGATAGAGATTGGAAATGTATACCGTTGTTTAAGTACTGTTTAGTTTTGGATTGTGAGGACTAGATGGTGTCAGACCTACAAGACACACATTTTCATGTACCTATCCTAGAGTTACATGGGAAATACCTTTGTTTTGTGGTCGATCCTCTATACTGCCAATTTGAGGACCTCCCCTTTGGCCTTTTATTGGCTTCTTGGGGCTGTACTATGGTTATGCCAGTGGTTGTAGCCCATCTTTGTTTGGTATAACACATGATCCCGTACCCACTGTCTGGCTGTTGAAGCAAGGCTTTACCATAGCTCCTCTCAAACCACCTGCAGAGCAAGAAATTGTTGCTGTCCAACCTGGGATTCTTCAATGAGTTCAAATCTCATCGCCATCCTACACAGAGGTACCCTTCTTTGGGACCATCTTGGACGCTGTCGCTTTGAAGGACTTTTTGCACCTGCAATAAACCTGAGATATCTGAGAGACCGTAGTTATAGATTCCTTACCTTAGAATTACCCCCAGACGTCAGACTGGATCCGGAGAAATTTTTTCTTAGCAGTACTCCTGCGTGTCAGTAAGTGGCGTCGGTCAACTCCGCGTTCGTCGTCGGCGTCATGGTTGCCGGGATGACGTTGCGGTGTCTACTTAGACACCGGCCCTTCGAGCTGATGTCAGTTCTTTCTTTTTCCGTGCCAGCCAGCGCGGATCCGGAGAGAGCGTGCCCCTTAGTCACTTTTTACTAAAACTTTTTCGACTTTTGTCAACATCTTTTTTGAGTCCTTCGACTCCTGGTGCACGTAGGGATGTCCCATTGTTGGACCAGCTTCAAGTCTTGTGATTCCTGTCACAAGCTGATGTCTGTTACAGATCGGCACCTTGTGTGCCTCTGGTGCCTCTGGTGCCTGAAGTTGTACTCCGACTGTCGGGTAATGGTCCCGAAAGCTTCTGGAGGCCCGGCAGTCGGCTCCGCGCTGCTCGAGGTCCCGGTCGAGAGGAAGGTCTCGGAGCCATCACCACTCATCATCGAAGTCTTCGCACTCCTCGGGTAAGTCGAAGCACAAGAAGAAGGCACAGAAGCATCGTTGCTCTTCGCCTTCTCCCTGATCGTCGGCCGCCACGATGTGAGAACCGGAGCGTCGTCGCTCTCCGGCTCCACCTTCGGAGCCCGCTTCTGGGACGGCTCCGCGCTTCCCTCCCTTTCCGGGAGCCAGAGCGTTCCCTGACCAACTTCGAGCTTTCTACGAAGCACTGCATAGCATCTTTGGGCAGCCCGACTCTGCCGGCGCGCCTTCGGGCCCCGCGGACTCGGCTGGGGGCCCTGGGCCCTTTCGAGGCCGGCGGCTTCGGCGCTGGAGGGCCCCCGAGGATCCGGGCCTGGTTCCGGATCGGTGCCGGTCGACCACGCTACCTTCCCCGGCGGCGATTCCAGTGGCGACGCTCCCGATGCCGGTTGCGCCCCCAACCGACATCGACCCCAGCCTCACTCCCGACTTTGACACAGAGCCGGACCGGCGTCGACCGGTACTTTTGTACCACTGTTCTTTCCTGGCATTCCCTACCGCCCTGACTGGCAGCCAGAGGAGGGTGAGGAGGACTGGGAGGGATCTGGTGACCCTCTTGCAGACCAGCTTGAGGAGCCGGACTGGTGAGAAGAGCTGGGTGAGGCCAGTGGTCTGGATACCTCACCAGAACTTAGTATGCTTTCTTCCCCTACCGTGGCTACGGAGGAGGGGGCCTCCTATGCTGTGGTGTTGCGTAGGGCAGCTGAGGCCTTGAGCTTCCTACGGTGGCGGGCAGGACTAACCTCCTGACTGAGGTGCTTCAGCCGGCAGCGGCCTCTTCCGAGCCCCTGCTGCCTTCAAATTAGGTCCCTCACTGACATTCTTCTGGGCACTTGCTCCAAACACAGCACAGGGGCTCCTGTGGATAAGATGATTGCCCGATCCCACCGCCCGGCCCCGGGCGACCCACTTTTCGTCTCCCAACACCCTACCCCCGAGAGCTTGGTGGTCCAAGCCTCAACATCAAAAGGCGCGTTCCCTACTGCTCCCCCAGATAGGGAATCCAATAAACTGGACCATCTTGGGAAGAAGATGTTTTCTTCCGCCAGCTTAGGACTGCGGTCGGTGAACACAGCATGTCTCTTGAGAAGTTACACACACTCTGTGTGGGACACGGTTGCGCAAGTGCTGCAGCAGTGCCCGGAAGAGGCCCGGGCCGGGCATTCCACAGCTCTCTTTAAAGAGCCTCTCGGGCGCTTGCGCCGCCGAAGAACCACTCCCATGACTTGTTAAGCATTACGGAAGCCTACCCGCATCACCCACATAGCCAATCGCCGGAAACCAGGCACGTCCGGTATGGACACCGGAAGCCCTTACAAGGCTCGCGCGTTGTGCTCCAGGCACTCCAGGCGGCGTGTTTCACCTTTTAACAGCGACGCATTATGGCACCGGATCTCCACACATTGCGGTCAATTACTCCCAAGTTTACCACTAATTGACGAACTCCACCCAGCGCTATCACTATAAAATACAGACACTTGCGCTCCTCATTTATCATCGAGGAGGCGAGGACAACACAGCTAGGTGCAGAGGCGGGAGACACTCCACGGAATAGTAAGAGTGTGATAGTATGATTGTGTGTGCGTGGTGTAACTAGTGGCGAACGCTAATTTCGAATTTTTTCCCCTAAACCTTAGAAGCCAAGAGGCTCAAGGCGATTTCAACCATATTTTCCTCATATGCTTCTCTCCTTTTCCTTGTCGCTTAGAATTGGACCACAGGGACTTCCTTCCTCACCCTCCTATGGAGTATTTTGTCCCCCTATCTAGGGTAAGCATTGTGGAACAGTGATACACCACAATTTGTTAACTGCACAGATGTCTGACACTACTGTTGCACTTAAAGCCACTCACATATGCCTGTCTGTGCATGTGGCTGCGTGAATTTTACCAGGGTTTGTTTCATGCTTATTTTTTACTTTGTGCTACTGTGTTCTACACACTGTTTTTTTCTTGCAGGTTTGTATGCATAACCGTTAAGTGGACCGTGATCTAGATCACCCCACACAGTGGAATCCTCTCACCAAAACTTTGGTAAGAGTGGAGCCCTCCCTTTTCTATAGGTCCTGATGAATGCCATGGACCCTACTGGGCCAATAGGCAGAAACATGTCGACCACATTGAACACGGTGGGGGGACAATAAAATCCCCAATACACCGATCACTTGTTTTAATTACCATATAGATGCCAGTCACATTAAAAATATTTATGACATCTATAATGGCCTTTTAACTTCACTATCTTTTCTTTAAGGGCCCCCACTTAGTTTAGAAGTGCATCCCTGTCGTCAGGTGTATGCCAGCCCTCTATCAAACCAAGTTTTTAGAGGGCGAGGACTGGTCAATGATGAAGCATGACACCAGGTGGTGTGTGAGACCAGTCCTTCACTTTTTGTGAGATGCCTGCACTCACAAACTAACACTGTAGCACCCTGGTTTCTCAACTAGGAGCGGCCCCATTTGTGCTGAACATTTGTTTTTGGAGGCTGCCTGCTCCTAGTACCCCGTGCCTCTAGTTCCCTTCCCCAGACCTCACCTGGGGCTTCTGTGACTATATATTTTGTACAGCTGATGGCTGTGGGAACAAATTGGGGTAAAAACTCACCCAATTGTGGGTCTTATACTGAATCCTTTTGGGTCAGAAAATCAGACGTGTCTTGAACAACAAGACACGAACACCTAGAATTCCATACACCTACCTTTGTATGGTGTAAGCTCTATCTTTCTATCACGAACATGGATACCGAATTAGCATTTAACGAGGAAAACTATGCTGAAATACTCAGGACACCATCTTTACTAGCAGAAATGGTGGTAGCACAAGTAGTCCAAAATTCAGATGAGTGGGAGGCTCTAACGTCCAAAAAGAAGGAACAGATCCGCACGGCCCTACATGGGGCATTTATGACAGAATATCTGCGGAAAAACAGTGCACCAAGGGGCCTTGTGGTCACCAATGAACCAAGACTTTTCCTTAACAACAAGGAATTTCGCACTAACTGGTCCAGGATTGCATGGAAGTGCACCAAGGACTGGCTAGTGCTAATTATTAATACAGCCAGGGAACTGGCCGATGCTCTCTTGATAGAGATCCAACAGAGTGAATGCAGGCTTAAAACTATGGTACATATAACAGTATTTAAAAAGAAATTAGATGAGATTAATAAAGATCATACTGAATATAAAGAATACCTGACTCAGTCAAAACTCACCAAACTCAAAAAAGACGTACAAAAATTCAGTTGTGAGACTGTATACCCATATACCACTGATGACTACTATGAAAAACCACCTCAACTAGGTAAAAATCAACAACGTTTCAGAACCTCAGAACTGGACCTTCAGCTCCGGAGATGAGAGGAGCACGAGCGAGAGCAGCGGTGATGAGAGTAGTGATGGCTACCAAGGGAGGCGACAGCAAAACTACCGCCAACCAATGATGCACCCACTGATGCCCCAGTTTGGGTTATGGCAGCAACCATTCTACCCGCCAGGATTTGGCTTTCCACAAGACCCACAGCCTTTTTTATACAGAGGCCGAGGCAGAGGAAAAGGAAGACAAAAAAGACAGAACACAAGGATACAGTGGGACGACCAAACACCAGTCTCAATGGGAACAAGAAGCAAAGGGAGAGGGAACGGTCCTTCCACGAGCGGAGAATAACTAACATTGTAAACCTTAGTGATCACAACCTCACAGAGGATGAAGAAACTGTCCTCTCTAAAGGTTTAGGATTTGTTCCTACACCCACAAATGACCCTTTCACTCTTAACACAGAACTGGCACAATTCTTTCGGAAAATAAAACTCTGCAACCATTTTGGGAATACAAATGATGAACAATCTGAGAAGACCAGCACAGGCCTGAGAAAGAAGTCTACATTTGTGCCTCCTACCCAAACCATTCCCTGTCACATTCAAGCATTTGAACAGGTGGTCCTCAAGGAAGTAGAAAGGATTAACTTCAGACAAGAGAAAGGTTTCCAGAACCTCACTAAATCTGAACGTATGGCATTGGAGAGACTTGAGAACAATTTGGATCTCACAATAAAACCAGCAGATAAAGGGGGTGCCATAGTACTGATGAACAAAACCATGTACCAAGAGGAGTGCAAACGTCTACTCTCTGACACAACCAGTTATGAGACATATACAGAAGACCCAACATCACGCCTCACCAGACATATCAAGGGAATGGTGGATGAAGCATTATACAACAACTGGATTACTAAACAAGAAGCAGATTTCCTCATACGCGAAAATCCCAGGACACCAAGGTTCTATACACTTCCCAAAATCCACAAGGGGAAGATGCCCCCACCGGGGAGACCAATTGTCTGCGGCATTGGTTCGGTGCTTGAGCCTCTGTCACAGTTTTGTGATTGGTTTTTGAAACCTATTGTACAGAAATCACCCTCCTACCTGAAAGACACCAAAGATGTGCTGTGCCTCTTGCGCGATCTGGAGACCAATTTCTCTGAAGACCTATTTATCACTATGGACATTGAGGCACTGTATACCAGTATTCCCCAGAGACGCAGTTTGGCAGTTGTAGAACAGATTCTACTCAATATGGAATGGGATTTTGTCACTCCTCAACACTTTGTTATGGAATGTGCCGAAATAGCCTTAACAGAAAACTATTTGAATTTGAAGATGTGATATACCATCAAATCACGGGCACATCAATGGGCAGTACCTTCGCCCCGAGTTTGGCATGCCTATACGTGCACCAATTCGAAGAGGATTTCATCTTCAATCAAACCAACCCTTTTACTGAACACCTCAAAACATGGAAACGCTATATCGACAACGTTTTTGTTGTATGGCGAGGGGATGAAGACTCGGCAAAAGCATTTGTAGATTGGGTCAACTCAAAGGACCATCATCTGAGGTTCACCCACTGTATCAACAAAGACCATGCGAACTTCTTGGATCTAGATATTAGCATGACAACAGATGGCATCAGCACTAAGGTACACAATAAACCGACAATCTGAAAGAGACGTTAGTGACAGATTCCTTACCTTAGAATATCCCCAGGCGTCAGGCTGGATCCGGAAAGCTTTTTGCGTAGCAGTACCCTTGCGCGTCGGTAGGCGGCGTCGTGCGGCTCCGCGTCCGTCGTCGGCGTCGTGATCGCCGGGATGACGTCGAGGGCAGTACTTAGGCGCCGCCCCTGCGCGCTGACGTCAGTTCTTCTTTTTCCGCGACAGCAAGCGCAGATCCGGGAAGAGCAGTGCCCTGGTCATTTTTTGACCAAAGTTTTTGGTGAATTTTTCACTGTTTTTCTTCAATCGACTTAAAGGTGTCGTAGGGATGCCCGGGCAACCCCCATCGACGCCGGTCGACCTAACGACACCTCCGCCGGCGCCGATGTCTCCGGTGCCGCTCTCGACGCCGCCTGGGGCTCCGGGCGGCGGCGTCCCCCAGTTCCTTCCGGCTCCGGACATGGACCCGGACCGACGCCGCTCGACGCCGGTTCCGGCGCCGATGAGACCTTGGGTCCCAAATGTCCCTCCTCCCCCTTATTTTGAACCTGAGGAGGACCAGGAGGACTGGGAGGGGTCTGATGACCCTCTGGCACAACAGTGTCAGTACGATGAGGACTGGACAGAGGGTCTAGGGGATGCCAGTGGTCTAGATACTTCCCCTGACACTGGCATGCTGTCTCCTCCCGTGGCTACGGAGGAGGGAGCCAATTTTGCAACGGTGTTGCGTAGGGCGGCTGGAGCCTTACATCTCCAACTCCCTACTGTGGCGGTCAAGACTAATCTCTTGACAGAGGTGCTTCAGCCGGCAGCCTCCTCTACGGAGACTGTGCTGCCGTTTAACGACGCCCTCACTGACGTTCTTTTGGGCGCCTGGTCCAAGCCCAACACAGGGGCTCCTGTGGAAAGGAACGTGTCCCGACGCCATCGCCCAGCTCCGGGCGACCCCCTGTTTCTCTCTGTCCACCACACCCCTGAGAGCTTGGTTGTCCAAGCCTCCGCTTCCCAAACCGCCTTCCCTACCGCCCCTCCGGATAGGGAATCCAAACGCCTGGATCAATTTGGGAAGAAGGGTTTTTCTTCCTCCAGTGCTGGCTTGCGGTCCATCAACACCGCTTGCCTTTTGGGCCGATATACCCACTCCTTGTGGGATTCGGTGGCGCATGTTTTGCCCCAGTGTTCTGAGGAGGTCCAGACACTGCTTTCCCGCGCCATTGCGGAAGGAAGGGATGCGGCCAAATACACAATAAGATGTGGCCTTGATACCGCCGACTCGCTGGGCAGGTCTATTGCAACGACGGTGGCGCTACGACGCCACGCCTGGCTGAGAACCACTGGTTTTTCAGGGGATGTCCAGAATACTCTCATGGACATGCCCTTTGATGGAGTCGGTCTTTTTGGGTCCAAAGCAGACCATGCGTTGGAGCGCTTTAAGGACTCACGGGCTACTGCAAAGTCCCTGGGCCTTTCTGCTACACGCCCTCCGCTGACTTCTGCTTTTCGCCCCTATCGTGGCCACGGTAGAGGCGCCCCTTCACGTCAGCAGCCCAGCCACCGGCCCGCGCAGCAGGCGTCTTCGCGTGGCCGAGGACGTGGATTCCGCCGTGGCGGATCGGGCAACCAGCGTGCGGGTCAGGCCACCACCTCCAACCCGTCCGCGGCCTCCAAACCCTCCTAGTCCCTCCTTTCAGGTGCACAGCACGCCGGTAGGGGGCAGGGTCCGCCATCACCTTCCCCACTGGCGTACCATCACCTCGGACAGGTGGGTCTTGGACATTGTCCGAAGGGGCTACTCCCTCCCCTTCGAGTCCATCCCCCAGCCATGCCACCTCAATTCCACCGCATGTCAGGGGATCACTTGGTACTTCTGCAGAAGGAAGTCACGGCCCTCTTGGCCAAGAGGGCCATCGAGCGTGTTCCGACCCCAGAAGTAGGGCGTGGTTGCTACTCCCACTACTTCCTGGTGCCCAAAAAGGACAAGGAGGACATGCGTCCTATCTTGGACCTCCGGAACGTCAATCGCTTCCTCCGGAAGGAGAAGTTCAAGATGCTCACCCTAGCTCAGGTCTTGACTGCCCTCGACCCCGGAGACTGGTTGGTAGCGTTGGACTTGCAGGACGCATATTTCCACATCCCCGTCCTGCCGGCCCACCGGCGTTACCTTCGGTTCACGGTAGGCCCGAGCATTTTCAGTTCACCGTGCTCCCCTTTGGCCTTACCAGTGCCCCTCGGGTGTTCACGAAAGTGTTGGCGGTGGTCGCAGCTCATCTGCGCCGGGCAGGGGTTTCAGTCTTCCCCTACCTCGACGACTGGCTGCTGAAGGCGGGCTCGTCCCAGGCAGTCGTCTCCCACCTCCAGACTACGGCCGAACTCCTGCACTCGCTGGGGTTCTCCATCAATGTGCCGAAGTCGCATCTGATTCCTTCTCCACAGCTCCTTTTCATCGGAGCAGTTCTGGACACGACGCAGTTTCGGGCCTATCCTCCCGAACGGCGAGTCCGGGATATTCAGGCTATGATTCCGATCTTTCAGCCTTTATCCTGGGTTTCGGTACGGATGACCCTGAGGCTGCTGGGCCTCATGGCCTCCTGCATCCTGCTGGTCAATCATGCCAGAGGGCATATGCGGGCTCTGCAGTGGGACCTGAAGTTCCAGTGGGCGCAGCACCAGGGCAACCTGTCCGATCACGTCCAGATCTCGGAGGGGACTGCAAAACAGTTGCAGTGGTGGCTCTCGAACCGGCAATGGGTCATGGGCAGATCCCTCTCCCTTCCCCAGCCAGAGCACACAGTTGTGACGGACGCGTCCCTTCTGGGATGGGGCGGTCACATGGGAGAGGCGGAGATCAGAGGCCTCTGGTCTCCGGCGGAGTCCCGGCTCCATATCAACATTCTGGAGCTCCGGGCGATCCGACTTGCACTCAAGGCATTCCTTCCCTCTGTCAAAGGGAAGGTAGTGCAGGTGTTCACAGACAACACCACCGCCATGTGGTACTGCAACAAACAGGGCGGTGTGGGGTCGTGGAACCTTTGTCAGGAGGCTCTGCGCCTCTGGACATGGCTGGAACATCAGGGCATGTTCCTGATGGTTCAACACCTGGCAGGTTCCCTGAACGCCAGGGCGGACGAACTCAGCCGCAGGTGCATGATGGATCACGAATGGCGTCTTCACTCGGAAGTGGCGCAAGGACTCTTTCTACAGTGGGGAGAGCCTTGGTTAGATCTATTCGCCACCGAAGAGAACGCGCAATGTCATCAGTTCTGCGCGTTGGAATTTCCAAGGCGGCACTCGCTCGGCGACGCTTTTCGTCACGAGTGGAGTTGCGGTCTATTGTACGCCTTTCCGCCTATACCACTTCTACCCAGAGTGTTGAAGAAGATTCGGCACGACCGGGCCCAAGTCATTCTTGTGGCTCCGGACTGGGCTCGAAGAGTTTGGTATCCCGAGCTACTCAATATGAGCGTAGATCCCCCGATCCGTCTGCCTCTTCGGGAGGATCTTCTGTCGCAGCAGCAGGGGACGGTCCTCCACCCGAACCTGTCCAGTCTACACCTGCTTGCGTGGAGATTGAGCGGCGGCAGTTGATTCCTTTCGACTTGCCTCCCGAAGTTTGTGATGTGATTCTGGCAGCCAGGCGTCCCTCCACTAAGGTGGTATACGCCTGCAGGTGGAACAAATTTGTGGCATGGTGCACAGCAAAGGCTGTGAATCCCCTTTCTGCCCCTCTTTCTGAGGTCCTTCTGTTCCTTCTCTCTCTGGCCCAACAGGGTTCTGCCCTGGGTACCATCAAGGGTTATCTTTGTGCTATCTCGGCCTTCCTCAGGCTCCCTGATCAGCCCTCCCTTTTCAAGTCCCCTGTTGTTAACAGGTTCTTAAAAGGCATTACACACCTCTTCCCTCCTGTTCCGTTTGTAATGCCTCAGTGGGACTTGAACTTGGTTCTTACCTTTTTAATGTGCGCTCCCTTTGAGCCTCTACATAACTGTCCTCTTCGTCTTCTGACTCTGAAGACAGCCTTTCTGGTGGCCATCACCTCCGCTCGGCGGGTGAGTGAGCTCCAGGCTCTATCTTGCAAACCTCCCTTTCTGTCTGTTCATCCAGACAAGGTTGTTCTTCGGACGCGTCCGTCCTTCTTGCCAAAGGTGGTTACTGCTTTCCACATTGGGCAGACCATCACTTTGCCCACCTTCTTTCCGCCTCCGCATCCTTCCAGAGAGGAAGAGAGGCTCCACCGTCTGGACCCAAAACGTGCGCTCTCCTTCTATATTGACCGCACAAAACACTTCCGGGTGGATGACCAGCTCTTTGTTGGCTACGTGGGCGCCAAAAAGGTCGGGCGGTGCACAAGAGGACCATCTCCCGCTGGGTTACCTTGTGCATCAAGACCTGCTATTCTTTGGCTAAGAAGGAGCCTCCTGTTGGGCTGCGTGCCCATTCCACCAGGGCAACGGCTGCTACCACCGCCTTGGGCCGTGGTGTTCCGCTGCCGGTTATCTGTCAGGCAGCTACGTGGGCCTCGCTGCACACGTTTACAAAGCATTACTGCCTTGACAGTCAGGTCCGGAGGGACGGCTTCTTTGGCCGTTCTGTCCTCCAGGACTTCCTTGTCTGATCTTTGTTCGCAGACCCACCACCGGGGTTGGTATTGCTGGGGTATCTATTCTAAGGTAAGGAATCTGTCACTAACGTGTCTCTTTCAGATGCACAAGTTACTAACTTGTGTAACGATATATCTGTAAGAGACAGTAGTTAGTGACAGATTCCTTACCGCCCCACCCATCCTCCCCGTTCTGCGAACTGATTTCTAGGGTTAAGGACATCCCTTTCAGGGCCCTAGTATTTTTCAGACACCTATGTCAGCTTCTTGCATGGCTCTGCGTTCCTGGCGCGGAAAGTCGTGTACAGAACTGACGTCCGCGCGCAGGGGCGGCGCCTAAGTACTGCCCGCGACGTCATCCCGGCGATCACGACGCCGACGACGGACGCGGAGCCGCACGACGCCGCCTACCGACGCGCAAGGGTACTGCTACGCAAAAACTTTTCCGGATCCAGCCTGACGCCTGGGGATATTCTAAGGTAAGGAATCTGTCACTAACTACTGTCTCTTACAGATATATCGTTACACAAGTTAGTAACTTGTGCGACAAGAATAGTCTACTTTTGTACGAAAGCTACCATCCGAAAGCCCTACGTAACAATCTACCAGTGGGTCAATTCCTGCGGGTACGTAGGAATTGCTCAGAGGTAGAAAATTTCACTGAACAAGCAGAGGAATTAGAGAAGAAACTATTAGATCGACACTATCCAAACAAACTGATAAAAAAAGCCAAAAAACGAGCCAGGAACAATAATCGAGAAGCACTCCTGGAAAACACAAAAAAAGATAAACCAGACAGAATCGTATGCGTAACCACGTATACACCAGTTTCAAACACTGTACAAAAAATCATTCGAAAAAACTGGCATATCTTAGATGGAGCTGGAAAACAATGGGACCCTCCGCTGTTCGCTTTTAAGAGAAGCAGGAATCTACGGGATGAGCTAGTACACGCAAAAGACCCACCAAGACTGATGGATGATCAGGTGACCCTCTGGAACACACGAAGGCCCACAGGACATTATGCATGTGGGGGGTGTGTTGCATGTCCATTCACCATGACCACGAAAGAAGTAGACATTGGAACTGAAAACCCTTGGAAACTCAAAAACTTCAGCAAATGCAACACCGAAAACGTGGTTTATCTTCTCACATGCCCCTGTGGTCTTATGTGCGTGGGGATGACTACCAGGAAGATCAAAATTCGAATCAACGAACACCGTAGCACTATACGGTGTAAAAAGACAAACACCAAACTTACAAGACATTTCTTGGACTGCAACCACAGAGATATCGACCTCAAGTGGGTAGTGTTAGAAGTAATGAAGAAGCGTAAGGCTGACTTGTCAAGACCACTTCACATCAGAGAACAGAGGTGGGTATACCGTCTCCGCACATGGGAAAAGGGTCTCAATGATGAGATCCCTTGGCTACAACTTGCGTAGCAGCCGGCAGAATACCAGCCTTACTTTGCCCCAGATTGTGGTATCCGGACCATGATCATCTATGGTCATTTACTCTGTCAAACATACACTCTGACATTTAGACACTCACAGTGATGTATGAGTAGGTGCTTCATGACATACTCACCTCATGTAACGAGACGCTTGGGTATGTTTGATATACACATTGCACATAGTATGGAGTCCTGTCTGTGTGCAACTTATATATTTTTTTGTTTTGTAGACCGCAACCTTCTGGAAGTCACTTTTCCTAATGAGCCTCTTCCATCATTCCCCTTACTTTAATTAGATATTTACCATTTGTGCTTCCTGAAGCCCCTTTTTTTCTAGCACTCCCGCGATATAATTCTGCCAGCTATAACTTTCAAGCGCGTCTCCCCCGATCATAGTAGAGTTTTGCATTTAGCAGGAATACGGGAGGAGAACGGGTATATGTATTCCCCATTATAAGAAAGACCAGTGTCCTACTTTATGGCAGACGCTTGCGCTGTGTAGTTTATCGGGCATTCCAAAGCTCTCTTTAAAGAGCCTCTCGGGCGCTTGTGCAGCCGAAGAACACTCCCATGACTTGTTAAGCATTACGGAAGCCTACCCGCATCACCCACATAGCCAATCGCCGGAAACCATGCACGTCCGGTATGGACACCGGAAGCCCTTACAAGGCTCGCACGTTATGCTCCAGGCGGCGCGTTTCACCTTTTAACAGCGACGCATTATGACACCGTATCTCCACACATTGCGGTCAATTACTCCCAAGTTTACCACTAATTGACGAACTCCACCCATCGCTAGCACTATAAAATACAGACACTTGCGCTCCTCATTTATCATCGAGGAGGCGAGGACAACACAGCTAGGTGCAGAGGCGGGAGACACTCCACAGAAAAGTAATAGTGTGATAGTATGATTGTGTGTGTGTGGTGTATCTGAAAGAGACACGTTAGTGACAGATTCCTTACCTTAGAATATCCCCAGGCGTCAGGCTGGATCCGGAAAGTTTTTTGCGTAGCAGTACCCTTGCGCGTCGGTAGGCGGCGTCGTGTGGCTCCGCGTCCGTCGTCGGCATCGTGATCGCCGGGATGACGTCGCGGGCAGTACTTAGGCGCGCCGCCCCTGCGCGCTGACGTCAGTTCTTCTTTTTCCGCGCCAGTAAGCGCAGATCCGGGAAGAGCAGTGCCCTAGTCACTTTTTGACTATCTTTTTTGGTGAATTTTTTCACTGTTTCTTCAACGAGTCTTCACGACTCCTAAGGTGTCGTAGGGATGCCCGGCTTTAAGCCCTGCGAGGAATGTGGTCGCATGATGTCG
This sequence comes from Calotriton arnoldi, assembly GCA_963921515.1. Lineage (NCBI taxonomy): Eukaryota > Metazoa > Chordata > Amphibia > Caudata > Salamandridae > Calotriton > Calotriton arnoldi. The sequence goes on from CAWUFW010012157.1 coordinate 247,244, forward strand.
ATCACGGACCCGCACCTCGAGTGTCTCTTTTGTCTCGGCCGAGACCACGACACGAAGTCGTGTCCTGACTGCCGGAAACTTCATCCTAAGGCTTTGCGAGAGCGGTCTCGAAAGCTCCTTGAAGTCCGGCATTCGGCTCCGCGCCGCACCAAGCCCCGGTCCCGGGAGAGGTCGAGGGGCCGGACGCGGAGTCCCCGCCGTTCGTCGGATTCAAAGTCTTCGCGCTCCTCCGGTAAGTCGAAGCACAAGAAGTCTAAGCGGCGTCATCGCTCTAAGACTTCGCCTCGCCGGTCTCGCGACTCGGCTGAGGTCCCTGTCGGCACCGTCCCCGCCCCCGCGGCCCCGGACGTGCCTGTCGAGTTACCCCCGCAGTACCCGCCCTACCCGGGCTCGGGGGCGACTCAGGCCGATATACAGGAATTCCTGTCGGCCATGGCCCGCCTCTTCGGGCATCAAGGTCCCTCCGGTGCGCCTCCGGGCCCCGCGGGCCCTGATTGGGTTGCTCCGGCGCCGCCGTCGACTCCGGTCCCGGCGTCGCCTGTCCCACCAGCCTTCGTCCCGGCCTCGGCTCCGGTCCCGGCCTCGACCCCGGCTCCGGTGGGGCCGCAACCCCCATCGACGCCGGTTGACCTAACCACGCCTCCGCCGACGCCGATGTCCCCGGTGCCGTTTCCGACGCCGTCCGGGGCTCCGGGCGGCGTCGTTCCCCGGTTCTCTCCGGGTCCGGACATGGTGCCGGACCGGCGCCGCCCGACGCCGTATCCGGCGCCGATGAGACCTTGGGTCCCTGATGTCCCTCCTCCTCCATATTTTCAACCTGAGGAGGACCAGGAGAGCTGGGAGGGGTCTGACGACCCTCTCACACAACAGTGCGAGTTTGACCCGGACTGGGTTGAGGAACTTGGGGATGCCAGTGGTCTGGATACCTCCCCTGACTCTGGCATGCTGTCTCCTCCCGTGGCAACGGAGGAGGGGGCTAATTTTGCAACGGTGTTGCATAGAGCTGCTGGAGCCTTGAATCTCCAGTTGCCTACAGTGGTCGTCAGGTCTAACATCCTGACTGAAGTGCTTCAGCCGGCGGCCTCCTCTTCGGAGACTGTGCTGCCGTTCAACGAGGCACTGACTGACGTTCTTTTGGGTGCCTGGTCCAAACCCACCACAGGGGCTCCTGTGGATAGGAACGTGGCCCGACGCCATCGCCCTGCTCCGGGCGACCCCCTGTTTCTCTCCCAACACCCCACCCCTGAGAGCTTGGTTGTCCAAGCCTCTGCCTCCCAAACCGCCTTCCCTACCGCCCTCCGGATAGGGAATCCAAGCGCCTGGATCACTTTGGGAAGAAGGCTTTCTCTTCCTCCAGTGCTGGCTTGCGGTCTGTTAATACTGCTTGCCTCTTGGGCCGATACACCCACTCCCTGTGGGATTCGGTGGCAACTGTTTTGCCGCAGTGTTCTGAGGAGGTCCAGACACTGCTTACCCGCGCCATTGCGGAAGGGCGTGATGCGGCTAAATATACCATCCGCTGTGGCCTTGATACCGCCGACTCGCTGGGCAGATCGCTTGCAACGACGGTGGCGCTGCGTCGCCACGCCTGGCTGAGAACCACTGGTTTTTCGGGAGATGTCCAGAATACACTCATGGACATGCCCTTTGATGGTGTCGGTCTTTTTGGTTCGAAGGCAGACCATGCGCTGGAGCGTTTCAAGGACTCTCGGGCTACTGCTAAGTCCCTGGGCCTTGCTGTTGTGCGCCCTCCGCTCACGTCTGCTTTTCGCCCCTTTCGTGGCCACGGAAGGGGCGCCCAGTCACGTCCGCAGCCCGGCCAACGGCCCGCGCAGCAAGCGCCTTCGCGTGGCCGAGGACGTGGATACCGCCGTGGCGGTTCGGGCAACCAGCGTGCGGGTCAGGCCACCACCTCCAACCCGTCCGCGGCCTCCAAGCCCTCCTAGTCCCTCCTTTCAGGTACACAGTACGCCAGTCGGGGGCAGGGTCCGCCATCACCTTCACCTCTGGCGTCCCATCACCTCGGACAGGTGGGTCTTGGACATTGTCCGAAGGGGCTACTCCCTCCCCTTCGAGACCACCCCCCCAGCCATGCCACCTCAATTCCACCGCATGTCAGGGGATCACTTGGCGCTTCTACAGAAGGAAGTCACGGCCCTCTTGGCCAAGAGGGCCATCGAGCATGTTCCGACCCCAGACGTAGGGTGTGGTTGCTACTCCCACTACTTTCTGGTGCCCAAAAAGGACAAGGAGGACATGCGTCCTATCTTGGACCTCCGGAACGTCAATCGCTTCCTCCGGAAGGAGAAGTTCAAGATGCTCACCCTAGCTCAGGTCTTGACTGCCCTCGACCCCGGAGACTGGTTGGTAGCGTTGGACTTGCAGGACGCCTATTTCCACATCCTCGTCCTGCCGGCCCACCGGCGTTACCTTCGGTTCACGGTAGGCCTCGAGCATTTTCAGTTCACCGTGCTCCCCTTTGGCCTTACCAGTGCCCCTCGGGTGTTCACGAAAGTGATGGCGGTGGTCGCAGCTCATCTGCGCCGGGCAGGGGTTTCAGTCTTCCCCTACCTCGACGACTGGCTGCTGAAGGCGGGCTCGCCCCAGGCAGTCGTCTCCCACCTCCAGACTACGGCCGAACTCCTGCACTCGCTGGGGTTCTCCATCAATGTGCCAAAGTCGCATCTGATTCCTTCTCCACAGCTCCTTTTCATCGGAGCAGTTCTGGACACGACGCAGTTTCGGGCCTATCCTCCCGAACGGCGAGTCCGGGATATTCAGGCTATGATTCCGATCTTTCAGCCTTTATCCTGGGTTTCGGTACGGATGACCCTGAGGCTGCTGGGCCTCATGGCCTCCTGCATCCTGCTGGTCACTCATGCCAGATGGCATATGCGGGCTCTGCAGTGGGACCTGAAGTTCCAGTGGGCGCAGCACCAGGGCGACCTGTCCGATCACGTCCAGATCTCGGAGGGGACTGCAAGACAGTTGCAGTGGTGGCTCTCGAACCGGCAATGGGTCATGGGCAGATCCCTCTCCCTTCCCCAGCCAGAGCACACAGTTGTGACGGACGCGTCCCTTCTGGGATGGGGCGGTCACATGGGAGAGGCGGAGATCAGAGGCCTCTGGTCTCCGGCGGAGTCCCGGCTCCATATCAACCTTCTGGAGCTCCGGGCGATCCGACTTGCACTCAAGGCATTCCTTCCCTCTGTCAAAGGGAAGGTAGTGCAGGTGTTCACAGACAACACCACCGCCATGTGGTACTGCAACAAACAAGGCGGGGTGGGGTCGTGGACCCTTTGTCAGGAGGCTCTGCGCCTCTGGACATGGCTGGAACATCAGGGCATGTTCCTGGTGGTTCAACACCTGGCAGGTTCCCTGAACGCCAGGGCGGACGAACCTGCAGCCGCAGGTGCATGATGGATCACGAATGGCGTCTTCACTCGGAAGTGGCGCAAGGACTCTTTCTACAGTGGGGAGAGCCTTGGTTAGATCTATAAGCCACCGAAGAGAACGCGCAATGTCATCAGTTCTGCGCGTTGGAATTTCCAAGGCGGCACTCGCTCGGCGACGCTTTTCGTCACGAGTGGAGTTGCGGTCTATTGTACGCCTTTCCGCCTATACCACTTCTACCCAGAGTGTTGAAGAAGATTCGGCACGACCGGGCCCAAGTCATTCTTGTGGCTCCGGACTGGGCTCGAAGAGTTTGGTATCCCGAGCTACTCAATATGAGCGTAGATCCCCCGATCCGTCTGCCTCTTCGGGAGGATCTTCTGTCGCAGCAGCAGGGGACGGTCCTCCACCCGAACCTGTCCAGTCTACACCTGCTTGCGTGGAGACTGAGCGGCGGCAGTTGATTCCTTTCGACTTGCCTCCCGAAGTTTGTGATGTGATTCTGGCAGCCAGGCGTCCCTCCACTAAGGTGGTATACGCCTGCAGGTGGAACAAATTTGTGGCATGGTGCACAGCAAAGGCTGTGAATCCCCTTTCTGCCCCTCTTTCTGAGGTCCTTCTGTTCCTCTCTCTCTGGCCCAACAGGGTTCTGCCCTGGGTACCATCAAGGGTTATCTTTGTGCTATCTCGGCCTTCCTCAGGCTCCCTGATCAGCCCTCCCTTTTCAAGTCCCCTGTTGTTAACAGGTTCTTAAAAGGCATTACTCACCTCTTCCCTCCTGTTCCGTTTGTGATGCCTCAGTGGGACTTGAACTTGGTTCTTACCTTTTTAATGTGCGCTCCCTTTGAGCCTCTACATAACTGTCCTCTTCGCCTTCTGACTCTGAAGACAGCCTTTCTGGTGGCCATCACCTCCGCTCGGCGGGTGAGTGAGCTCCAAGCTCTATCTTGCAAACCTCCCTTTCTGTCTGTTCATCCAGACAAGGTTGTTCTTCGGACGCGTCCGTCCTTCTTGCCAAAGGTGGTTACTGCTTTCCACATTGGGCAGACCATCACTTTGCCCACCTTCTTTCCGCCTCCGCATCCTTCCAGAGAGGAAGAGAGGCTCCACCGTCTGGACCCAAAACGTGCGCTCTCTTTCTATATTGACCGCACAAAACACTTCCGGGTGGATGACCAGCTCTTTGTTGGCTACGTGGGCGCCAAAAAGGTCGGGCGGTGCACAAGAGGACCATCTCCCGCTGGGTTACCTTGTGCATCAAGACCTGCTATTCTTTGGCTAAGAAGGAGCCTCCTGTTGGGCTGCGTGCCCATTCCACCAGGGCAACGGCTGCTACCACGGCCTTGGGCCGCGGTGTTCCGCTGCCGGTTATCTGTCAGGCAGCTACGTGGGCCTCGCTGCACACGTTTACAAAGCATTACTGCCTTGACAGTCAGGTCCGGAGGGACGGCTTCTTTGGCCGTTCTGTCCTCCAGGACTTCCTTGTCTGATCTTTGTTCGCAGACCCACCACCGGGGTTGGTATTGCTGGGGTATCTATTCTAAGGTAAGGAATCTGTCACTAACGTGTCTCTTTCAGATGCACAAGTTACTAACTTGTGTAACGATATATCTGTAAGAGACAGTAGTTAGTGACAGATTCCTTACCGCCCCACCCATCCTCCCCGTTCTGCGAACTGATTTCTAGGGTTAAGGACATCCCTTTCAGGGCCCTAGTATTTTTCAGACACCTATGTCAGCTTCTTGCATGGCTCTGCGTTCCTGGCGCGGAAAGTCGTGTACAGAACTGACGTCAGCGCGCAGGGGCGGCGCCTAAGTACTGCCCGCGACGTCATCCCGGCGATCACGACGCCGACGACGGACGCGGAGCCGCACGACGCCGCCTACCGACGCGCAAGGGTACTGCTACGCAAAAAACTTTCCGGATCCAGCCTGACGCCTGGGGATATTCTAAGGTAAGGAATCTGTCACTAACTACTGTCTCTTACAGATATATCGTTACACAAGTTAGTAACTTGTGCAACTAGCGGCGAACGCTAATTTCGAATTTTTTCCCCTAAACCTTAGAAGCCACAGAGGCTCAAGGCGATTTCAACCATATTTTCCTCATATGCTTCTCTCCTTTTCCTTGTCGCTTAGAATTGGACCACAGGGGTCTTCCTTCCTCACCCTCCTATGGAGTATTTCGTCCCCCTATCTAGGGTAAGCATTGTGCAACAGTGATACACCACAATTTGTTAAGTGCACAGATGTCTGACACTACTGTTGCACTTATAGGCACTCACATATGCCTGTCTGTGCATGTGGCTGCGTGAATTTTACCAGGGTTTGTTTCATGCTTATTTTTTACTTTGTGCTACTGTGTTATACACACTGTTTTTTTCTTGCAGGTTTGTATGCATAACCGTTAAGTGGACCGTGATCTAGATCACCCCACACAGTGGAATCCTCTCACCAAAACTTTGGTAAGAGTGGAGCCCTCCCTTTTCTATAGGTCCTGATGAATGCCATGGACCCTACGGGGCCAATAGGCAGAAACATGTCGACCACATTGAACACGGTGGGGGGACAATAAAATCCCCAATACACCGATCACTTGTTTTAATTACCATATAGATGCCAGTCACATTAAAAATATTTATGACATCTATAATGGCCTTTTAACTTCACTATCTTTTCTTTAAGGGCCTCCACTTAGTTTAGAAGTGCATCCCTGTCGTCAGGTGTATGCCCGCCCTCTATCAAACCAAGTTTTTAGAGGGCGAGGACTGGTCAATGATGAAGCATGACACCAGGTGGTGTGTGAGACCAGTCCTTCACTTTTTGTGAGATGCCTACACTCACAAACTAACACTGTAGCACCCTGGTTTCTCAACTAGGAGCGGCCCCATTTGTGCTGAACACCCGCGCTGTCGCGGAGGGTAGAAATGCAGCAAAGATCGCCATCCGCTGTGGGCTGGATACCGCCGACTGGCTGGGTAGAACAATTTCTACGTCAGTAGCCCTGAGGCGCTACGCCTGGCTGAGGTCCACTGGCTTTTCTGGGGATGTTCACTCGACCCTTTTGGACATGTCCTTTGATGGCCGTCGCCTGTTTGGCGGCAAGGCGGACAATGCGCTTGAGCGTTTCAAGGATTCTAGGGCTACGGCCAGATCCTTCGGCTTTGCTGCCACCTCTCGCCCCATGCAGTCTGCCTTTTGCCCCTTTTGTGGCTACGGAAGGGGTGCTCCACCTAGAGCCACAGGCCTGCACAAGCTACCCAGCCTCTGCCCGGCCTGGGACGTTGTGGGTCTGGGGGCCAGCAGGCGGGCCAGTCCACCAATGCCCCCCCTGCAGCAGCCTCCAAACCTTCCTATTTCAACCTTTCAGGTGCCCAACAAGGACAAAGGCCTGCTTCCTATCTTAGACCTCAGGGACATCAACCGCTTCCTCCGGAAGGAGAAGTTCAAGATGTTAACTTTGGCTCAGGTCTTGTCTGCCCTCGACCCTGGAGATTGGATGGTAGTGTTGGACTTGCAGGCTGTCGTTTCCCACCTCCAGGCTACGGCGGACCGCCTGCATTTGCTGGGGTTCACTATCAACGTGCTGAAGTCGCACCTGATTCCCTCTCAGAAGCTCCTTTTCATCGGAGCAGTTCTGGACACAGCACAGTTTTGGGTCTATCCTCCCGAGCAGGAAGTCCGGGATATTCGGGCTATGATACCGATGTTTCAACCTCTATCCCAGATTTTGGTGAGAATGACCCTGAGGCTGCTGGGCCTCATGGCCTCCTGCATCCTGTTCGTAGATCATGCCAGATGGCATATGCGGGCTCTGCAATGGGACCTGAAGTTCCAGTGGGCACAGCATCAGGAGAATCTTTCCGATGTCGTCCAGCTCTCGGAGGGGACTGCTAGTCAGTTGCAGTGGTGGCTCACGAACCAGGATTGCATCAAGGGCAGATCCCTCTCCCTTCCCCAACCAGAGTTCACTGTAGTGACAGATGCGTCACTTCCGGGATGGGGCGGTCACATGGGGGAGGCAGACATCCGAGGACTCTGGTCTCCGGCGGAGTCCGGGCTCCACATCAACCTTCTGGAGCTCCGGCGATTCGTCTTGCACTCAAAGCATTCCTTCCCTCTGTCAAGGGAAGAGTAGTGCAGGTGTTCAGGGACAACACCATCGCCATGTGATACTGCAACAAACAGGGTGGGGTGGAGTCATGGACCCTATGTCAAAAGGCTCTTCGCCTTTGGACATGGCTGGAACATCAGGGCATATCTCTGGTGGTTCAACACCTGGCGGGTTCCCTGAACGCCAGGGCGGACGAACTCAGCCGCTGGTGCATGATGGATCACGAATGGCGTCTTCACTCGGAGGTGGTGCAAGGTCTCTTTCAGCAGTGGGGAGAGCCTTGGTTAGATCTGTTCGCCAACCGAAGAGAATGCGCAATGTCAGCAGTTCTGCGCGTTGGAGTTTCCAAGGCAGCACTCGCTTGGCGACGCCTTTCGTCGCAAGTGGAATTGTGGCCTCCTGTACGCCTTTCCGCCTGTACCACTTCTACCCAGAGTGCTGAAGAAGATCAAGCACCACCGGGCCCAAGTAATTCTTGTGGCTCCGGGCTGGGCATGAAGAGTCTGGTACCCCGAGCTCTTGAGCATGGCCAATCGATCCTCCGATCAGACTGCCTCTTCAGGAGGATCTTCTGTCGCAGCAGCAGGGGACGGTCCTCCACCCGAACCTGTCCAGCCTCCACCTCCTTGCGTGGAGATTGAGCGGTGACAGTTGACAGCTTTCGACCTTCCTCCCGAAATTTGTAACGTCATCTTGGCAGCCACGCATCCCTCCACCAAAACGGTATACGCCTGTAGATGTAACAAATTGGTGGCATGGTGCACAGCAAAGGCTGTGGATCCCCTTTCTGCCCCTCTTTCAGAGGTTCTCCTCTTCATTCTTTCCTTGGCACAGCAGGGCTCTGCTCTGGGCACTCTTAAGGGCTATCTTTCGGCCATTTTGGCCTTTCTTCGCCTTCCTGATCAGCCTTCGCTTTTCAAGTCCCCGATTGTTTACAGATTTCTGAAGGGCATTCCTCATCTCTTTCCTCCTTCTCCTTTCGGAATGCCCCAGTGGGACTTGAACCTTGTGCTCACTTATCTTATGTGCGCTCCCTTTGAGCCACTACATAATTGTCCTCTTTGTCTCCTCACTTTGACGACTGCTTTCTTGCTTGCCATCACCTCTGCTCGCAGGGTGAGTGAGCTTCAAGCCTTATCTTCCAGGCCTCCCTTTCTTGCTGTCCATCCGGACAAAGTAGTCCTCCGTACTAGGCCCTCTTTTCTGCCCAAAGTGGTTACCTCTTTCCACATAGGTCAGACCATCACATTGCCCACCTTCTTCCTGCCTCCGCACCCTTCCAAAGAGGAGGAGAGACTCCAACTTCTGGATCCAAAGCGTGCGCTGTCTGTCTACCTTGACCGCACTAAAGACTTCCGGGTGGACAATCAACTCTTCGTGGGTTATGTGGGCGCCAAGAAAGGTCGGGCAGTGCACAAACGTACCATCTCTCGATGGGTCGTCTTATGCATTAAGATCTGTTATTCTTTGGCTAAAAAGGAACCTCCAGTAGGACTGCGCGCCCACTCTACCAGGGCGACGGCAGCTACTACTGCTTTGGGATGTGGAGTTCCGCTGGTTGACATCTGCCAGGCAGCCACGTCGGTATCTCTGCACACGTTCACAAAACATTACTGCCTGGACAGCCAAGTCCAGAGAGAAGGCTTTTTTTGCCTTTCTGTTCTCCAGGACTTCCTGGTGTGAACTTGGTTCGCAGACCCACCTCTGGGGTTGATATTGCTGGGGTATCTATTCTAAGGTAAGGAATCTATAACTACGGTCTCTTTCAGATGAACAAGTTACTTACCTTTGGTAATGATGTATCTGTAAGAGACATTAGTAGTTATAGATTCCTTACCGCCCCACACAGCCTCCCCGTTCTGCGAACTGACTTCTAGGGCTAGGGCCTCCCTTACAGGGCCCTAGTTATGTGACCTGTGGTCAGTGTCTTGCATGGCTCTGCGCTTCTGCGTGGAAAGTCGTGTCAGAACTGACGTCAGTGCGCAGGTGCGGCTTCTAAGTAGACACCGCGACGTCATCCCGGCGACCACGACGCCGAACGCGGAGTCGACCGACGCCACCTACCGACGCGCAGGGGTACAGCTAAGAAAAAAATTCTCCCGATCCAGTCTGACGCCTGGGGGTAATTCTAAGGTAAAGAATCTATAACTACTAATGTCTCTTACAGATACATCGTAACCGAAGGTAAGTAACTTGTTCATTCAGGCTATGATCTCTTGTTTCCAGAGAAAGACATTCTTCCAGTCTCAAAAGTGCAGCTTTGTGACACATGCAAGCTCTCCATTGAAAATTGCACTTTCAATGGGCCCAGTACTGGGGTGCCTTTTGGTTAAGTTCTGTAGTGGTGGATGATAGACAGCAATTTGGCTTGTGGCACACCCTTCAACTTTCCTTCACCAGTAGTTACGGTGATAACCAATGCATTATCCCTCGGCTGGGGAACCACCTGAAGAAAATGGTGATCCGGGGTCACTGGTCCCTCTTTGATTAACACTGCCGCTTAAATCTGTTGGAGCGAATTGCCATATAGCTGGTTCTGAAGGAGTTTCTGCAGTTGTTCATTGGCAATCTGAACTCCACATGGTACTGCAACAGGCATGGCAGGAGACTGTTTGCCTTCTGCATAGAAGGACTGAGGTTGTGTTGTTGGCAGGTTTGCTTAACATTACGGCGAATGAGCCCAGCAGGCATCCTCTTGCTGACCCCAAATGACATCTATACCTGGAGGTAGTTCAAGGGATCGTTGCCTAATGTGCACATCTCAAATGAGCTCTTTGCACCCTCTGAAAATGCTCAGTGACAAAGATCTATAGGAAAGAAATGTTCCGCCTTTGGTAGGACTATGGCCTTCTGTTCGTGTTTCGTCTGATCCTGTTCGTTCTGATGACATGCACCTTTGTGACTCTGACAGCAATTTTGAGTTGGTCTGCACAGTGTATTTGATGTGCATAAAGAATGCATTAACTGGTTATTATTTACTCCTGATTACACTCATATTCATATTCTAGCAGGGACAGAACTCAATTCAAGGTAAAAGTAACTTATGTACATCAGTGTTGGTATTAACCTAGATTTTGTGCGCATTGTCAAACAAATTGTTTTGGAGTGAATTCCCATTATATTAAATACGCAGTTTGTAAACGCTCCTCCAAACTTCTTTACAGTTACCTGGTGAGCTGCCCTGAAGGTGAAAGGAATGGTTTTGAGCCTTTAACACATATTTAGGAGCTTTTTTGGATATATGTTCAAAGCCGATAGAAACATTCACTGGGTGTGGAAGTGTAAGACATTTTCAAACATCTTCCCACAGCTGATATACAGCTGTATGGTTATCAGGAGGCCGTTCCAACATGGAGACACATTTCTCCAAACACAGGCCTAGTTGTCAGAAGCCATACATTATTTTTGTTGTGAAAAACAAGTTAAGGAAACTGTTTTAATTGTATGTAGCCATGCTGAGGGTGTTGGCAAGTGCGAGTTAGAGTCATTCTTAGAACAACTAATCAGACACCAACTTGTGACAGGACGTCACAACAAAAGAAAGAGGAAGCTATTGAGGTTGTGAACAGCAGAAAGAGTTCCATGGAGTCAGCAAAAGAGTTGTACAGGCCTTTTTAAAGAGATTTTGTATGCTGACAAAACAGAAATGTTCAACAAGCAGATACAGGACATTGTTGTAAATGTGGTTCTAAGTCATATTTGGTGACATTCAAATGTCCTGAAAAGAAGAGTTGCAATAAATGTGAAATGATTGGCCAATTTTGTCATAGATAGGAATAGGCATTCCCCTCCTAACAGATTTGTGGGACAGATTAAAAATCATCTGTTGGGCACATTAGATATGAGTAGGTTAGTGGGAAAGGTGTTACCTTCTGACATTAAACCAAGTGGTCAATGAACAAAAATAGAGTTGCTTGTTAGACAGATTTTTCAGTTCCTAGTGCACAGATCTGAAAGAGACACGTTAGTGACAGATTCCTTACCTTAGAATATCCCCAGGCGTCAGGCTGGATCCGGAAAGTTTTTGCGTAGCAGTACCCTTGCGCGTCGGTAGGCGGCGTCGTGCGGCTCCGCGTCCGTCGTCGGCGTCGTGATCTCCGGGATGACGTCGCGGGCAGTACTTAGGCGCCGCCCCTGCGCGCTGACGTCAGTTCTTCTTTTTCCGCGCCAGCAAGCGCAGATCCGGGAAGAGCAGTGCCCTAGTCATTTTTTGACTAACTTTTTTGGTGAATTTTTTCACTGTTTTTCTTCGAAACGACTTCAAGGTGTCGTAGGGATGCCCGGGTTTAAACGTTGCGGCGCCTGTGCTCGGATGATGTCCATCACAGACCCGCATCGGGAGTGTCTCTTCTGCCTCGGCCGAGGCCACGGCACGGAGTCTTGTTCCGACTGCCGGGCCCTCAACCCGAAAGCTTTGCGAGAGCGGTCTCGAAAGCTCCTCGAGGCCCGGCATTCGGCTCCGCGCAAGCCCCGGTCGCGTGAGAGGTCCAGGGGTCGATCGCGGAGTCCTCACCGGTCGTCGGCATCGAAGTCTTCTTCGTCCGGTAAGTCCAAACACAAAAAGTCCAAAAAGCATCGTCGCTCTAGGACTTCGCCGCCGGACTCGCGACTCGGCTGAGGCCCCTCCCGGCACCGTCCCCTCGGCCCCGGACATGCCTGTGGAGTCGCCCCCGCAATACCCTTCCTTCCCGGGTTCGGGGGCGGATCCGGCCCAAATACAGGAATTCCTGTCGGCCATGGCCCGCCTCTTCGGGCCTCAAGGTCCCTCCGGTGCGCCTTCGGGCCGCGCGGGCCCTGATGGGGTTGCTCCGGCGCCGCCGACGGCTCCGGCCCCGGCGTCGCCCGTGCCTCCAGCCTCGATCCCGGCTCCACAACCCCCATCGACGCCGGTCGACCTAACGACACCTCCGCCGGCGCCGATGTCTCCGGTGCCGGTCTTGACGCCACCTGGGGCTCCGGGCGGCGTCGTCCCCCAGTTCCTTCCGGCTCCGGACATGGACCCGGACCGACGCCGCCGACGCCGGTTCCGGCGCCGATGGGACCTTGGGTCCCAAATGTCCCTCCTCCTCCTTATTTTGAACCAGAGGAGGACCAGGAGGACTGGGAGGGGTCTGATGACCCTCTGACACAACAGTGTCAGTACGATGAGGACTGGACAGAGGGTCTAGGGGATGCCAGTGGTCTAGATACTTCCCCTGACACTGGCATGCTGTCTCCTCCCGTGGCTACGGAGGAGGGAGCCAATTTTGCAACGGTGTTGCGTAGGGCGGCTGGGGCCTTACGTCTCCAACTCCCTACTGTGGCGGTCAAGACTAATATCTTGACAGAGGTGCTTCAGCCGGCAGCCTCCTCTACGGAGACTGTGCTGCCGTTTAACGACGCCCTCACTGACGTTCTTTGGGCGCCTGGTCCAAGCCCAACACAGGGGCTCCTGTGGATAGGAACGTGTCCCGACGCCATCGCCCAGCTCCGGGCGACCCCCTGTTTCTCTCTGTCCACCCCACTCCTGAGAGCTTGGTTGTCCAAGCCTCCGCTTCCCAAACCGCCTTCCCTACCGCCCTCCGGATAGGGAATCCAAACGCCTGGATCAATTTGGGAAGAAGGGTTTTTCTTCCTCCAGTGCTGGCTTGCGGTCCATCAACACCACTTGTCTTTTGGGCCGATATACCCACTCCTTGTGGGATTCGGTGGCGACTGTTTTGCCCCAGTGTTCTGAGGAGGTCCAGACACTGCTTTCCCGCGCCATTGCGGAAGGAAGGGATGCGGCCAAATACACGATACGATGTGGCCTTGATACCGCTGACTCGCTGGGCAGGTCTATTGCAACGACGGTGGCGCTGCGACGCCACGCCTGGCTGAGAACCACTGGTTTTTCAGGGGATGTCCAGAATACTCTCATGGACATGCCCTTTGATGGAGTCGGTCTTTTGGGTCCAAAGCAGACCATGCGTTGGAGCGCTTTAAGAACTCACGGGCTACTGCCAAGTCCCTGGGCCTTTCTGCTACACGCCCTCCGCTGACTTCTGCTTTTCGCCCCTATCGTGGCCACGGTAGGGGCGCCCGTCACGTCAGCAGCCCAGCCACCGGCCCGCGCAGCAGGCGTCTTCGCGTGGCCGAGGACGTGGATTCCGCCGTGGCGGATCGGGCAACCAGCGTGCGGGTCAGGCCACCACCTCCAACCCGTCCGCGGCCTCCAAGCCCTCCTAGTCCCTCCTTTCAGGTGCACAGCACGCCAGTAGGGGGCAGGGTCCGCCATCACCTTCCCCACTGGCGTACCATCACCTCGGACAGGTGGGTCTTGGACATTGTCCGAAGGGGCTACTCCCTCCCCTTCGATACCACCCCCCCAGCCATGCCACCTCAATTCCACCGCATGTCAGGGGATCACTTGGAACTTCTGCAGAAGGAAGTCACGGCCCTCTTGGCCAAGAGGGCCATCGAGCATGTTCCGACCCCAGAAGTAGGGCGTGGTTGCTACTCCCACTACTTCCTGGTGCCCAAAAAGGACAAGGAGGACAAGCGTCCTATCTTGGACCTCCGGAACGTCAACCGCTTCCTCCGGAAGGAGAAGTTCAAGATGCTCACCCTAGCTCAGGTCTTGACTGCCCTCGACCCTGGAGACTGGTTGGTAGCGTTGGACTTGCAGGACGCATATTTCCACATCCCCGTCCTGCCGGCCCACCGGCGTTACCTTCGGTTCACGGTAGGCCCGAGCATTTTCAGTTCACCGTGCTCCCCTTTGGCCTTACCAGTGCCCCTCGGGTGTTCACGAAAGTGATGGAGGTGGTCGCAGCTCATCTGCGCCGGGCAGGGGTTTCAGTCTTCCCCTACCTCGACGACTGGCTGCTGAAGGCGGGCTCGTCCCAGGCAGTCGTCTCCCACCTCCAGACTACGGCCGAACTCCTGCACTCGCTGGGGTTCTCCATCAATGTGCCAAAGTCGCATCTGATTCCTTCTCCACAGCTCCTTTTCATCGGAGCAGTTCTGGACATGACGCAGTTTCGGGCCTATCCTCCCGAACGGCGAGTCCGGGATATTCAGGCTATGATTCCGATCTTTCAGCCTTTATCCTGGGTTTCGGTACGGATGACCCTGAGGCTGCTGGGCCTCATGGCCTCCTGCATCCTGCTGGTCAATCATGCCAGATGGCATATGCGGGCTCTGCAGTGGGACCTGAAGTTCCAGTGGGCGCAGCACCAGGGCAACCTGTCCGATCACGTCCAGATCTCGGAGGGGACTGCAAAACAGTTGCAGTGGTGGCTCTCGAACCGGCAATGGGTCATGGGCAGATCCCTCTCCCTTCCCCAGCCAGAGCATACTTTTGTGACGGACGCGTCCCTTCTGGGATGGGGCGGTCACATGGGAGAGGCGGAGATCAGAGGCCTCTGGTCTCCGGGCGGAGTCCCGGCTCCATATCAACCTTCTGGAGCTCCGGGCGATCCGACTTGCACTCAAGGCATTCCTTCCCTCTGTCAAAGGGAAGGTAGTGCAGGTGTTCACAGACAACACCACCGCCATGTGGTACTGCAACAAACAGGGCGGGGTGGGGTCTTGGACCCTTTGTCAGGAGGCTCTGCGCCTCTGGACATGGCTGGAACATCAGGGCATGTTCCTGATGGTTCAACACCTGGCAGGTTCCCTGAACGCCAGGGCGGACGAACTCCAGCCGCAGGTGCATGATGGATCACGAATGGCGTCTTCACTCGGAAGTGGCGCAAGGACTCTTTCTACAGTGGGGAGAGCCTTGGTTAGATCTATTCGCCACCGAAGAGAACGCGCAATGTCATCAGTTCTGCGCGTTGGAATTTCCAAGGCGGCACTCGCTCGGCGACGCTTTTCGTCGCGAGTGGAGTTGCGGTCTGTTGTACGCCTTTCCGCCTATACCACTTCTACCCAGAGTATTGAAGAAGATTCGGCACGACCGGGCCCAAGTCTTTCTTGTGGCTCCGGACTGGGCTCGAAGAGTTTGGTATCCCGAGCTACTCAATATGAGGGTAGATCCCCCGATCCGTCTGCCTCTTCGGGAGGATCTTCTGTCGCAGCAGCAGGGGACGGTCCTCCACCCGAACCTGTCCAGTCTACACCTGCTTGCGTGGAGATTGAGCGGCGGCAGTTGATTCCTTTCGACTTGCCTCCCGAAGTTTGTGATGTGATTCTGGCAGCCAGGCGTCCCTCCACTAAGGTGGTATACGCCTGCAGGTGGAACAAATTTGTGGCATGGTGCACAGCAAAGGCTGTGAATCCCCTTTCTGCCCCTCTTTCTGAGGTCCTTCTGTTCCTTCTCTCTCTGGCCCAACAGGGTTCTGCCCTGGGTACCATCAAGGGTTATCTTTGTGCTATCTCGGCCTTCCTCAGGCTCCCTGATCAGCCCTCCCTTTTCAAGTCCCCTGTTGTTAACAGGTTCTTAAAAGGCATTACTCACCTCTTCCCTCCTGTTCCGTTTGTGATGCCTCAGTGGGACTTGAACTTGGTTCTTACCTTTTTAATGTGCGCTCCCTTTGAGCCTCTACATAACTGTCCCCTTCGTCTTCTGACTCTGAAGACAGCCTTTCTGGTGGCCATCACCTCCGCTCGGCGGGTGAGTGAGCTCCAGGCTCTATCTTGCAAACCTCCCTTTCTGTCTGTTCATCCAGACAAGGTTGTTCTTCGGACGCGTCCGTCCTTCTTGCCAAAGGTGGTTACTGCTTTCCACATTGGGCAGACCATCACTTTGCCCACCTTCTTTCCGCCTCCGCATCCTTCCAGAGAGAAAGAGAGGCTCCACCGTCTGGACCCAAAACGTGCGCTCTCCTTCTATATTGACCGCACAAAACACTTCCGGGTGGATGACCAGCTCTTTGTTGGCTACGTGGGCGCCAAAAAGGTCGGGCGGTGCACAAGAGGACCATCTCCCGCTGGGTTACCTTGTGCATCAAGACCTGCTATTCTTTGGCTAAGAAGGAGCCTCCTGTTGGGCTGCGTGCCCATTCCACCAGGGCAACGGCTGCTACCACGGCCTTGGGCCGCGGTGTTCCGCTGCCGGTTATCTGTCAGGCAGCTACGTGGGCCTCGCTGCACACGTTTACAAAGCATTACTGCCTTGACAGTCAGGTCCGGAGGGACGGCTTCTTTGGCTGTTCTGTCCTCCAGGACTTCCTTGTCTGATCTTTGTTCGCAGACCCACCACCGGGGTTGGTATTGCTGGGGTATCTTTTCTAAGGTAAGGAATCTGTCACTAACGTGTCTCTTTCAGATGCACAAGTTACTAACTTGTGTAACGATATATCTGTAAGAGACAGTAGTTAGTGACAGATTCCTTACCGCCCCACCCATCCTCTCCGTTCTGCGAACTGATTTCTAGGGTTAAGGACATCCCTTTCAGGGCCCTAGTATTTTTCAGACACCTATGTCAGCTTCTTGCATTGCTCTGCGTTCCTGGCGCGGAAAGTCGTGTACAGAACTGACGTCAGCGCGCAGGGGCGGCGCCTAAGTACTGCCCGCGACGTCATCCCGACGATCACGACGACGGACGCGGAGCCGCACGACGCCGCCTACCGACGCGCAAGGGTACTGCTACGCAAAAACTTTCCGGATCCAGCCTGACGCCTGGGGATATTCTAAGGTAAGGAATCTGTCACTAACTACTGTCTCTTACAGATATATCGTTACACAAGTTAGTAACTTGTGCATTAAGATTAATGTTTCTAAGGTAGGCTCTGGTGTTTTAGGATTGCAACGTCAAGGATTTCTAGCGATAATATCTGAAAGAGACACGTTAGTGACAGATTCCTTACCTTAGAATATCCCCAGGCGTCAGGCTGGATCCGGAAAGTTTTTTGCGTATCAGTACCCTTGCGCGTCGGTAGGCGGCGTTGTGCGGCTCCGCGTCCGTCGTCGCCGTCGTGATCGCCGGGATGACGTCGCGGGCAGTACTTGGACGCCGCCCCTGCGCGCTGACGTCAGTTCTTCTTTTTCCGCGCCAGTAAGCGCAGATCCGGGAAGAGCAGTGCCCTAGTCAATTTTTGACTAAATTTTTGGTGAATTTTTCACTGTTTCTTTTCGAGTCTTCTCGACTCTAGGTGTCAGTAGGGATGCCCGGCTTCAAGCCATGCGACGTCTGTGGTCGAATGATGTCGATCACAGACCCGCACTTAGAGTGTCTCTACTGTCTCGGCCGAGACCACGACACGAAGTCGTGCCCTGACTGCCGGAAACTCCACCCGAAGGCTTTGCGAGAGCGGTCTCGAAAGCTCCTCGAGGTCCGGCAGTCGGCTCCGCGCCGCACCAAGCCCCGGTCCCGTGAGAGGTCGAGGGGACGGTCGCGGAGCCCCCGCCGGTCGTCGGAGTCCAAGTCTTCGCGCTCCTCGGGTAAGTCGAAGCACAAAAAGTCTAAGAAGCATCATCGCTCTAAGACTTCGCCTCGCCGGTCTCGCGACTCAGCTGAGGCCCCTGTCGGCACCGTCCCCGCGGCCCCGGACGTGCATGTGGAGCCGCCCCCGCATTACCCGTCTTTTCCGGGTTCGGGGGCGACTCCGGCCGAAATACAGGAATTCCTGTCGGCCATGGCCCGCCTCTTCGGGCCTCAAGGTCCCTCCGGTGCGCCTTCGGGCCCCGCGGGCCCTTATGGGGTTGCTCCGGCGTCGCCGACGACTCCGGTCCCGGCGTCGCCTGTCACGCCAGCCCTGATCCCGGCCTCGGCTCCGGCCCCGATTCCGGCTCCGGTGGTACCGCAACCCCCATCGACGCCGGTTGACCTAACCACGCCTCCGCCGGCGCCGATGTCCCCGGTGCCGTTCCTGACGCCGTCCGGGGCTCCGGGCGGCGTCGTTCCCCGGTTCTCTCCGGCTCCGGACATGGAGCCGGACCGACGTCGCTCGACGCCGGCTCCGGCGCCGATGAGACCTTGGGTCCCAGATGTCCCTCCTCCTCCATATTTTGAACCAGAGGAGGACCAGGAGAGCTGGGAGGGGTCGGAAGACCCTCTCACACAGCAGTGTGAGTATGATCAGGACTGGGCAGAGGAACTTGGGGATGCCAGTGGTCTAGACACTTCCCCTGACACTGGCATGCTGTCTCCTCCCGTGGCTACGGAGGAGGGAGCAAATTTCGCAACGGTGTTGCGTAGAGCGGCTGGAGCCTTACACCTCCAATTGCCTACTGTGGCTGTCAGGACTAATCTCCTGACGGAAGTGCTTCAGCCGGCAGCTTCCTCATCGGAGACTGTGCTGCCGTTTAATGATGCACTATCTGACGTTCTTTTGGGCACCTGGTCCAAGCTCACCACAGGGGCTCCTGTGGATAGGATTGTGGCCCGACGCCATCGCCCTGCTCCGGGCGACCCCTTGTTTCTCTCTCAACATCCCACCCCCGAGAGCTTGGTTGTCCAAGCCTCTGCCTCCCAAACTGCCTTCTCTACCGCCCCTCCGGATAGGGAATCCAAACGCCTGGACCAATTTGGGAAGAAGGCTTTTTCTTCCTCCAGTGCTGGCTTGCGGTCCGTCAACACCGCTTGCCTTTGGGCCGATATACCCACTCCCTGTGGGATTCGGTGGCGGCTGTTTTGCCCCAGTGTTCTGAGGAGGTCCAGACACTGCTTACCCGCACCATTGCGGAAGGTAGGGATGCGGCAAAGTACACCATACGTTGTGGCCTTGATACCGCCGACTCGCTGGGCAGATCGCTTGCAACGACGGTGGCGCTGCGTCGCCACGCCTGGCTGAGAACAACTGGTTTCTCGTGTGATGTCCAGAATACACTCATGGACATGCCCTTTGATGGAGTCGGTCTTTTGGTTCCAAAGCAGACCATGCGCTGGAGCGTTTTAAGGACTCACGGGCTACTGCCAAGTCCCTGGGCCTTTCTGTTGTGCGCCCTCCGCTAACCTCTGCTTTTCGCCCCTTTCGTGGCCACGGAAGGGGCGCCCAGTCACGTCCGCTGCCCAGCCACCGGCCCGCGCAGCAAGCGTCTTCGCGTGGCCGAGGACGTGGATACCGCCGTGGCGGTTCGGGCAACCAGCGTGCGGGTCAGGCCACCACCTCCAACCCATCCGCGGCCTCCAAGCCCTCCTAGTCCCTCCTTTCAGGTGCACAGCACGCCAGTAGGGGGCAGGGTCCGCCATCACCTTCACCACTGGCGTGCCATCACCTCGGACAGGTGGGTCTTGGACATTGTCCGAAGGGGCTACTCCCTCCCCTTCGAGACCGCACCCCCAGCCATGCCACCTCAATTCCACCGCATGTCGGGGGATCACTTGGTGCTTCTGCAGAAGGAAGTCACGGCCCTCTTGGCCAAGAGGGCCATCGAGCATGTTCCGACCCCAGAAGTAGGACGTGGTTGCTACTCCCACTACTTTCCGGTGCCCAAAAAGGACAAGGAGGACATGCGTCCTATCTTAGACCTCCGGAACGTCAATCGCTTCCTCCGGAAGGAGAAGTTCAAGATGCTCACCCTAGCTCAGGTCTTGACTGCCCTCGACCCTGGAGACTGGTTGGTAGCGTTGGACTTGCAGGACGCTTATTTCCACATCCCCGTCCTGCCGGCCCATCGGCGTTACCTTCGGTTCACGGTAGGCCTCGAGCATTTTCAGTTCACCGTGCTCCCCTTTGGCCTTACAAGTGCCCCTCAGGTGTTCACGAAAGTGATGGCGGTGGTCGCAGCTCATCTGCGCCGGGCAGGGGTTCCAGTCTTCCCCTACCTCGACGACTGGCTGCTGAAGGCGGGCTCGTCCCAGGCAGTCGTCTCCCACCTCCAGACTACGGCCGAACTCCTGCACTCGCTGGGGTTCTCCATCAATGTGCCGAAGTCGCATCTGATTCCTTCTCCACAGCTCCTTTTCATCGGAGCAGTTCTGGACACGACGCAGTTTCGGGCCTATCCTCCCGAACGGCGAGTCCGGGATATTCAGGCTATGATTCCGATCTTTCAGCCTTTATCCTGGGTTTCGGCACGGATGACCCTGAGGCTGCTGGGCCTCATGGCCTCCTGCATCCTGCTGGTCGATCATGCCAGATGGCATATGCGGGCTCTGCAGTGGGACCTGAAGTTCCAGTGGGCGCAGCACCAGGGCAACCTGTCCGATCACGTCCAGATCTCGGAGGGGCTGCAAAACAGTTGCAGTGGTGGCTCTCGAACCGGCAATGGGTCATGGGCAGATCCCTCTCCCTTCCCCAGCCAGAGCACACAGTTGTGACGGACGCGTCCCTTCTGGGATGGGGCGGTCACATGGGAGAGGCGGAGATCAGAGGCCTCTGGTCTCCGGCGGAGTCCCGGCTCCATATCAACCTTCTGGAGCTCCGGGCGATCCGACTTGCACTCAAGGCATTCCTTCCCTCTGTCAAAGGGAAGGTAGTGCAGGTGTTCACAGACAACACCACCGCCATGTGGTACTGCAACAAACTAGGCGGGGTGGGGTCGTGGACCCTCTGTCAGGAGGCTCTGCGCCTATGGACATGGCTGGAACATCAGGGCATGTTCCTGATGGTTCAACACCTGGCAGGTTCCCTGAACGCCAGGGCGGACGAACTCAGCCGCAGGTGCATGATGGATCACGAATGGCGTCTTCAATCGGAAGTGGCGCAAGGTCTCTTTCTGCAATGGGGAGAGCCTTGGTTAGATCTATTCGCCACCGAAGAGAACGCGCAATGTCATCAGTTCTGCGCGTTGGAATTTCCAAGGCGGCACTCGCTCGGCGACGTTTTTCGGCGCGAGTGGAGTTGTGGTCTGTTGTACGCCTTTCCGCCTATACCACTTCTACCCAGAGTGTTGAAGAAGATTCGGCGCGACCGGGCCCAAGTCATCCTTGTGGCTCCGGACTGGGCTCGAAGAGTTTGGTATCCCGAGCTACTCAGTATGAGCGTCGATCCCCCGATCCGTCTGCCTCTTCGGGAGGATCTTCTGTCGCAGCAGCAGGGGACGGTCCTCCACCCGAACCTGTCCAGCCTCCACCTGCTTGCGTGGAGATTGAGCGGCGGCAGTTGATTCCTTTTGACGTGCCCCCCGAAGTTTGTGATGTGATTCTGGCAGCCAGGCGTCCCTCCACTAAGGTGGTATACGCCTGCAGGTGGAACAAGTTTGTGGCATGGTGCACAGCAAAGGCTGTGAATCCCCTCTCTGCCCCTCTTTCTGAGGTTCTTCTGTTCCTTCTTTCTCTGGCCCAACAGGGTTCTGCCCTGGGTACCATCAAGGGCTATCTTTGTGCAATCTCGGCCTTCCTCAGGCTCCCTGATCAGCCCTCCCTTAGGCTCCCTGATCAGCCCTCCCTTTTCAAGTCCCCTGTTGTTAACAGGTTCCTAAAAGGCATTACACACCTCTTCCCTCCTGTTCCGTTTGTGATGCCTCAGTGGGACTTGAACTTGGTTCTTACCTTTCTCATGTGCGCTCCCTTTGAGCCTCTACATAACTGTCCTCTTCGTCTTCTGACTCTGAAGACAGCCTTTCTGGTGGCCATCACCTCCGCTCGGCGGGTGAGTGAGCTCCAGGTTCTATCATGCAAACCTCCCTTTCTGTCTGTCCATCCAGACAAGGTTGTTCTTAGGACGCGTCCATCCTTCTTGCCAAAGGTGGTTACTGCCTTCCACATTGGGCAGACCATCACTTTGCCCACCTTCTTTCCGCATCCTTCCAGAGAGGAAGAGAGGCTCCACCGTCTGGACCCAAAACGTGCGCTTTCCTTTTATATCAACCCCACACAACACTTCCGGGTGAATGACCAGCTCTTTGTTGGCTACGTGGGCGCCAAAAAAGGTCGGGCGGTGCACAAAAGAACCATCTTCCGCTGGGTAACCTTGTGTATCAAAGCTTGCTATTCTTTGGCTAAGAAGGAGCCTCCTGTTGGGCTGCGTGCCCATTCCACCAGGGCAACGGCTGCTACCACGGCTTTGGGCCGCGGTGTTCCGCTGCAGGATATCTGTCAGGCAGCTACGTGGGCCTCGCTGCACACGTTTAAAAAGCATTACTGCCTTGACAGTCAGGTCCGGAGGGACGAGTTTCTTTGGCCGTTCTGTCCTCCGGGACTTCCTTGTCTGATCTTTGTTCGCAGACCCACCACCGGGGTTGGTATTGCTGGGGTATCTATTCTAAGGTAAGGAATCTGTCACTAACGTGTCTCTTTCAGATGCACAAGTTACTAACTTGTGTAACGATATATCTGTAAGAGACAGTAGTTAGTGACAGATTCCTTTCCGCCCCACCCATCCTCCCCGTTCTGCGAACTGATTTCTAGGGTTAAGGACATCCCTTTCAGGGCCCTAGTATTTTTCAGACACCTATGTCAGCTTCTTGCATGGCTCTTCGTTCCTGGCGCGGAAAGTCGTGTACAGAACTGACGTCAGCGCGCAGGGGCGGCGTCTAAGTACTGCCCGCAACGTCATCCCGGCGATCACGACGCCGACGACTGACGCGGAGCCGCACGACGACGCCTACCGACGCGCAAGGGTACTGCTACGCAAAAAACTTTCCGGATCCAGCCTGACGCCTGGGGATATTCTAAGGTAAGGAATCTGTCACTAACTACTGTCTCTTACAGATATATCGTTACACAAGTTAGTAGCTTGTGCGTTGTGACCTGGAAAGTGGAAGAAAATTAGAATAGCAAGGAACAGTTGTTGAAGATAGTGGTTTCTTGAAATTCATACGTTTTTGAAGAGAGACTACGGATGTTAACGGATTTTGAATATGTAATTAGTTAAACAAGATGTGGCACCTTTTAAGCTTGAGCACAGTGCCAACAGGTTTGTATAAATAATGTGGGTTTTTTTTGTAAACAAACTTTATTGGTCACTTGAAAGACAAGACATCATACAATACAGGCGCTTGCTCCACTCGGCAAGCCAGCTGAAGTACACCTCTGACACATATGCAATTTGAGAGTACTATGTTAATGTCCATATCCTGACTCCATATCCTCCTGAGCTTCAGTAGTAGGTGTTTGCTAAGCACATGCCTACCAGTGAAACAGTAAATAATTCAACCCCCCTCCAGACAGTAACTCCCACCCCCTCTACCCCGTGTATAAATAAGGTGTTATTCAACTAATTGTTTATTGTAGTTCTCACCTACAGTGCTGGCATGCAAGCACTACAAATTTAGGATGTGCTTTGACCTCAGAAGCATAAATAAGACTATTTAGAAGAACTGGCATCCTTTGTCAAGTGTTAATGAGAGGGTTGGTACACTAAATTGAGCTTGATTTGCATGCAGCTTATCAAATAGTTGTTTAGCCAAGGAATTCAGACATTTAAGAGCATTTAGCAGACCAGAGGGGATGTTTCAGATTTGTAATGCCCTCTAGCATTGCTTCGGCTGCACTGGTATTTCACCAGCTGATGGGTGATGTGCTGAATGGCATAGAAGGTGTGATTGTGTTTCAAGACAATGTCTTATTGTGTGGCAAAGATTAGTTAGAGCATGAAGAGAGGTTGAAGAGTGTGGTGGTGATAATGAGGCCTGCACTTGAGGAAAGAGAAGCGTGTTGTCTGCTGTAAGGAAACTGAGTATCTAGGACATGTAATAATGACAGAGGGCACTGCGCCGAGACCAGGGTTCTTGAGAGCAGTTGAAAAGGCACCAGCTCTGGGGATAGGAAAAACTCTTTTATGGGGATGGCAGAGTATTACACCAAATGTAAAACCAAGGTGTCAAAGCAGTTGATGAAGCAACTCAAGGACGGTGTAAATGAAGTCCTGAACAACAAGTATTTTCAAAGATCAAAAGTTCTCTTGTCTGTTGTGAGTCCATTTGTTCCCGGATGTGAAGTGATGATCTCTGTGGATGTTGCTGACTGCGAGTGGGAGATAAAGTCATGGAGTTTGACATTAGAAGATGGCCCTGGGAAAACAGTTTGCTCTAGGGGCTACAGTTATTCAAACAGTGGACTAACATTTGTCTATTGAAGGAGGGTTCTCTTTAGAGTGAACACATTGATGGCCTTCAAAATTGTCACGAGTCGATGATTAAACATTATTCATGAGGGTCATTTGGGGATGACACGCAATAAGAAGAGATTATTTGACAAGTATTGGTGACCAGGGATAGATGGGGGCATTGCACAGAACTTTTGAAATTGTATTGTGTGCCGCCATTCAGATAAGTAGTTAAAAAATGGTTGAAGTGGGAGGTCCAGAGGGAGTGTGAGAGAAACTGGTAATCGACTTTCTCAGTCCTTTTTTATTTCCTTCCGGTTACTCAGAAATATGCTGAAGTGTAAGTGAACCATAAGTCCAGATGGTTGCAGGTTCGTTTTTTGATGGACCTCAACCATAGGAACATGATTGAATTCCTAATCTATATTTTTCTCGGGAAGGTTGTCCCAGTGAATTAGCATCTAACAGCAAAGTGCAGTTTACTTATGTGGAGATGCAAACAATTTTGACAGATTTGTATTTCGCATCACCCCCAACGGAATATCCTCCTGTTGGGCTAATTGCTTGGTGAGTGAGTGTGTGCAATGGTCTGTGTCTAGAGGTGTGGCACTAATGAATGCTAGACGATTTATGCTGTGGTTGTACAGAAATACCCTATGCAGTACTGTTGGGATATTCCTGTTTAAATCATTGCAGGGATGCGATGCAGAAGATGTGTCTAGACCGGATTTTCAGAGTGAGATTAGGCAGACAACATGGTGATCCTGAGGAAGATTTTGAAGCCTTGATGTGGCACATGCTGCGCAGTGCATATGATAAAAAAAGGATTATTTGGAGAGGAAAGTGGAGGTGGGACAAAGTAAAAATAAGAGAAGTTATGGTCTCATTAAGTGTAGTAGGAGTAGTACAGATGACCAGGGGAATATTGTGCAACTCAGGATAACCGAGAAGGTTAAAAAAGCGGATTTGAATTATGGTGCAAAGATGGTCGTAGTGTGGGTTCCAAAAATGCTTTGATTTTTATCAAACATGCAGTGGTGGAATGTGATACAGCTCGCAAAAGTTTGTAATGGAGAAGAGTTGAAGGGCAGCAATGGAAGCAAATATAGTATTGGGGCATGTTCAAACTAATTGGAAGACGCTTAATCACGAGGGGATGTTGGGAGGTCAGCAACCAGTTTGTATGGGATCCAAAAGCAACAACTGTTGCCGCACAGTAAAGTTTAACAATTTTGAAATGTTCAAATAGTTTTTAGCATTAATATTCCTTTACTCTGTTTTTATATTATGGTCGCTTACCATTGGTAGGCTATGCATTGTGCATATGTTTTTGGTTCAGTGTGTATTTAATGTGTGTTAGCTCTTATGTACATTGTTTGCTTTTTATTTTTTTCAGTCGTTTCTGCCACTATTAAAGGAAGGAATATTTTGTTATGTCTTGCTTGCTTTTGTATTTTGTTCATTACTCTTATGGATCTTTGCTACATGTGTTCCAAAATCTAGATATTTGGAATAGGTGGCCGTTGTTGACTGTGGGCCACTTGCAGCCGCTGGTGTGGTGTTGTGAAATCAAGTTACTTTTTCGCTGATCTGGCATATCTGCCTCGAGTCCTATAGTCTACAGTGTTAAACGCACGTCTCTTAAATATGAGGTGATACTCAAGCTCAGAAGCAGTAATCACCTTTGTTTGATTATTTGTGCTACAAAGTTCGAGACTACCCCAAAACATGAAGAACAACAAGTAAAACACAGTAAGAGAGAAAGAGGAGTATTAGCCAAATGCTTAAGGGAATTTGCTCTACTCTTGCATAGCCAAAACCTAAAGGGAAGATAAACTTTTTGTAAGCACAAGCCGTATATCTTCAGAGATTCTCCGTACTGCCAGAAATTGATGGTGTTGGTTGATACGAGTTAGCGAATTTGTGGGTAGCATTGTTTGGGGTGGACTAAATTAGAAAGACCAACTAGGATGCACCTGCTCTCAAGAAGTAAAGATTTGAAATGTTTTAACTGAATACGGTCAGTGTAAAGTTAGACAATCCAGCTGTTATTTCTTGTAATGTCATGACTGAGCTTTTCGTTCACACAGAATAGTGTTAATGGTACCTTTTTCAACTAATTAGCAGCCACTGAGCGGTGTGATTAAAATATTGTCCACCTTTATCAAACTTTATTAATTTCATTCCTTCGTTCAAATAATATTAACATCTTCCATAATTCATGTTAGCGGCATGTAAGGCTTCACTTAATACAAATCTTACACATTCATTTGTAGACAGCATAAACTAAGTTGTTGAAAAAATTAAATAAGCATTTGGAAAAAGTGGATGTTTATCTGAAAATGTAAATTAATCCTAAATGTACTACTTAATTTAATTTTGTTTTTCAGGAAAGCTAATCGCACAGAAACAGTTATGGCATTCAGAGCAAGGGAATCTCTGGTCCCAGGAGATCTGCTAAGGTGAGAGTAGATAATAATTGATCATTCCATTGGCTCCAGGAGACCTAGTAAAACGAGCATCGGTAATGCCAATAGGTCTGGGCCATTTTATGTGAATGCATTCTTTGATGTAACAGCTGTTCCATGTGTGATGTAAATGTGGGATCATTGACAATACAAATACAGGTACCCATAGAATGCAGACAATGCACGTAGAGGCACATATACTCAAACTTTAGGCATAAACGTACCAATGCAGTTAGACAACAAGTATGGACAGGCATTCATACACATTTGGGTGCTATTACTGGGGTAACTTTGTTTTGACAGTCTGAGGCATTAGACCACTGATTATCTCCAAGACGCACAGGCCAACAGGCATTGGCCCAAGAGATCACAGCTATCTCCAAAACCACCCCCTCCAACTGCAGACTGCAGCTTGTCATCTCAGAAAACATAGCATACTAAATCTTCTGCACCCCAAAGAACACAGAATAATGTCCCTTGAACATGCCAGAGGCTATGTGTCTTGATGTTTACTTGGTGGATGTGGGCATGTGGCTTCCATCCCCAAGGCCATATTTGGCAAAACCAGCACCTTCTCATCCTGGTTTATATTGCCCCTTCCCACAAATATTATAACAGTTTCGCACTGGTCAAAACACACACTTTCGCACTGGTCAAAACACACACTTTCTGATCCACTGCAACGCTGTTGTAAACCTCACTAAAGAAGAGATCTTGTCAAAAAACATGTTCCTGAGCTGCAGATTGCAAAGACTGTGCCAGGATGGGTGGAGACCTTGAGGGAGAGAGGTAGAGAGATGGGAAGAAGGGTACTATTGAGCGAGAAAAAGAAGAGAGGAGAAAGGGTAAAATAGATTGTGATTCTAGGAAAAAGCATGGAAAACACAGTGAGACAAGAAGGAAGGCAGGCGTAGGGCTAGACAAGTGGAGGTGGTGACGAGAAGGAACTAGAGCAGAGTTGGACAGAGATGAAAGGGAAGAAATACCAAGGGCCTGAAAGAGAGCATAGAGGTAAGAAAAGGGTAGAAGAGGTGAAAGGTGAAGAATGAAAGTGAATGCAAGAGACAGATACACAGATGGAGATAAAGGAAAAGACAGGAAGTGAGAGATATAAAAGAATCAGAAAGACAAATAAGAGGAAGGATGGCAGGGGAGTGTGAGAAACAAAAAGAGTGTATTTGGTTGTGTGAATGTGTGTTGTCATGCAAATTTGTGTGTGGTGTATGTGGGTGTCGCTGAAACAGTGAAATGAATATTGAAGGCCAAGAAAGACGTCACCAATGGGCTGCAAGAGGCGATCAATATGCAGTAGCACTCAGTCCCAATTTCGTAATACGGTGTCTTCTATTCTATTCTTCTGTGGTAATCCGGATCAGAAGTAGTGCTGAGACTGTATGAATTATCTTTGTAATCGTGTATATTCCTTTTTACATAATGTGGATCTGCAGCAGTGTTATTGTGTGTTTTTTTATCATGTAATAAAAAACCTCTGTGGGCGACCTTGGTTTGCAAACTCCATATATTAGCAGACTGCAGCTTGGCGTCTCAGTAAGCATGGAATACTTTATATTATGCCTCCCTAAGAGTTCTTCTTAACATGGCAAGGTGTTTCAAGGGTCCACAGGCGCCACCCTTCTCGCTAAAGTTCAGCATGTGCCTGCTGCCCAACCCAGCAGCAGTCGAGTCAAGGCTGGCAAGGAGTGGGTCTCACGGAAGAACAGCACTGAAGGGACCTCCTAAATAGAAACAGCCAAATTGAGTTTTCATCACTTGCCTCACATTCTAGCATTGGATGGGTCGTGGTGTAGGACTCCAGGAATGGCAGCAGGGACCGAGGACAATAAGGTCATTAGTACAATATTGCTTAAACGCACTTGCGAAGTTGAAAAGAAGGATTTGCCATTTAAAAGCAATAGAAGCCTCATGAGAAACACATCCTTACTTGAAGTAGATAAGTAAATTAAATGTTAGATACACGGTCTCATTTTTCAAGATAATGTACTGTATTTGTGATATGTTTTTAGATTTTACATACGAAAAAATTATATCTGAAAGAGACAAGTTAGTGACAGATTCCTTACCTTAGAATATCCCCAGGCGTCAGGCTGGATCCGGAAAGTTTTGCGTAGCAGTACCCCTGCGCGTCGGTAGGCGGCATCGTGTGGCTCCGGCGTCGTGATCGCCGGGATGACGTCGCGGCCAGTACTTAGACGCCGCCCATGCGCGCTGGCGTTGGTTCTTTCTTTTTCCGCGCCAGTAAGCGCAGATCCGGATTGAGCAGTGCCCCAGTCACTTTTTGACTGAATATTTTTGTGACTTTTTGTCCAAGTTTTTCGAGTCGTTTCGACTCCAAGGTGTCAGTAGGGATGCCCGGCTTCAAGCCATGCAAGGTCTGTAATCGCATGATGTCGATTACAGATCCGCACCGTGAGTGTCTCTTCTGCCTGGGGCGCGGCCACGACCCCCAGTCGTGCCCCGAGTGTCGGTCCCTCGCTCCGAAGGCTTTGCGAGAGCGGTCTCGAAAGCTCCTCGAGGACCCGGCACTCGGCTCCACGCCGCTCGAGGTCTCGGTCCCGTGAGAGGTCGAGGGGCCGGTCGCGGAGCCGTCGTCATTCGTCGGGGTCGAAGTCTTCGTCCTCAGGTAAGGCGAAGCACAAGAGGTCTAAGAAGCGTCGCTCTAAGACCTCCCCTCGCCGGTCTCGCGACCCGGCCGAGGGTCCAGACGGTGCCGCCCCCGCGGCTCCGGGGGTGCCCGCGCAGCCGACGCCGGCCTACCCGCCTGTTCCGGGTCCGACGTCGACTCCGGCCGAGATACAGGCGTTCCTGTCGGCCATGGCCCGCATATTCAGGCCTAAGGCTTCCCCCGGTGCGCCTGCGGGCCCCAGTGGGAGTCCTCCCTCGGCACCACCGGCGGCTCCGGCCCCGGTGTCTCCGGCGCCGCAGGACCCCCTCGGATCCAAGTGTGGATCCCGGTCGACGCCGGTTGACCTAACGACACCTCCACCGGCGCCGACCTCCCTGGTACCGTTCACGGCGCCGTCCGAGGCCCCGGACGGCGCCGTCCCCAGGTTCTCCCCGGCACCGAACACGGAGCCGGATCGACGTCGCTCGACGCCGATTCCGGCGCCGATGGAACCTTTTGTTCCTTGTGTCCCTCCTCCTTACTTTTCACCTGTTTTGGAGGACGAGGAGGACTGGGAGGGATCGGAAGACCCTCTCACAGCTCAATGTGAGCCTTATCAGGACTGGATTGAGGAACTGGGGGATGCCAGTGGTCTGGACACCTCTCCTGACCTTGGCATGCTGTCTCCTCCTTCCGTGGCTACGGAGGAGGGAGCAAGTTATGCTACGGTGTTGCGGAGGTCGGTTGAGGCCCTGCGCCTCGAGCTCCCTACGGTGGCTGTCAGGACTAACCTCCTGACGGAAGTGCTTCAGCCGGCGGCTACCTCTTCGGAGCCACTGCTGCCGTTCAACGACGCACTTTCAGACGTTCTTTTGGGCACCTGGTCCAGGCCCACCACAGGGGCTCCTGTGGACAGGAACGTAGCCCGACGCCATCGCCCGGCCCCGGACGACCCTCTGTTTCTCTCCCAACACCCCACCCCCGAGAGCTTGGTTGTCCAAGCCTCTACCTCCCAGAGCGCCTTCCCTACTGCACCGCCGGATAGGGATCCAAAAAACTGGACCAATTTGGGAAGAAGGTTTTTTCTTCCTCCAGTGCTGGCTTGCGGTCCGTGAACACCGCTTGCCTTTTGGGCCGTTACTCCCACTCTCTGTGGGATTCGGTGGCGCAAGTACTGCCCAAGTGTCCTGAAGAGGTCCAGGCACTTCTCTCCCGTGCTGTTGCGGAAGGGAGAGACGCAGCGAAGTTCACCATCAGATGTGGCCTAGATACCGCTGACTCGCTAGGCAGATCGCTTGCTACGACAGTGGCGCTTCGCCGTCACGCCCTGCTGAGGACCACTGGTTTCTCGGGAGATGTCCAAAACACCCTTATGGACATGCCCTTTGATGGTATCCGCCTTTTTGGCAATAAGGCAGACAGCGCGCTGGAGCGCTTTAAGGACTCGCGGGCTACGGCCAAGTCCTTGGGCCTCTCCGCCTTGCGCCCTCCGCAGCAGTCTGCTTTTCGCCCCTTTCGTGGCCACGGAAGGGGCGCCCAGTCACGTCCACTGCCCAGCCACCGGCCCGCGCAGCAAACGCCTTCGCGCGGCCGAGGACGTGGCTCCTGCCGAGGCGGGTTGGGTAACCAGCGAGCGGGTCAGGCCACCACCTCCGCCCCGTCCGCGGCCTCCAAACCCTCCTAGTCCGTCCTTTCAGGTCCACAGCACGCCAGTGGGGGGCAGGGTCCGCCATCACCTTCCCCACTGGCGCACCATCACATCGGACAGGTGGGTTTTGGACATTGTCCGAAGGGGCTACTCCCTCCCCTTCGAGACTGCCCCTCCAGCCATGCCACCTCAGCACCACCGCATGTCGGGGGAACATTTGACACTTCTTCGACAGGAAGTTGTGGCCCTCTTGGCCAAGGGGGCCATTGAGCGCGTTCCGACCCCAGAAGTAGGGCGTGGTTGTTATTCCCACTACTTTCTGGGGCCCAAAAAGAACAAGGAGGACATGCGTCCTATCTTGGACCTCCGGAACGTCAATCGCTTCCTCCGGAAGGAGAAGTTCAAGATGCTCACCCTAGCTCAGGTCTTGACTGCCCTCGACCCTGGAGACTGGATGGTAGCGTTGGACTTGCAGGACGCATATTTTCACATCCCCGTCCTGCCGGCCCACCGGCGTTACCTGCGGTTCACGGTATTCCTCGAGCACTTTCAGTTCACCGTGCTTCCCTTTGGCCTTACCAGCGCCCCTCGGGTGGTCACGAAAGTGATGGCGGTGGTGGCAGCTCATCTGCGCCGGTCAGGGGTTCCAGTCTTCCCCTACCTCGACGACTGGTTGTTGAAGGCGGGCTCGTCCCAGGCAGTCGTCTCCCACATCCAGACTACGGCCGGACTCCTGCACTCGCTGGGGTTCTCCATCAATGTGCCGAAGTCGCACCTGGTTCCTTCTCCACAGCTCCTTTTCATCGGAGCGGTTATGGACACAACGCAGTTTCGGGCCTATCCTCCCGAACGGCGAGTCCAGGATATTCAGGCTATGATTCCGATCTATCAGCCTCTATCCTGGGTTTCGGTACGGATGACCCTGAGGCTGCTGGGCTTCATGGCCTCCTGCATCCTGCTGGTCGATCATGCCAGATGGCATATGCGGGCTCTGCAGTGGGACCTGAAGTTCCAGTGGGCGCAGCATCAGGGGAACCTGTCCGATTACGTCCAGATCTCGGAGGGAACTGCACAACAGTTGCAGTGGTGGCTCTCGAACCGGCAATGGGTCACGGGCAGATCCCTCTCCCTTCCCCAGCCAGAGCACACAGTTGTGACGGATGCGTCCCTTCTTCGATGGGGCGGTCACATGGGAGAGGCGGAGATCAGAGGCCTCTGGTCTCCGGCGGAGTCCCGGCTCCATATCAACCTTCTGGAGCTCCGGGCGATCCGGCTTGCACTGAAGGCATTCCTTCCCTCTGTCAAGGGGAAGGTAGTGCAGGTGTTCACAGACAACACCACCGCCATGTGGTACTGCAACAAACAAGGCGGGGTGGGGTTGTGGACCCTTTGTCAGGAGGCTCTGCGTCTCTGGACATGGCTGGAACATCAGGGCATATTCCTGATGGTTCAACCCCTGGCAGGTTCCCTGAACGCCAGGGCGGACGAACTCAGCCGCAGGTGCATGATGGATCACGAATGGCGTCTTCACTCGGAGGTGGCGCAAGGACTCTTTCTACAGTGGGGAGAGCCTTGGTTAGATCTATTTGCCACCGAAGAGAACGCGCAATGTCAGCAATTCTGCGTGTTGGAATTTCCAAGGCGGCACTCGCTCGGCGATGCTTTTCGTCGCGAGTGGAGTTGCGGTCTGTTGTACGCCTTTCCGCCTATACCACTTCTACCCAGAGTGTTGAAGAAGATTAGGCACGACCGGGCCCAAGTCATTCTTGTGGCCCCGGACTGGGCTCGAAGAGTTTGGTATCCCGAGCTACTCAGTATGAGCATCGATCCCCCGATCCGTCTGCCTCTTCGGGAGGATCTTCTGTCGCAGCAGCAGGGGACGGTTCTCCACCTGAACCTGTCCAGTCTCCACCTCCTTGCATGGAGATTGAGCGGCGGCAGTTGATTCCTTTCGACTTGCCTCCCGCAGTTTGTGATGTGATTCTGGCAGCCAGGCGTCCCTCCACTAAGGTGGTATACGCCTGCAGGTGGAACAAGTTTGTGGCATGGTGCACAGCAAAGGCTGTGAATCCCTTTTCTGCCCCTCTTTCTGAGGTTCTACTGTTCCTTCTTTGTCTGGCCAAACAGGGTTCTGCCCTGGGTACCATCAAGGGGTACCTTTGTGCAATTTTGGCCTTCCTCAGGCTTCCTGATCAGCCCTCCCTTTTCAAGTCCCCTGTTGTCAACAGGTTTCTTAAAGGCATTACACACCTTTTCCCTCCTGTTCCGTTTGTGATGCCTCAGTGGGACTTGAACTTGGTTCTTACATTTTTAATGTGCGCTCCCTTTGAGCCTCTCCATAACTGTCCTCTTCGTCTTCTCACTCTGAAGACCGCCTTTCTGGTGGCTATCACCTCCGCTCGGCGGGTGAGTGAGCTCCAGGCTCTTTCTTGCAAGCCCCCTTTTCTGTCTGTCCATCCAGACAAGGTTGTTCTTAGGACGCGTCCGTCCTTCTTGCCAAAGGTGGTTACTGCCTTCCACATTGGGCAGACCATCACTTTGCCCACCTTCTTTCCACCTCTGCATCCTTCCAGAGAGCAAGAGAGGCTCCACCGTCTGGACCCAAAACGTGCGATTTCTTTCTATCTGAACCGCACACAACAGCTCCGGGTGGACGACCAGCTCTTTGTTGGCTACGTGGGCGCCAAAAAAGGTCGGGCGGTACACAAGCGGCCCATCTCCCGCTGGGTTGTCTTGTGTATCAAAGCCTGCTATTCTTTGGCTAAGAAGGAGCCCCCTGTTGGGCTATGTGCCCATTCCACCAGGGCGACAGCCGCCACCACGGCATTAGGACGTGGTGTCCCATTGCAGGACATCTGTCAGGCAGCTACGTGGGCCTCACTGCACACGTTTACCAAGCATTACTGCCTTGACAGCCAAGTCCGGAGAGACGGCTTTTTTGGCCGTTCTGTTCTCCGAGACTTCCTCGTCTGATCTTTGTTCGCAGACTCACCACCGGGGTTGGTATTGCTGGGGTATCTATTCTAAGGTAAGGAATCTGTCACTAACGTGTCTCTTTCAGATGCACAAGTTACTAACTACGATATATCTGTAAGAGACAGTAGTTAGTGACAGATTCCTTACCGCCCCACCCATCTTCCCCGTTCTGCGAACTGATTTCTAGGGTTAAGGTCATCCATTTCAGGGCCCTAGTTTTCAGACACCAGTGTCAGTTTCTTGCATGGCTCTGCGTTTCTGGCACGGAAAGTCGTGTACAGAACTGACGCCAGCGCGCATGGGCGGCGTCTAAGTACTGGCCGCGACGTCATCCCGGCGATCACGACGCCGACGACGGACGCGGAGCCGCACGACGCCGCCTACCGACGCGCAGGGGTACTGCTACGCAAAATTTTCCGGATCCAGCCTGACGCCTGGGGATATTCTAAGGTAAGGAATCTGTCACTAACTACTGTCTCTTACAGATATATCGTTACACAAGTTAGTAACTTGTGCTTTAATGAAAAATAAGGTACTATAACTATAAGCAGAGAAATGAAGAACGCCAACGCGTTTCAACCATCCAGGTCTTTATCATGGTAAAAAATGTATATCAGGATTTTGTAATTTCTTCGCATGGGTACCAGCAATAAAAGAGTGCACTGAGCTTGTAATGACTGGTTTTGTTGCTTATACAAATGTATTTAATATATAACTATATGTGTGTGTGTGTGTGTATATATATATATATATATATATATATATATATTATCTACTGGCGGTCGCCAGTAGATAGTTATAGTTAGGACCTATTTTCCATAGGAAATCCGCGACATTCTATTTGAAATAACTCTCTTGCCGGTTGACGTATCTTCGCGAAATTTTCAAACTTTATGGCCCGCTCCGGTCCGCTCCTACCCTGAAAGTCTCGGGGTGATTCGTCAAGCGGGGGCCGAGAAAAAAGGGGGGTCCCAAAACGTGTTTTCCCCATTCATTTTTCCATAGGAAACTTTAGACACGGCTACAGCCCGAACTGCTGAACGGAATTACACCAAATTTGGCAAAGAGGTAGTTCTTGGTTCAGAAAGAACCCTTTTTGTTAAATGGTGTAAATCCGTTCAGTAGTTCCTGAGAAAATCAAAAGGAAAATCACATATATATCTATGGCCGCGTCGGGTCCGCGTACCCTCCCGACCACGAGCTGCATGCTAATTGGCTGTCAACACTCCAAATCAGGAAGTGTTGGCAGCCATTTTGTCCCTCGGTAGAACCGAGGGACAGAAACAAGTGCGCAAAGCGCAAAAAGGGGGCAGGGTAGAAACACCCTGACCCCCTAGGTCTGCTCAGGGGGTCCCACAAGGACCCCCTGGACAGAAAAAAGCATTTTTTTATTTTTTTTAAATCGACAGGATGCGCTCAGGGTGCGCGGATCCTGCCAATTAGAAAAAAAACCCAAAAGAAACAAGTGCGCAAAACGCACAAAGGGGTCAGGGTAGAAACACCCTGACCCCCTAGGTCTGCTCAGGGGGTCCCACAAGGACCCCATGGGCAGCAAAAAAGCATTTAAAAAAAAAAAAATCGGCGAGATGCGCTCAGGGTGCGCGGATCCCGCCGAGAAAAAAAAAAAACGAAGCGCGGTCTCCCGCGCTTCGTTGTTAATTGGCCCCCGGGTGGGCCAAGTCCCGGGGGCATGCAGGGGTTTTGTTTAAATATGTGGGGGGGCCTCTAAGGCCCCCCCAAGCCCCGGGGACCGTCACCCCCCGGGGCTTAAAAAAAATAATGGTGCGGGAGGGCTCTTTGCCCTCCCGCTGCCCCGGGGACCGCCACCTCCCCGGGGCTTCATTTTTAAAATTATTTAACCTGTGTGGGGGGGCTCCAGCCCCCCCACACGCCCCGGGGACCGCCACCTCCCCGGGGCACTAAGAAATTTTAAATGGGGGTCCGTTTTGGACCCCCGAAGCCCCGGGGACCACCACCTCCCCGGGGCTTTCTAGATGTGGGGAGGGGGGCCGCGCAGCCCCCCTCCTGGAGCCTGTGGTGGTCCTGGGGACCGCCACCCCCCAGGGCCGGCTCCTGCAGTGTCACGGGGTGCCTACCCCCGGGACACTGCTGTTTGCAATGACAGGACGGGAGCCTCGCGGCTCCCGTCCTGTCATTGCAAACTTGCTTTGGATATTGGAAGAGAGAGCAGGAAACCTGCTCTCGCTCCAATATCCAAAGCTGATTGCTTTCCACATGGGGAGCAGCATCTTAGCTGCTCCCCATGTGGAAAGCAATGCCGGCTCCCTCAGGACACGGGGAGCCGGCGGGACTGTGGGGGTTTGGGGACCCCCCACAGTCCCCAACGAGAGGCCAGGCCCCGGGGATGGGGTCCCCGGGGCCATAAGTGGCCAGGGAGGGGGCCACGCAGCCCCCCTCCCCTAAAAATAAAAAAATATATATATATTTAAAGGCCGGCCCCGGGGGATGGGGTCCCCGGGGCCTTAAATGGCCTGAGGAGGGGGGCCACGCAGCCCCCCTCCAAAAGCTATAATAAAAAAAAAGAGGGCTTGCCCGGGGGATGGGGTCCCGGGGCCAATACAGGCCCAGGGAAGGGGGCCACGCGGCCCCCTTCCCGTTTTTTAAATTTAATTTAAAAAAAAAAACTCCTCAGGCCCCGGGGGATGGGGTCCCCGGGGCAAAAAGTGGCTGAGGGACCCAATCAAAAAAAAAAAAAGAAAAGACCGGCATCGTGCCGGAGGCCCCGCCCCCCTCCGTGCAGCAGTCTGCAAACGCGCCCCCTGGCGCGTTTTGAGAAGGGGAAGTAATTCCCCTTGAATACTGGGGGTCCCTGGGGGCAAACTAGCCCACCAGGAACCTCCAGTATGCGCCAGGGGGCTGCGTTGCAGAGAGGTGTACAGAGGCCACGCCCCTTTTTACACCTCTCTGCAGTGCAGCTCTCTGGCGCTTTTTGGAAGTACATGGTGGGCTAGTTGGACTCCAGGGACCCCCAGGATTCAAGGGGACTTAATCCCCCAACTTAAAACGCGCCACGGGGCGCGTTTGCACAGTGGTGAAGGGAGGGGGCGGGGCTTCAGGTGACATGTGTGCAAACAGGCCCCATGGCGTATTTTAAGATGGGGAATTAAATCCCCTTCAATCCTGAGGGTCCCTGGGGGCCAACTAGCCCAACAGGTACGTCCAGAAAGCGCCACAGAGCTGCGTTGCAGAGAGGTGTAAAAAGGGGTGTGGCCTCTGTATACTCTCTGCAACGCAGCCCCCTGGCGCATACTGGAGGTTCCTGGTGGGCTAGTTGGCCCCCAGGGACCCTCATGATTCAAGGGGACTTAGTCCCCCAACTTAAAACGGGGCGCGTTTGCACAGATGTCACCTCAGGCCCCGCCCCCTCCCTTCACCATTGTGCAAATATTCCTCTAAAATCAGCCAAAATACGAATTCCGATTTACTCACCTGTTATCAGGAGAGACCTCAGTGCTGCATCTTTCAGCCCCGTACTGGTCCTGAAAAGTAATTTTAACCGTACTTACCAGTAACTTGAATTTCCTTCCATAGGCTAACATTGACTGGTTTCACTTGGAAATTCTTCTAAGTGTGCAGTTTTGGAACTTTATAATATTCCTCTAAAATCAGCCGAAATACGGATTCCGATTTACTCACCTGTTATCAGGAGAGACCTCAGTGCTGCATCTTTCAGCCCAGTACTGATCCTGAAAAGTAATTTTAACCGTACTTACCAGTAACTTGAATTTCCTTCCATAGGATATCATTGTCTGCTTTTTGCTGAAAAAGTTTCTAAGTGTCAATTTTTGAAACATACAAATATTCCTCTAAAATCAGCCGAACTACGAATTCCGATTTACTCACCTGTTATCAGGAGAGACCTCAGTGCTGCATCTTTCAGCCCAGTACTGATCCTGAAAAGTAATTTTAACCGTACTTACCAGGAACTTGAATTTCCTTCCATAGGCTAACATTGACTGGTTTCACTTGGAAATTCTTCTAAGTGTGGAGTTTTGGAACCTTATAATATTCCTCTAAAATCAGCCGAAATACGAATTCCGATTTACTCACCCGTTATCAGGAGAGACCTCAGTGCTGCATCTTTCAGCCCAGTACTGATCCTGAAAAGTAATTTTAACCGTACTTACCAGTAACTTGAATTTCCTTCTATAGGATATCATTGTCTGCTTTTTGCTGAAAAAGTTTCAAAGTGTCGATTTTTGAAACATACAAATATTCCTCTAAAATCAGCCGAACTACGAATTCCGATTTACTCACCTGTTATCAGGAGAGACCTCAGTGCTGCATCTTTCAGCCCAGTACTGATCCTGAAAAGTAAATTTAACCGTACTTACCAGGAACTTGAATTTCCTTCCATAGGCTAACATTGACTGGTTTCACTTGGAAATTCTTCTAAGTGTGGAGTTTTGGAACCTTATAATATTCCTCTAAAATCAGCCGAAATACGAATTCCGATTTACTCACCCGTTATCAGGAGAGACCTCAGTGCTGCATCTTTCAGCCCAGTACTGATCCTGAAAAGTAATTTTAACCGTACTTACCAGTAACTTGAATTTCCTTCTATAGGATATCATTGTCTGCTTTTTGCTGAAAAAGTTTCTAAGTGTCGATTTTTGAAACATACAAATATTCCTCTAAAATCAGCCGAACTACGAATTCCGATTTACTCACCTGTTATCAGGAGAGACCTCAGTGCTGCATCTTTCAGCCCAGTACTGATCCTGAAAAGTAATTTTAACCGTACTTACCAGTAACTTGAATTTCCTTCCATAGGATATCATTGACTGGTTTCACTTGGAAATTCTTCTAAGTGTGGAGTTTTGGAACTTTATAATATTCCTCTAAAATCAGCCGAAATACGAATTCCGATTTACTCACCTGTTATCAGGAGAGACCTCAGTGCTGCATCTTTCAGCCCAGTACTGATCCTGAAAAGTAATTTTAACCGTACTTACCAGTAACTTGAATTTCCTTCCATAGGATATCATTGCCTGCTTTTTGCTGAAAAAGTTTCTAAGTGTCGATTTTTGAAACATACAAATATTCCTCTAAAATCAGCCAAAATGCGAATTCCGATTTACTCACCTGTTATCAGGAGAGACCTCAGTGCTGCATCTTTCAGCCCAGTACTGATCCTGAAAAGTAATTTTAACCGTACTTACCAGTAACTTATATTTCCTTCCATAGGAATCCATTGTCTGGTTTTCAGCAGAAAAGTTTCAAAGTGTTAATTTTCACAAACTACAAATATTCCTTAAAAATCGCCTGTATGACTTAAACGCATTCTTTCAACTGTTTACAGGAGATGCACCAGTGCTGGATACAGGATCCACCACTGAGTAAGAAAAAGTAACGATAACACTACTTACCTGCTAAGTGAATTTCCTCCCATATGATAACATTGGTGATTCTATGTGAAAAAGTTTCTAAGTGTCAACTTTTAAAATACAATAATATTCCTTAAAAATCACTACTGTAACCAAAACGCTTTTACTCAACTGTTTACAGGAGATGTCCCAGGACTGAATCTAGGATCCAGTCCTGTGGTTAGAAAAGTAATCCATAAAGTAACTAATTGCATTTAACTAGAAATTCACATTGAGCTCAATGTTGCATTGTGTTTGAAATTGTGTTGCCCATTGCAACAACTGTAACTACTATACTTAAAAGTCTATTGCCTATTTGCAAAGTATTTAAACTAAAGTAATTCATTCTGAGAAAGTATATTTTGTAATGTAATGTATAATGTAATTACAATGTAATTTAAAAAATAAAATATGTAAAAATAAATAGTTTAAAAAAATGTAGTAAATCAGTATCAAAAAAATAAATATAACAATTAATACATTTAAAAATTGTCATTTACAAAACCTTTGAAATTCACTGAAAAAAACCATAGGTTTCAGACATGTTATAGTTAGGAATTAGCATTTAAAAAACCTTTGAAATTCACTGAAAAAACCATAGGTTTCAGACACGTTATAGTTAGAAATTAGCATTTAAAAAACCTTTGAAATTCACTTAAAAAACCATAGGTTTTAGGGACAGTTATAGTTAGTTGGACATTTCACTCGTACAAAACCATAGAAATTCCCCCGTTATAGTTAGTTCAGCTAACTATAACTCGCGCCCCCGCAATGCACTGCTGATGACGTCACATATCTGAAAGAGACACGTTAGTGACAGATTCCTTACCTTAGAATATCCCCAGGCGTCAGGCTGGATCCGGAAAGTTTTTTGCGTAGCAGTACCCTTGCGCGTCGGTAGGCGGCGTCGTGCGGCTCCGCGTCCGTCGTCGGCGTCGTGATCGCCGGGATGACGTCGCGGGCAGTACTTAGGCGCCGCCCCTGCGCGCTGACGTCAGTTCTTCTTTTTCCGCGCCAGTAAGCGCAGATCCGGGACGAGCAGTGCCCTAGTCACTTTTTGACTATCTTTTTTGTGAAATTTTTCACTGTTCTCTTCAACGAGTCTTCACGACTCCTAAGGTGTCGTAGGGATGCCCGGCTTTAAGCCCTGCGAGGAATGTGGTCGTATGATGTCCATCACGGACCCCCACCTCGAGTGTCTCTTCTGTCTCGGCCGAGGCCACGACACGAAGTCGTGCCCTGACTGCCGAAAACTTCATCCGAAGGCTTTGCGAGAGCGGTCTCGAAAGCTCCTTGAAGTCCGGCAGTCGGCTCCGCGCCGCAGCAAGCCCCGGTCCCGGGAGAGGTCGAGGGGCCGGACGCGGAGTCCCCGCCGTTCGTCGGAATCCAAGTCTTCGCGCTCCTCCGGTAAGTCGAAGCACAAGAAGTCTAAGCGGCGTCATCGCTCTAAGACTTAGCCTCGCCGGTCGCGCGACTC
Organism: Calotriton arnoldi; assembly: GCA_963921515.1. Taxonomy (NCBI): domain Eukaryota; kingdom Metazoa; phylum Chordata; class Amphibia; order Caudata; family Salamandridae; genus Calotriton; species Calotriton arnoldi. The sequence goes on from CAWUFW010012157.1 coordinate 288,167, forward strand.
GGCTGAGGTCCCTGTCGGCACCGTCCCCGCCCCCGCGGCCCCGGACGTGCCTGTCGAGTTGCCCCCGCATTACCCGTCCTACCCGGGTTCGGGGGCGACTCCGGCCGAACTACAGAAATTCCTGTCGGCCATGGCCCGCCTCTTCGGGCCTCAAGGTCCCTCCGGTGCGCCTTCGGGCCCCGCGGGCCCTGATGGGGTTGCTCCGGCGTCGCCGTCGACTCCGGTCCCGGCGTCGCCTGTCCCACCAGCCTTCGTCCCGGCCTCGGCTCCGGCCCCGACCCCGGTTCCGGTGGTGCCGCAACCCCCATCGACGCCGGTTGACCTAACCACGCCTCCGCCGACGCCGATGTCCCCGGTGCCGTTTCCGACGCCGTCCGGGGCTCCGGGCGGCGTCGTTCCCCGGTTCTCCCCGGGTCCGGACATGGATCCGGACCGGCGTCGCCCGACGCCGGTTTCGGCGCCGATGAGGCCTTGGGTCCCTTATGTCCCTCCTCCTCCATCTTTTCAACCTGAGGAGGACCAGGAGAGCTGGGAGGGGTCTGACGACCCTCTCACACAACAGTGCGAGTTTGACCCGGACTGGGTTGAGGAACTTGGGGATGCCAGTGGGCTGGATACCTCCCCCGACTCTGGCATGCTGTCTCCTCCCGTGGCAACGGAGGAGGGGGCTAATTTTGCAACGGTGTTGCGTAGAGCTGCTGGAGCCTTAAATCTCCAGTTGCCTACAGTGGCCGTCAGGACTAACCTCCTGACTGAAGTGCTTCAGCCGGCGGCCTCCTCTTCGGAGCCTGTGCTGCCGTTCAACGATGCACTCACTGACGTTCTTTTGGGTGCCTGGTCCAAACCCACCACAGGGGCTCCTGTGGATAGGAACGTGGCCCGACGCCATCGCCCGGCTCCGGGCGACCCCCTGTTTCTCTCCCAACACCCCACCCCTGAGAGCTTGGTTGTCCAAGCCTCTGCCTCCCAAACAGCCTTCCCTACCGCCCCTCCGGATAGGGAATCCAAGCGCCTGGATCACTTTGGGAAGAAGGCTTTCTCTTCCTCCAGTGCTGGCTTGCGGTCTGTTAATACCGCTTGCCTCTTGGGCCGATACACCCACTCCCTGTGGGATTCGGTGGCTGATGTTTTGCCGCAGTGTTCTGAGGAGGTCCAGACACTGCTTACCCGCGCTATTGCGGAAGGGCGTGATGCGGCTAAATATACCATCCGCTGTGGCCTTGATACCGCCGACTCGCTGGGCAGATCGCTTGCAACGACGGTGGCGCTGCGTCGCCACGCCTGGCTGAGAACCACTGGTTTTTCAGGGGATGTCCAGAATACTCTCATGGACATGCCCTTTGATGGAGTCGGTCTTTTTGGTTCGAAGGCAGACCATGCGCTGGAGCGTTTCAAGGACTCACGGGCTACTGCTAAGTCCCTGGGCCTTGCTGTTGTGCGCCCTCCGCAAACGTCTGCTTTTTGCCCCTTTCGTGGCCACGGAAGGGGCGCCCAGTCACGTCCACAGCCCGGCCAACGGCCCGCGCAGCAAGCGCCTTCGCGTGGCCGAGGACGTGGATACCGCCGTGGCGGTTCGGGCAACCAGCGTGCGGGTCAGGCCACCACCTCCAACCCGTCCGCGGCCTCCAAGCCCTCCTAGTCCCTCCTTTCAGGTGCACAGCACGCCAGTCGGGGGCAGGGTCCGCCATCACCTTCACCACTGGCGTCCCATCACCTCGGACAAGTGGGTCTTGGACATTGTCCGAAGGGGCTACTCCCTCCCCTTCGAGACCACCCCCCCAGCCATGCCACCTCAATTCCACCGCATGTCAGGGGATCACTTGGTGCTTCTACAGAAGGAAGTCACGGCCCTCTTGGCCAAGAGGGCCATCGAGCATGTTCCGACCCCAGAAGTAGGGCGTGGTTGCTACTCCCACTACTTTCTGGTGCCCAAAAGGACAAGGAGGACATGCGTCCTATCTTGGACCTCCGGAACGTCAATCGCTTCCTCCGGAAGGAGAAGTTCAAGATGCTCACCCTAGCTCAGGTCTTGACTGCCCTCGACCCCGGAGACTGGTTGGTAGCGTTGGACTTGCAGGACGCCTATTTCCACATCCCCGTCCTGCCGGCCCACCGGCGTTACCTTCGGTTCACGGTAGGCCTCGAGCATTTTCAGTTCACCGTGCTCCCCTTTGGCCTTACCAGTGCCCCTCGGGTGTTCACGAAAGTGATGGCGGTGGTCGCAGCTCATCTGCGCCGGGCAGGGGTTTCAGTCTTCCCCTACCTCGACGACTGGCTGCTGAAGGCGGGCTCGTCCCAGGCAGTTGTCTCCCACCTCCAGACTACGGCCGAACTCCTGCACTCGCTGGGGTTCTCCATCAATGTGCCAAAGTCGCATCTGATTCCTTCTCCACAGCTCCTTTTCATCGGAGCAGTTCTGGACACGACGCAGTTTCGGGCCTATCCTCCCGAACGGCGAGTCCGGGATATTCAGGCTATGATTCCGATCTTTCAGCCCTTATCCTGGGTTTCGGTACGGATGACCCTGAGGCTGCTGGGCCTCATGGCCTCCTGCATCCTGCTGGTCACTCATGCCAGATGGCATATGCGGGCTCTGCAGTGGGACCTGAAGTTCCAGTGGGCGCAGCACCAGGGCGACCTGTCCGATCACGTCCAGATCTCGGAGGGGACTGCAAAACAGTTGCAGTGGTGGCTCTCGAACCGGCAATGGGTCATGGGCAGATCCCTCTCCCTTCCCCAGCCAGAGCACACAGTTGTGACGGACGCGTCCCTTCTGGGATGGGGCGGTCACATGGGAGAGGCGGAGATCAAAGGCCTCTGGTCTCCGGCGGAGTCCCGGCTCCATATCAACCTTCTGGAGCTCCGGGCGATCCGACTTGCACTCAAGGCATTCCTTCCCTCTGTCAAAGGGAAGGTAGTGCAGGTGTTCACAGACAACACCACCGCCATGTGGTACTGCAACAAACAAGGCGGGGTGGGGTCGTGGACCCTTTGTCAGGAGGCTCTGCGCCTCTGGACATGGCTGGAACATCAGGGCATGTTCCTGGTGGTTCAACACCTGGCAGGTTCCCTGAACGCCAGGGCGGACGAACTCAGCCGCAGGTGCATGATGGATCACGAATGGCGTCTTCACTCGGAAGTGGCGCAAGGACTCTTTCTACAGTGGGGAGAGCCTTGGTTAGATCTATTCGCCACCGAAGAGAACGCGCAATGTCATCAGTTCTGCGCGTTGGAATTTCCAAGGCGGCACTCGCTCGGCGACGCTTTTCGTCACGAGTGGAGTTGCGGTCTATTGTACGCCTTTCCGCCTATACCACTTCTACCCAGAGTGTTGAAGAAGATTCGGCACGACCGGGCCCAAGTCATTCTTGTGGCTCCGGACTGGGCTCGAAGAGTTTGGTATCCCGAGCTACTCAATATGAGCGTAGATCCCCCGATCCGTCTGCCTCTTCGGGAGGATCTTCTGTCGCAGCAGCAGGGGATGGTCCTCCACCCGAACCTGTCCAGTCTACACCTGCTTGCGTGGAGATTGAGCGGCGGCAGTTGATTCCTTTCGACTTGCCTCCCGAAGTTTGTGATGTGATTCTGGCAGCCAGGCGTCCCTCCACTAAGGTGGTATACGCCTGCAGGTGGAACAAATTTGTGGCATGGTGCACAGCAAAGGCTGTGAATCCCCTTTCTGCCCCTCTTTCTGAGGTCCTTCTGTTCCTTCTCTCTTTGGCCCAACAGGGTTCTGCCCTGGGTACCATCAAGGGTTATCTTTGTGCTATCTCGGCCTTCCTCAGGCTCCCTGATCAGCCCTCCCTTTTCAAGTCCCCTGTTGTTAACAGGTTCTTAAAAGGCATTACTCACCTCTTCCCTCCTGTTCCGTTTGTGATGCCTCAGTGGGACTTGAACTTGGTTCTTACCTTTTAATGTGCGCTCCCTTTGAGCCTCTACATAACTGTCCTCTTCGTCTTCTGACTCTGAAGACAGCCTTTCTGGTGGCCATCACCTCCGCTCGGCGGGTGAGTGAGCTCCAGGCTCTATCTTGCAAACCTCCCTTTCTGTCTGTTCATCCAGACAAGGTTGTTCTTCGGACGCGTCCGTCCTTCTTGCCAAAGGTGGTTACTGCTTTCCACATTGGGCAGACCATCACTTTGCCCACCTTCTTTCCGCCTCCGCATCCTTCCAGAGAGGAAGAGAGGCTCCACCGTCTGGACCCAAAACGTGCGCTCTCTTTCTATATTGACCGCACAAAACACTTCCGGGTGGATGACCAGCTCTTTGTTGGCTACGTGGGCGCCAAAAAAGGTCGGGCGGTGCACAAGAGGACCATCTCCCGCTGGGTTACCTTGTGCATCAAGACCTGCTATTCTTTGGCTAAGAAGGAGCCTCCTGTTGGGCTGCGTGCCCATTCCACCAGGGCAACGGCTGCTACCACGGCCTTGGGCCGCGGTGTTCCGCTGCCGGTTATCTGTCAGGCAGCTACGTGGGCCTCGCTGCACACGTTTACAAAGCATTACTGCCTTGACAGTCAGGTCCGGAGGGACGGCTTCTTTGGCTGTTCTGTCCTCCAGGACTTCCTTGTCTGATCTTTGTTCGCAGACCCACCACCGGGGTTGGTATTGCTGGGGTATCTATTCTAAGGTAAGGAATCTGTCACTAACGTGTCTCTTTCAGATGCACAAGTTACTAACTTGTGTAACGATATATCTGTAAGAGACAGTAGTTAGTGACAGATTCCTTACCGCCCACCCATCCTCCCCGTTCTGCGAACTGATTTCTAGGGTTAAGGACATCCCTTTCAGGGCCCTAGTATTTTTCAGACACCTATGTCAGCTTCTTGCATGGCTCTGCGTTCCTGGCGCGGAAAGTCGTGTACAGAACTGACGTCAGCGCGCAGGGGCGGCGCCTAAGTACTGCCCGCGACGTCATCCCGGCGATCACGACGCCGACGACGGACGCGGAGCCGCACGACGCCGCCTACCGACGCGCAAGGGTACTGCTACGCAAAAAACTTTCCGGATCCAGCCTGACGCCTGGGGATATTCTAAGGTAAGGAATCTGTCACTAACTACTGTCTCTTACAGATATATCGTTACACAAGTTAGTAACTTGTGCATTACATCACTCATGACATGGTCAGTGACATCACTGATGGCATCTCAAATGACATCACTGATGACATCACTGGTGACATCATCCACGTGATAATCTGATGCACCTCCTCACACCCTGATATAACCTTTGATACACCCACTCTAAATTACAGACTGCCATTCGCAAAACCATAGACACTCCAACACCAATAACTACATACCCACTCACTGATTCTTAGGTCTACACACACATCCACTCACTCACCCGTACAGTCACTCATACTTACGGTCACTCAGTACAGGACTATCATATGCACTCATACTCCTATATAGACACTCAAACACCGCCACTCATCCATAGAGGTACTCACACACCTAGTCAGTCATGCAAATAATTAAACACACTGCCATTTACTCACCTATACAGTTATACACACAGCAGCTCACTTACTCATACAAATACTAGCACATTCTTACGCTCTTATACAATCACTGATACAAGCACACACTCATCCATACAGTCACTCTCACAATCACACACTCTTGCTTATAACTATTTATATACTCCAACACACATATATACTGCCTTTCACATATGTAGTTACTCACACATGTACCACTGGGACATACATTCACTCACAAACACACTCTTACACACACTTACCCACCCATACAGTCTATCACAGATGCACTCTTGAAACCATCCACCCAGTGAATCACCCACTCACACATCTATGCACAGAGTCGCACACACCCCACCGACACAAACACTCAGGCACCCATACAGATACTCAGACAACTAATCAATAACTCATATAGACACTCATGTAGCTATTCACAAACCCATGCAGCCACTTACACAGCAATAGACAGACGGATACAGACATTCACCCAGTTTAGTCACTAACCCATGCATTCAGTAAGATACGTTTAATCACTCACTTATAGAGTTAGTCACGCACCTACTAAATCATCCATACAGACACTTATACACCCACTCATTCTTCAATACGCCTTTCCCTATATATATTAAACATATTTAAACTTTAAAGAAACACACAGTCACTGGATGATGTCATCAGTGATGTCATTTGAGATGTCATCAGTGATGTCATCAGTGATGTCACTGACCATGTCATGAGTGATGTAATATGTGACGTCATCAGCAGTGCATTGCGGGGCGCGAGTTATAGTTAGCTGAACTAACTATAACGGGGGAATTTCTATGGTTTTGTACGAGTGAAATGTCCAACTAACAATAACTGTCCCTAAAACCTATGGTTTTTTAAGTGAATTTCAAAGGTTTTTTAAATGCTAATTTCTAACTATAACGTGTCTGAAACCTATGGTTTTTTCAGTGAATATATATATATACATACACACACATATACATATATAGTGCAGGAAATGACCATCTTTTACGTGACGTACCCGCAAATTATTGCCTTAACTGTTTTTGCAGGCTGTCGAGCTCTGTGCTCTTTACCCCTGCTAACCAGTGGTTAAGTGCCTCTGCTCCTCTTTTCAACATGAAATTGGTATACTCCTAATTGGCATATTTAGCTTACTCATAAGTTCCTAGAATATGGCACAAAATATACCTAACGCCTGTAAGTTAAATGTAACTAGTAAACTGCAGCACCGATTGAGCCACGACGGTGGCGGTGCAAATATTGCCAATCAAAACAAGGGTGGAGGGACTAGGGCTTTTTAAGGTCCTGCTCACAGGCCCCTACAGCTATGAGAACAAGGAGTGTGCTGTTCCTATGTGGGTATCTCAGTCTAAAGAGGGGTCAGCGGAGGGGGGTGCTTCTTTTAGGAGCAATGGCCCTCACACTCCTCGAGAGGTGTCATGCTTCATCATCAGGCAGCTCCTTGTTGGGCCGGCACTGAAATGCCCAACGGCCCCTCGAGGGGGCTCTTTGCCGGAGGTCTTTTCTTTTTTGCCAATGTGAGTTGCATGGGCGAGTGACAAAATGTGAGTAGAATGGGTGAGAATGATGTGGGTTAAAAATGACTAAGGGGATCTGAACAGGAACTTAGTTTTAATAGTAGGGTCCCTCTGTCAAGGATAAAAACGTGATTTGAGCATAGAATAGATATAATGGTCTATTTAGCTGCAGTAAGTGTTAATCGAAAAGATCAACATGTTTCATACCTATTACAGTCCCTAGAGGATCATGGCATTTCGTCAGGACCAAGAAGACAATTTCTACTTTCACAAGGATGGATAAATAAAAGTGTGTGCACCATGCACTGTATACATATACAAATACAGTTGTGAGGGAGAACCACCAGTGTTGCTCCGTGATCCTGATAGGGGACACTCGCTTTGAAGAGGTTTACTTCACCTCAGACCTTTATGCTGGTTTATTAGAAACTGTATTTTTTTAGACTAATTTCGCAGCTGGTGACACGTGTGATTGCTTGCACACAGCATCCTGCTTATCTGCCTGCATGTGATGAGCATGCATCACCACGCATAACGAATATTGTCACCACAGCACTGGTTGTTCTCCCTCACAACTGTATTTGTATATGATTATGAATACTTGGTATCTGAAAGAGACACGTTAGTGACAGATTCCTTACCTTAGAATATCCCCAGGCGTCAGGCTGGATCCGGAAAGTTTTTGCGTAGCAGTACCCTTGCGCGTCGGTAGGCGGCGTCGTGCGGCTCCGCGTCCGTCGTCGGCGTCGTGATCGCCGGGATGACGTCGCGGGCAGTACTTAGGCGCCGCCCCTGCGCGCTGACGTCAGTTCTTCTTTTTCCGCGCCAGCAAGCGCAGATCCGGGAAAAGCAGTGCCCTAGTCATTTTTTGACTAACTTTTTGGGTGAATGTTTTCACTGTTTTTCTTCGAATCGACTTCAAGGTGTCGTAGGGATGCCCGGGTTTAAACGTTGCGGCGCCTGTGCTCGGATGATGTCCATCACAGACCCGCATCGGGAGTGTCTCTTCTGCCTCGGCCGAGGCCACGACACGGAGTCTTGTTCCGACTGCCGGGCCCTCAACCCGAAAGCTTTGCGAGAGCGGTCTCGAAAGCTCCTCGAGGCCCGGCATTCGGCTCCGCGCAAGCCCCGGTCGCGTGAGAGGTCCAGGGGTCGATCGCGGAGTCCTCACCGGTCGTCGGCATCGAAGTCTTCTTCGTCCGGTAAGTCCAAACACAAAAAGTCCAAAAAGCATCGTCGCTCTAGGACTTCGCCTCGCCGGTCTCGCGACTCGGCTGAGGCCCCTCCCGGCACCGTCCCTGCCCCCACGGCCCCGGACATGCCTGTGGAGTCGCCCCCGCAATACCCGTCCTTCCCGGGTTCGGGGGCGGATCCGGCCCAAATACAGGAATTCCTGTCGGCCATGGCCCGCCTCTTCGGGCCTCAAGGTCCCTCCGGTGCGCCTTCGGGCCCCGCGGGCCCTGATGGGGTTGCTCCGGCGTCGCCGACGGCTCCGGCCCCGGCGTCGCCCGTGCCTCCAGCCTCGATCCCGGCTCCGGCCCCGATCCCGGCTCCACAACCCCCATCGACGCCGGTCGACCTAACGACACCTCCGCCGGCGCCGATGTCTCCGGTGCCGTTCTCGACGCCGCCTGGTGCTCCGGGCGGCGTCCTCCCCCAGTTCCTTCCGGCTCCGGACATGGACCCGGACCGACGTCGCTCGACGCCGGTTCCGGCGCCGATGGGACCTTGGGTCCCAAGTGTCCCTCCTCCTCCTTATTTTGAACCAGAGGAGGACCAGGAGGACTGGGAGGGGTCTGATGACCCTCTGACACAACAGTGTCAGTACGATGAGGACTGGACAGAGGGTCTAGGGGATGCCAGTGGTCTAGATACTTCCCCTGACACTGGCATGCTGTCTCCTCCCGTGGCTACGGAGGAGGGAGCCAATTTTGCAACGGTGTTGCGTAGGGCGGCTGGGGCCTTACGTCTCCAACTCCCTACTTTGGCGGTCAAGACTAATATCTTGACAGAGGTGCTTCAGCCGGCAGCCTCCTCTACGGAGACTGTGCTGCCGTTTAACGACGCCCTCACTGACGTTCTTTTGGGCGCCTGGTCCAAGCCCAACACAGGGGCTCCTGTGGATAGGAACGTGTCCCGACGCCATCGCCCAGCTCCGGGCGACCCCCTGTTTCTCTCTGTCCACCCCACTCCTGAGAGCTTGGTTGTCCAAGCCTCCGCTTCCCAAACCGCCTTCCCTACCGCCCCTCCGGATAGGGAATCCAAACGCCTGGATCAATTTGGGAAGAAGGGTTTTTCTTCCTCCAGTGCTGGCTTGCGGTCCATCAACACCGCTTGTCTTTTGGGCCGATATACCCACTCCTTGTGGGATTCGGTGGCGACTGTTTTGCCCGAATGTTCTGAGGAGGTCCAGACACTGCTTTCCCGCGCCATTGCGGAAGGAAGGGATGCGGCCAAATACACGATACGATGTGGCCTTGATACCGCCGACTCGCTGGGCAGGTCTATTGCAACGACGGTGCCTCTGCGACGCCACGCCTGGCTGAGAACCACTGGTTTTTCAGGGGATGTCCAGAATACTCTCATGGACATGCCCTTTGATGGAGTCGGTCTTTTTGGGTCCAAAGCAGACCATGCGTTGGAGCGCTTTAAGGACTCACGGGCTACTGCCAAGTCCCTGGGCCTTTCTGCTACACGCCCTCCGCTGACTTCTGCTTTTCGCCCCTATCGTGGCCACGGTAGGGGCGCCCCGTCACGTCAGCAGCCCAGCCACCGGCCCGCGCAGCAGGCGTCTTCGCGTGGCCGAGGACGTGGATTCCGCCGTGGCGGATCGGGCAACCAGCGTGCGGGTCAGGCCACCACCTCCAACCCGTCCGCGGCCTCCAAGCCCTCCTAGTCCCTCCTTTCAGGTGCACAGCACGCCAGTAGAGGGCAGGGTCCGCCATCACCTTCCCCACTGGCGTACCATCACCTCGGACAGGTGGGTCTTGGACATTGTCCGAAGGGGCTACTCCCTCCCTTCGAGACCACCCCCCAGCCATGCCACCTCAATTCCACCACATGTCAGGGGATCACTTGGTACTTCTGCAGAAGGAAGTCACGGCCCTCGTGACCAAGAGGGCCATCGAGCGTGTTCCGACCCCAGAAGTAGGGCGTGGTTGCTACTCCCACTACTTTCTGGTGCCCAAAAAGGACAAGGAGGACATGCGTCCTATCTTGGACCTCCGGAACGTCAATCGCTTCCTCCGGAAGGAGAAGTTCAAGATGCTCACCCTAGCTCAGGTCTTGACTGCCCTCGACCCTGGAGACTGGTTGGTAGAGTTGGACTTGCAGGACGCATATTTCCACATCCCCGTCCTGCCGGCCCACCGGCGTTACCTTCGGTTCACGGTAGGCCCCGAGCATTTTCAGTTCACCGTGCTCCCCTTTGGCCTTACCAGTGCCCCTCGGGTGTTCACGAAAGTGATGGCGGTGGTCGCAGCTCATCTGCGCCGGGCAGGGGTTTCAGTCTTCCCCTACCTCGACGACTGGCTGCTGAAGGCGGGCTCGTCCCAGGCAGTCGTCTCCCACCTCCAGACTACGGCCGAACTCCTGCACTCGCTGGGGTTCTCCATCAATGTGCCGAAGTCGCATCTGATTCCTTCTCCACAGCTCCTTTTCATCGGAGCAGTTCTGGACACGACGCAGTTTCGGGCCTATCCTCCCGAACGGCGAGTCCGGGATATTCAGGCTATGATTCCGATCTTTCAGCCTTTATCCTGGGTTTCGGTACGGATGACCCTGAGGCTGCTGGGCCTCATGGCCTCCTGCATCCTGCTGGTCAATCATGCCAGATGGCATATGCGGGCTCTGCAGTGGGACCTGAAGTTCCAGTGGGCGCAGCACCAGGGCAACCTGTCCGATCACGTCCAGATCTCGGAGGGGACTGCAAAACAGTTGCAGTGGTGGCTCTCGAACCGGCAATGGGTCATGGGCAGATCCCTCTCTCTTCCCCAGCCAGAGCATACAGTTGTGACGGACGCGTCCCTTCTGGGATGGGGCGGTCACATGGGAGAGGCGGAGATCAGAGGCCTCTGGTCTCCGGCGGAGTCCCGGCTCCATATCAACCTTCTGGAGCTCCGGGCGATCTGACTTGCACTCAAGGCATTCCTTCCCTCTGTCAAAGGGAAGGTAGTGCAGGTGTTCACAGACAACACCACCGCCATGTGGTACTGCAACAAACAGGGCGGGGTGGGGTCTTGGACCCTTTGTCAGGAGGCTCTGCGCCTCTGGACATGGCTGGAACATCAGGGCATGTTCCTGATGGTTCAACACCTGGCAGGTTCCCTGAACGCCAGGGCGGACGAACTCAGCCGCAGGTGCATGATGGATCACGAATGGCGTCTTCACTCGGAAGTGGCGCAAGGACTCTTTCTACAGTGGGGAGAGCCTTGGTTAGATCTATTCGCCACCGAAGAGAACGCGCAATGTCATCAGTTCTGCGCATTGGAATTTCCAAGGCGGCACTCGCTCGGCGACGCTTTTCGTCGCGAGTGGAGTTGCGGTCTGTTGTACGCCTTTCCGCCTATACCACTTCTACCCAGAGTGTTGAAGAAGATTCGGCACGACCGGGCCCAAGTCATTCTTGTGGCTCCGGACTGGGCTCGAAGAGTTTGGTATCCCGAGCTACTCAATATGAGCGTAGATCCCCCGATCCGTCTGCCTCTTCGGGAGGATCTTCTGTCGCAGCAGCAGGGGACGTTCCTCCACCTGAACCTGTCCAGTCTACACCTGCTTGCGTGGAGATTGAGCGGCGGCAGTTGATTCCTTTCGACTTGCCTCCCGAAGTTTGTGATGTGATTCTGGCAGCCAGGCGTCCCTCCACTAAGGTGGTAGGTGGAACAAATTTGTGGCATGGTGCACAGCAAAAGGCTGTGAATCCCCTTTCTGCCCCTCTTTCTGAGGTCCTTCTGTTCCTTCTCTCTCTGGCCCAACAGGGTTCTGCCCTGGGTACCATCAAGGGTTATCTTTGTGCTATCTCGGCCTTCCTCAGGCTCCCTGATCAGCCCTCCCTTTTCAAGTCCCCTGTTGTTAACAGGTTCTTAAAAGGCATTACTCACCTCTTCCCTCCTGTTCCGTTTGTGATGCCTCAGTGGGACTTGAACTTGGTTCTTACCTTTTAATGTGCGCTCCCTTTGAGCCTCTACATAACTGTCCTCTTCGTCTTCTGACTCTGAAGACAGCCTTTCTGGTGGCCATCACCTCCGCTCGGCGGGTGAGTGAGCTCCAGGCTCTATCTTGCAAACCTCCCTTTCTGTCTGTTCATCCAGACAAGGTTGTTCTTCGGACGCGTCCGTCCTTCTTGCCAAAGGTGGTTACTGCCTTCCACATTGGGCAGACCATCACTTTGCCTACCTTCTTTCCGCCTCCGCATCCTTCCAGAGAGGAAGAGAGTCTCCACCGTCTGGACCCAAAACGTGCGCTCTCCTTCTATATCGACCGCACAAAACACTTCCGGGTGGATGACCAGCTCTTTGTTGGCTACGTGGGCGCCAAAAAAGGTCGGGCGATGCACAAACGAACCATCTCCCGCTGGGTTACCTTGTGCATCAAGACCTGCTATTCTTTGGCTAAGAAGGGGCCTCCTGTTGGGCTGCGTGCCCATTCCACCAGGGCAACGGCTGCTACCACGGCCTTGGGCTGCGGTGTTCCGCTGCCGGTTATCTGTCAGGCAGCTACGTGGGCCTCGCTGCGCACGTTTACAAAGCATTACTGCCTTGACAGTCAGGTCCGGAGGGACGGCTTCTTTGGCCGTTCTGTCCTCCAGGACTTCCTTGTCTGATCTTTGTTCGCAGACCCACCACCGGGGTTGGTATTGCTGGGGTATCTATTCTAAGGTAAGGAATCTGTCACTAACGTGTCTCTTTCAGATGCACAAGTTACTAACTTGTGTAACGATATATCTGTAAGAGACAGTAGTTAGTGACAGATTCCTACCGCCCACCCATCCTCCCCGTTCTGCGAACTGATTTCTAGGGTTAAGGACATCCCTTTCAGGGCCCTAGTATTTTTCAGACACCTATGTCAGCTTCTTGCATGGCTCTGCGTTCCTGGCGCGGAAAGTCGTGTACAGAACTGACGTCAGCGCGCAGGGGCGGCGCCTAAGTACTGCCCGCGACGTCATCCCGGCGATCACGACGCCGACGACGGACGCAGAGCCGCACAACGCCGCCTACCGACGCGCAAGGGTACTGCTACGCAAAAACTTTCCGGATCCAGCCTGACGCCTGGGGATATTCTAAGGTAAGGAATCTGTCACTAACTACTGTCTCTTACAGATATATCGTTACACAAGTTAGTAACTTGTGCTTTAACCTTTTAACGCCTTTTCTGTACTTTCTCGTTTCCCCCCAATCTGGGTCTACCCTCAGGAGATATTCTGAATATCTATGTGAAGTATACAGGGCTTGGTGCACACACCTATTATTTATCCATCCCTGTGAGAGTAGAATAAGGTCTTCTTGGTCCTGACGAAATGCTGTGATCCTCTAGGGACTGTAATGGGCATAAAACATGTTGACCTTTTCGATTCACACTTGCTGCAGCTAAATAGACCATTATGTCTTTTCTGTGCTCAAATCACGTTTTTATCCTTAACAGAGGGACCCTACTATCAAAACTAAGTTCCTGTTTGGATCCCCTTAGTTATTTTTAACCCACATCATCCTCACCCGTTCTACTCACATTTTGTCATTTGCCCATGCAACTCACATCAGCAAAAAAGAACAGACCTCCGGCAAAGAGCCCCCTCGAGCGGCCTGTTGGGCATTGCAGCGCCAGCCCAATGAGGAGCTGCCCGATGATGAAGCAGGACACCTCTCGGGGTGTGTGAGGTCCCTTGCTCCTAAAAGGTTCACTCCCCTCCGCTGCCCTTTCTTTAGACCTAGATACCCACATAGGAACAGCACACTCCTTGTTCTCAGTAAGTTTTTGTTCTCAGGTCTTCCATTGTAAGTTGCCTGTAGCAGTGTAAAAACTGCAATTCCACCTGTCAAAGCCTCCATTTTAAATATTAATAAGTCAACCCTAGGTAGGCCTTGTAGCCCACAAGGCAGGGTTCGTGGTAATTAAAAGTAGAACATGTATCAATGAAAAATGTCCTAGCTATCGTAAAAGAAAGTTTCAATTCTATTAAGGACATGGAGGCAGGGATTAGGCTCTTCACTCTTCGCTTTATTTTCTCCAGCAGCCTTTTCAAAGTAAACAATTTTTATAAACATAACTACATTTCCCATGAGCCACTGGGAAAGAGAAACGGAACAATCCATCTAATCACAGTGCTGCCTTCTGTATAAAGGTCCCTGCAGCCCTTCTGTCTACCTCTTTCTTCCTGCGTACACAGCTTTCATCTATTTGCTCTACTCTTGTTTATTGGGCTTCGTTCCTAGGAAGGAAGAAGAAAAAATAGAAGTTGTCTGTCAACTCATATTAAACTGGACCATGATCAATCAACATGGTGTGGTAGGAAAACATAATTCATTGTGTTAAACTCCTAGACCAAAAACTTATGTTAGAAGTCAAAGACATCATTATCAATGCTGGCATGCAATCTCACCTGATGTAAAAACCTCTCAATCATAGATAACGTTGCACCTCATTGTGCCTCCGCCAGGGAGGGGCTTCGAGATAAGAAGCATAAGGTGGGCTAATCCTTGCCTCCTTGTCCTTAATAAAATTGAAACTTTCCTTTACGATAGCTAGGAAATTTTCATTCTATGGCAGGACCTGGAGGCGAGGATTAGGCTGGTTTAAAACTGATGAACCACTATGTTTGCCAGAGAGGACACTGGTTTAAAATAAATAGTTTTAAAAGTGGAGTCAGATGACCAATCAGCCACGCTGATAATATTCTCCAGTCTCGCTCCTAAAGAGAAAGCCTTAGAGACCATAGCACATCTCACTGAGTGGGCCCCAAAAAGTGAGGTATCGATGCCCGCCTCTTGCATAACCCATCTGATCCATCTGGCAATCATAGGGGAAGAAACCGCTTTATGAGGTTTTGTGAGGGCAATCAATAACTGTCGTTCTCCATGAGGACGTAGGTCCTCCATAACAATCTCATACCTCTTCAGTGCACGAACCACACACAATTTAGGAACTTGCGAGAACGCTGGATATGATACCAACTTAGAGTTACATTTTGTTCAGCGAGAAATATGAAAAGTTTCCCCATCCGGGTAAAAATCTACCTGTAATGGCCAGGGCTCGAACATCTGAAACTCGATGGCATGAAATTAAGCATAACAACCTAGCCAATTTCGCCAATAGTTGCTTCCTGGACAAGTATTTATTAGAAGGCCAGGGTTGAAACAAAGAAAGCACTTTATTCACGTCCCATAGGGCTGAGTACCTAGGCTCTGGGGGTACTGACAGCCTAATAACCCGTAACAATTTAGACACCAAGGGGTGTTCCCGCACTGGATTGCCGTCTACCGGCAAATGGCCTCCAGATACTGCAGACTTAAAGGTATCGATAGACCTATAGGCAAACCTTGCAAAGCCAAACTCAGCAGAAAATTCAAAATATGGAGAACATCCACCCCCACGCAATCCACTTGGTGTTGGAGACACCAACCCAACTATTTAGCCAGGCAGAAAAGTACCGTTTGTTTGTACTATCCGCCCAGGCTTTGGCGAGCAGAGTGGCAGCCTCTCGCGAAATCCCTGGGACTTTCCAATGTTCCCGGTAAGCCTACAGGCCATGAGACGAGGAGATCCCGTCAGCCCCAGAGGGTGAGGGTTGTCTTAGGGATCCCAGAGAAGATCCAGGAACAAGGGTAGAGGGATTGGAAAATCCCAAGAAAGTTCCATCATCACTGGAAACCATTCTTGCGATCTCCAAACTGGGGTAATCACCACCAGGTCCGCCTGTTGTCTGCGCACTTGAGCCGCCAGTCTCATTATCATGGCAAAGGGCAGGAAGGCATAAGCTGACTCATTGCTCTAGTCTTGAACGAAGGCATCCGTGGCTACCGCGTGGGGATCCGGTCTCCAACTGCAGTATCTGCAGTTGCCGAAACATATGAAGATGCAACTTCCAGAGGCTTATATCTCTCCAATGATGAGAGTGCGAATCCGCCACCTGATTGGAACTGCCCGTTAGATGTTCCGCTGACAGAGAAATCTGGTTGGCCAAGCAGAACTCCCACAGCATACGTGCGAGGTCAGATAGGGCCTTGGACCATGTCCCCACCCAGATGGTTGACATATCGGACCGCCGCTACATTGTCCATCTTCAAGAGGACCGAACACTGGACTTTTTCCTTTGTCCAGCATCTGAGGTCGAAGGAACCTGCCATCAATTTGAGGCAGTTGATGTGCAGAGACTGTTCTGCGATGGACCATTTTCCTCTGGTGGAGAAATACCCACAACGAGCGCCCCACCGAGAACCACTGGTGTTGGATTCGATTACCAGGTTGGGTTGAGGGTCAAATATCACTCTACCATACCTCGCCTCCATATGGGCAATCCACCATTGCATCTCCTCCTTTGCCTCTTCTGAGAGTGGAACCAATTGCGAGTACGCAAGGCCCTTCTGTAGATGAGAAGCGTTGAAGCGTGCGTAGTGGAGGGGTCCCAGGAAGATCACTTGTATGAAGGATAAGAGGAGCCCCATTATCCGCGCTTACTGCCGGAAGGAAACCTGATATTTAGAGGTCGTCCTCCTGAGCTCGTGTCTGATCCTGGTCAGCTTCTGAGCTGGGAGACTGAGGGTCACCTTGATGAAGTCCATCACTAATCCCAAAAATTGCAAAGAGTGTGCTGGGATGAGAGCAGATTTCTCCTTGTTGATCACAAAGCCCAAAGATTCCAGATCGATGGCCATCTGTAAGTGTAGGGAGAGGCGGTGTGTGGGCATTGATTCATGATCAGAATATCGACGATCAGACGCACTTGTTGCACCTGCAGCTGTTTAACCACCGCCTCATCAATTTGGTGAAGCACCAAGGGGCTAAAAGGCAGGGATGTGAATTCGAAAACTTGAGAGCCCCAACGGAATTGTAGGAAGCGCCTGTAAGGCGGAAAGATAGGTACCGTCAGGTAAGCGTCTGTCAGATCCAGATGTGCACCATCCAATCCGATGCCGGTAGAAGATCTCTCAGAAGGTGGATCCCTTCCATCTTGAAATGCCGTTATCTGAGCCACCCATTGAACTCCTTCAAGTTGATAACCAGACGTTGACAGCCATCCTTTTTTTTCACCAGGAAAAGGTTGCTGAGGAACCCATTGGGATGCACCGTTGTGTGGACTATCGCTCCTTTCTCTAAGAGACTGGTTGATTCTTGGTCCATCAGGGCTCTCTGCTCCCGCTAGGAGACCAAAGGCCTGGGACTGTGGGATTGCATTGGAGTCCCATAAAATTCTATCCAAAAACCTCTTACTGTTTGAAGAACCCATGCCTCTGAGGAGACACTTTGCCTGTTCGGTACAAAAGAGGCCAGACAACCCCCAATTCGGAGCTCCACAGAGTCAGTTACTTTCACCTTGTGCATTGTTGAAGTTGCCGTTGCCCCTGGAACTGCCTTTGCTTCCCCGACACCGGGGGTAGGGTCTGGTGGGGTAGAAGTTTCCAAATTTACTGGAGTCCTGCCATTGACCTCTACGGGAGTCACCACTTCTGGAGGCTTGATGGAAGGAACGGCCAGGCAAGCGCCCCCTATCTCGACCGGCTGCGGCAAAAACACCGGGGGTAAACATTCTCTTAATAGAGGCCTGGGCTTTATGCAGTGAATTGAAGGTGTTAACAAATTTGCCCAGTTCCCGGATGAAGGGATCCCCAAAGAGTTTGCCCTGGCCCACTGTACCCACCTCGGAGGTGGAGAGTTCCCCCAACTTGGGATCGATCGTGAGCAGCAGCAATCTGCCCTGCTCAGTGGAAATCACGCAGTTCGCGTTACCAAGAAGAATAATGGCCCGTTGAACCCAGCCAGACAAGACGTCCAGAGAAATTAGCGCCCCGGAGGCCGTCGCATACTCTGCCATGTCCATAATCTTTACTAGGGGCCCTGCTACATCTAGAAGTTTATCTTGGCATGACCGCCATGATCTGTCAATGCCCTTCTTGGGGTCACTGACAAATTTAGTCAGGAAAGTGACCATTTTAGCGTCAATTTCTAGTGGGAAGGCCACTTTTCCCTCTAAAGATGGCTTAGGGCACTCTGCCTTAAGGCAACCCCTCACCACCTTATCAAGGGGCTTACGCAACCTGCTTGCCATATAGGCGGCCACCTTGGGAGCCGAGTACCCCTCCGCTGAGCGTGGATGAAGTAGGTCGTCTGGGTCCAGCAAGTCCGCCTCAGGGGGCTCTGATACACCTGAGGTAGGGTCACTGTTGGTCAGGAAATTGTTGGTAGGGCGCCACGAACTGGAATGGTCCCTTCGGAAGTATTGGGGGAGGTGTCACAATCCCCAGGGTCGGTTGTAGAGGGGGGGGGGGGGTAGGGGTGTCCGGTAGTCTCTTCACTCTGAGAGAGGGGTTTCTGGCAATGTGCCTGAAGAGCCAAGATTTTCTTTTCCAGGGGGGCTACCACTTGTGAGTCAGCCTTGAAGGTGAAAGCGTCCATCGCTTGGCAAAAGTGATCATCAATTGGGAGGTAGGTAATGTCCTCCTCTTCCCAATAGTCCTCAGAACCCTCAAAGTCTTCCATGGTAGGCCAACTGTGAGAAGGGGCAATATGGTTGGTTTCAAACCCTGAATAATAACAAACAGTCTCTGAAAGATAGGGCTTAGAAGACCCTTGGGACAAACACCCCTTACTTTAATGGGGAAAAATATTGCCTGGGAATCATCCCACCAGTTGCCTCAGACGAGGCTAGCCTTACCCTTACGGGTGTTCTCTCCAGGTGGTGGCTCGCTAAATATCTCTCACCGTATTCGAGTGACAGAAGCGAAGCAGTTAGTCTTCCCCTGTGTATTACGCTGCAGCCGGACACGCTTCACTGCACTCCACTCCAACAGTGTAACTAATGTGCGTGGGCTGCCGGGAGGGGTGAAGACGTGCCACGCACATATCAAATTAGTGTGCGGGCCCCCTGGCGGTCGGAAGACCGCA
This sequence comes from Calotriton arnoldi, assembly GCA_963921515.1. NCBI lineage: Eukaryota > Metazoa > Chordata > Amphibia > Caudata > Salamandridae > Calotriton > Calotriton arnoldi. The sequence goes on from CAWUFW010012157.1 coordinate 307,292, forward strand.
CCACACGCAAGCTGGCAGTTGAGTCTGGACCGCGTAGGAACAAGAACGTTTCCACGGTCACTCTAAACCAGGAAAAAATGACTGTTAGCAACAAAACTCCCAAACCAGTAGCACAGTAAGAGAAACCATACCGCTAGCTTAGAAATACAACATGTTGTGAAGTTATAAAGCACACAAGGGTGAGGGAAAACACTTATTTGAATGCAGCTAGAGTAGCGAAAAAAGAGGGAGATAGAAGGGCTGCATGGACCGTTATACAGAAGGCAGCACTGTGATTGGATGGATGGTTTCTGGTTCTTTTTCTCAATGGCTCATGGGAAATTTAGTTATGTTTATAAAAACGGTTTATTTTGAAAAGGCTGATGGAGAAAATAAAGTGAAGAGAGAACAGCCTAATCCTCGCCTCCGGATCCTACCATAGAATTTAAAGTTAGCATGTCCTTACAGTGACTCGCACCCAAAAGCTATTTTCACTGTAGGAAGGCTCTTTGGCCCATAGAGAAAACCAAAGTGCTGATTAAAATGCTAACACTGTATCTCAGAAATAGGTAGTTAAAAAAATAGTTAAACAACTATTTTTAATTGTTACTAAAAATCTAATTAAATGGTGAAGTAGTTGTTTTAATAAACAGCAATGACAAAATGTAGAAAGTTACCTTTCCCTGCCTGATGTTCTTTGAGGAGGCTAATTTGCATTCGCTCTCCAGCTTCTCCCAGCCAGTAATTATCATTTAAACAGATGTGAATAAGATTGTGAGATGCCTCCCAGGAGCAAATAATAGGTTGGCATGAATGGACAGAGATTGCTCCTTTGAACCTCACAGAATATGTAGGGTAGGGGCTGTGGTCCTCCTTTTGGCAGCAAAGTGTCAAATCCTGCTTCACAGGTCTGCTAGGTTTGCATACAATACTGTGGGAGCACTTGAAAAGATTGCAACAGGATGCCAAGACAGTTCTAGTGTATCCATTGTCTGGTTGCTCAAGGGCCCTGCTCTTTCCTCCTAGTCTTCTGTCTGGGTTTACATATAACACTCAGGTGCAATTAAAAGGAAGGAAACAAGATGCCAAGGCAATTCTTGTGTGTCTGCTTTCTGGTTGCTGAAGAACTCTTCTTTTGTCCTAGCAAACTTCTGGCACTTGGTTATTGTGGCTGATTCAAACTGAATTTTAGTGTTAGATGTGGGAGGACATTAAGATTACCATATCTGAAAGAGACACGTTAGTGACAGATTCCTTACCTTAGAATATCCCCAGGCGTCAGGCTGGATCCGGAAAGTTTTTGCGTAGCAGTACCCTTGCGCGTCGGTAGGCGGTGTTGTGCGGCTCCGAGTCCGTCGTCTGGATCGCCGGGATGACGTCGCGGGCAGTACTTAGACGCCGCCCCTGCGCGCTGACGTCAGTTCTTTCTTTTTCCGCACCAGTAAGCGCAGATCTGGGAAGAGCAGTGCCCTAGTCATTTTTTGACTAAGTTTTTTGGTGATTTTTCACTGTTTTCTCAAAGTCTCTCGACTCCAAAGGTGTCGGTAGGGATGCCCGGCTTCAAGCCATGCGACGCCTGTGGTCGAATGATGTCGATCACAGACCCGCATCGGGATTGTCTCTACTGCCTCGGCTGCGACCACGACACCAAGTCGTGCTCCGACTGCCGGGCCTTGCATCCGAAGGCTTTGCGATAGCGATCTCGAAAGCTCCTCGAGGTCCGGCAGTCGGCTCTGCGCCACACCAAGCCCAGGTCACGCGAGAGGTCGAGGGGCCAGTCGCGGAGTCCTCATCGGTCGTCGGGGTCCAAGTCTTCGCACTCCTCCGGTAAGTCGAAGCATAAGAAGTCAAAGAAGCATCATCGCTCGACGACTTCCCCTCGCCGGTCTCGCGACTCGGCTGAGGGTCCTGTCGGCACCGTCCCCGCCCCCCCGGGAGTGCCTGTGGAGCCGCCACCGCATTAACCGTCCTTCCCGGGTTCGGGGGCGACTCCGGCTGAGATACAGGAGTTCCTGTCGGCCATGGCCCGCCTCTTCGGGCCTCAGGGTCCCCCCGGTGCGCCTTCGGGCCCCGCGGGCCCTGATGCGGTTTCTCCGGCGACTCCGGTCCCGGCGCCGCCTGTCACACCAGCCTCGGTCCCGGCCCCGGTGATGCCACAACCCCGATCGATGCCGGTTGACCTGACGACACCTCCACCGGCGCCGATCTCTCCGGTGCCGTTCCCGACGCCGCCCGGGGCTCCGGGCGGCGTCGTTCCCCGGTTCTCTCCGGATCCGGACACGGCGCCGGACCGGCGTCACTCGACGCCGGGCTCCAACGCCGATGGGACTTTGGGTCCCACATGTCCCTCCTCCTTATTTTGAACCAGAATTGGAGGACGAAGAGAACTGGGAGGGGTCTGATGACCCTCTCACACAGCAATGTGAGTTTGATCAGGACTGGGCTGAGGAGCTTGGGGATGCCAGTGGTCTGGACACCTCCCCTGACTCTGGCATGCTGTCTCCTCCTTCCGTGGCAACGGAGGAGGGAGCAAACTTTGCAACGGTGTTGCGTAGAGCAGCTGGGACCTTACACCTCCAGTTGCCTACAGTGGCTGTCAGGACTAACATCCTGACGGAAGTGCTTCAGCCGGCGGCTACCTCCTCGGAGCCACTGCTGCCGTTTAACGAGGCGCTTTCAGACGTTCTTTTGGGCACCTGGTCCAAGCCCACCACAGGGGCTCCTGTGGATAAGAACGTGGCCCGACGCCATCACCCTGCTCCGGGCGACCCCCTGTTCCTCTCCCAGCACCCCACCCCTGAGAGCTTGGTGGTCCAATCCTCTGCTTCCCAAAGCGCCTTCCCTACCGCTCCCCCGGATAGGGAATCCAAACGCCTGGATCAATTTGGGAAGAAGGTCTTTTCTTCCTCCAGTGCTGGCTTGCGGTCCGTCAACACCACTTGCCTCTTGGGCCGATATTCCCACTCCTTGTGGGACTCGGTGGCGCAAGTTCTGCCCCAGTGTCCTGAGGAGGTCCAGACACTGCTTTCCCGCACCATTGCGGAGGGAAGAGATGCGGCAAAGTACACCATCAGATGTGGCCTTGATACAGCTGACTCGCTAGGCAGATCGCTTGCGACGACAGTGGCGATGCACCGTCACGCCTGGCTGAGAACCACTGGTTTCTCGGGTGATGTCCAAAACACTCTTATGGACATGCCCTTTGATGGGATCGGTCTTTTTGGGAACAAGGCAGACCATGCGCTGGAGCGCTTTAAGGACTCGCGGGCTACGGCCAAGTCCCTGGGCCTTTCTGCTGTACGCCCTCCGCAGCCGTCTGCTTTTCGCCCCTTTCGTGGCCACGGAAGGGGCGCCCAGTCACGTCCGCTGCCCAGCCACCGGCCCGCGCAGCAAACGTCTTCGCGTGGCCGAGGACGTGGCTCCCGCCGTGGCGGGTCAGGCAACCTGCGTGCGGGTCAGGCCACCAACCCCGCCCCGTCCGCGGCCTCCAAGCCCTCCTAGTCCTTCTTTTCAGGTGCACAGCACGCCAGTAGGGGGCAGGGTCCGCCATCACCTTCACCACTGGCGTGCCATCACCTCGGACAAGTGGGTTTTGGACATTGTCCGAAGGGGCTACTCCCTCCCCTTCGAGACCATCCCCCCATCCGTGCCACCTCAATTCCACCGCATTTCAGGGGATCACTTGGTGCTTCTTCAGAAGGAAGTTGCGGCCCTCTTGGCCAAGAGGGCCATCGAGCGCGTTCCGACCCCAGAAGTAGGACGTGGTTGCTACTCCCACTACTTTCTGGTGCCCAAAAAGGACAAGGAGGACATGCGTCCTATCTTGGACCTCCGGAACGTCAATCGCTTCCTCCGGAAGGAGAAGTTCAAGATGCTCACCCTAGCTCAGGTCTTGACTGCCCTGGAGACTGGATGGTAGCGTTGGACTTGCAGGACGCATATTTCCACATCTCCGTCCTGCCGGCCCACCGGCGTTACCTGCGGTTCACGGTAGGCCTCGAGCATTTTCAGTTCACCGTGCTCCCTTTCGGCCTTACCAGCGCCCCTCGGGTGTTCACGAAAGTGATGGCGGTGGTCGCAGCTCATCTGCGCCGGGCAGGGGTTCTAGTCTTCCCCTAACTCGACGACTGGCTGCTGAAGGCTGGCTCGTCCCAGGCAGTCGTCTCCCACCTCCAGACTACGGCCGAAGTCCTGCACTCGCTGGGGTTCTCCATCAACGTGCCCGAAGTCGCACCTGATTCCTTCTCCACAGCTCCTTTTCATCGGAGCAGTTCTGGACACGACGCAGTTTCGGGTCTATCCTCCCGAACGGCGAGTCCGGGATATTCAGGCTATGATTCCGATCTTTCGGCCTCTATCCTGGGTTTCGGTACGGATGACCCTGAGGCTGCTGGGCCTCATGGCCTCCTGCATCCTGCTGGTCGATCATGCCAGATGGCATATGCGGGCTCTGCAGTGGGACCTGAAGTTCCAGTGGGCGCAGCACCAGGGCAACCTGTCCGATCACGTCCAGATCTCGGAGGGACTGCAAAACAGTTGCAGTGGTGGCTCTCGAACCGGCAATGGGTCATGGGCAGATCCCTCTCCCTTCCCCAGCCTAAACACACAGTTGTGACTGACGCGTCCCTTCTGGGATGGGGCGGTCACATGGGAGAGGCGGAGATCAGAGGCCTCTGGTCTCCGGCGGAGTCCCGGCTCCATATCAACCTTCTGGAGCTCCGGGCGATCCGACTTGCACTCAAGGCATTCCTTCCCTCTGTCAAAGGGACGGTAGTGCAGGTGTTCACAGACAACACCACCGCCATGTGGTACTGCAACAAACAGGGCGGGGTGGGGTCGTGGACCCTATGTCAGGAGGCTCTGCGCCTCTGGACATGGCTGGAACATTAGGGCATATTCCTGATGGTTCAACACCTGGCAGGTTCCCTGAACGCCAGGGCGGACAAACTCAGCCGCAGGTGCATGATGGATCACGAATGGCGTCTTCACTCGGAGGTGGCGCAAGGTCTCTTTCAGCAGTGGGGAGAGCCTTGGTTAGATCTGTTCGCCACCGAAGAGAACGCGCAATGTCAGCAGTTCTGCGCGTTGGAATTTCCAAGGCGGCACTCGCTCGGCGACGCTTTTCGTCGCGAGTGGAGTTGCGGTCTGTTGTACGCCTTTCCGCCTATACCACTTCTACCCAGAGTGTTGAAGAAGATTCGGCGCGACCGGGCCCAAGTCATTCTTGTGGCTCCGGACTGGGCTCGAAGAGTTTGGTATCCCGAGCTACTCAGTATGAGCGTCGATCCCCCAATCCGTCTGCCTCTTCGGGAGGATCTTCTGTCGCAGCAGCAGGGGACGGTCCTCCACCCGAACCTGTCCAGTCTACACCTGCTTGCGTGGAGATTGAGCGGCGGCAGTTGATTCCTTTCGACTTGCCTCCCGAAGTTTGTGATGTGATTCTGGCAGCCAGGCGTCCCTCCACTAAGGTGGTATACGCCTGCAGGTGGAACAAGTTTGTGGCATGGTGCACAGCAAAGGCTGTGAATCCCCTATCTGAAAGAGACACGTTAGTGATAGATTCCTTACCTTAGAATATCCCCAGGCGTCAGGCTGGATCCGGAAAGTTTTGCGTAGCAGTACCCTTGCGCGTCGGTAGGCGGCGTCGTGCGGCTCCGCGTCCGTCGTCGGCGTCGTGATCGCCGGGATGACGTCGCGGGCAGTACTTAGGCGCCGCCCTGCGCGCTGACGTCAGTTCTTCTTTTTCCGCGCCAGTAAGCGCAGATCCGGGAAGAGCAGTGCCCTGGTCAATTTTTGACCATACTTTTTGGTGATTTTTCACTGTCTTTTTCCACCTTCAGGTGTCGTAGGGATGCCCGGCTTCAAGCGATGCGGCGCCTGTGCGCGGATGATGTCCGTCACCGACCCGCATTGGGAGTGTCTCTTCTGCCTCGGCCGAGGCCACGACACCGAGTCTTGTCCCGAATGCCAGGCCCTCAACCCGAAGGCTTTGCGAGAGCGGTCTCGAAAGCTCCTCGAGGCCCGGCATTCGGCTCCGCGGAAGCCCCGGTCGCGTGAGAGGTCCAGGGGTCGCTCGCGGAGTGCACACCGGTCGTCGGCGTCGAAGTCTTCTTCGTCCGGTAAGTCTCGACACAAGAAGTCCAAGAAGCATCGTCGCTCTCGGACTTCGCCTCGCCGGTCTCGCGACTCGGCTGAGGCCCCTCCCGGCACCGTCGCCCGCGGCCCCGGACTTGCCTGTGGAGTCGCCCCCGTCATACCCGCCCTTCCCGGGTTCGGGGCGGATCCGGCCAAGGTACAGGAGTTCCTGTCGGCCATGGCCCGCCTCTTCGGGCCTTCAGGCCCCTCCGGTGCGCCTTCGGGCCCCGCGGGCCCTGATGGGGTTGATCCGGCGTCGCCGGCGGCTCCGGCCCCGGCGTCGCCCGAGCCTCCAGCCTCGATCCCGGCTCCGGCTCCGGCCCCGGCCTCGATCCCGGCTCCACAACTCCCATCGACGCCGGTCGACCTTACGACACCTCCGCCGGCGCCGATGTCTCCGGTGCCGTTCTCGACGCCGCCCTGGGCTCCGGGCGGCGTCGTCCCCCAGTTCCTTCCGGCTCCGGACATGGACCCGGAGCGACGTCGCTCGACGCCGGCTCCGGCGCCGATGGGACCTTGGGTCCCAAATGTCCCTCCTCCTCCTTATTTTGAACCAGAGGAGGACCAGGAGGACTGGGAGGGTCTGATGACCCTCTGACACGCAACTGTCAGTATGATGAGGACTGGACAGAGAGTCTAGGGAGGCCAGTGGTCTGGATACTTCTCCTGACACTGGCATGCTGTCTCCTCCCGTGGCTACGGAGGAGGGGGCCAATTTTGGTACGGTGTTGCGTAGGGCTGCTGGGGCCTTACGTCTCCAGCTCCCTACTTTGACGGTCAAGACTAACATCTTGACAGAGGTGCTTCAGCCGGCAGCCTCCTCTGCGGAGACTGTGCTGCCGTTTAACGACGCCCTCACGGACGTTCTTTTGGGCGCCTGGTCCAAGCCCAACACAGGGGCTCCTGTGGATCGGAACGTGTCACGACGCCATCGCCCCGCTCCGGGCGACCCCCTGTTTCTTTCTGTCCACCCCACTCCTGAGAGCTTGGTTGTCCAAGCCTCCGCTTCCCAAACCGCCTTCCCTACCGCTCCTCCGGATAGGGAATCCAAACGCCTGGATCAGTTTGGGAAGAAAGGTTTTTCTTCCTCCAGTGCTGGCTTGCGGTCCGTTAACACCGCTTGTCTTTTGGGCCGATATACCCACTCCCTGTGGGATTCGGTGGCGGATGTTTTGCCCCAGTGCCCTGAGGAGGTCCAGGCACTGCTTTCCCGCGCCATTGCGGAAGGAAGGGATGCGGCCAAATACACTATCCGTTGTGGCCTTGACACCGCCGACTCGCTGGGCAGGTCGATTGCAACGACGGTGGCGCTCCGGCGCCACGCCTGGCTGAGAACCACTGGTTTTTCAGGGGATGTCCAGAATACTCTCATGGACATGCCCTTTGATGGAAGTCGGTCTTTTTGGGTCCAAAGCAGACCATGCGTTGGAGCGCTTTAAGGACTCACGGGCTACTGCAAAGTCCCTGGGCCTTTCTGCTACACGCCCTCCGCTGCCTTCTGCTTTTCGCCCCTATCGTGGCCACGGTAGGGCGCCCCTTCACGTCAGCAGCCCAGCCACCGGCCCGCGCAGCAGGCGTCTTCGCGTGGCCGAGGACGTGGATTCCGCCGTGGCGGATCGGGCAACCAGCGTGCGGGTCAGGCCACCACCTCCAACCCGTCCGCGGCCTCCAAGCCCTCCTAGTCCCTCCTTTCAGGTGCACGGCACGCCAGTAGGGGCAGGGTCCGCCATCACCTTCCCCACTGGCGCACCATCACCTCGGACAGGTGGGTCTTGGACATTGTCCGAAGGGGCTACTCCCTCCCCTTCGAGACCACCCCCCAGCCATGCCACCTCAATTCCACCGCATGTCAGGGGATCACTTGGTGCTTCTACAGAAGGAAGTCACGGCCCTCTTGACCAAGAGGGCCATCGAGCATGTTCCGACCCCAGAAGTAGGGCGTGGTTGCTACTCCCACTACTTTCTGGTGCCCAAAAGGACAAGGAGGACATGCGTCCTATCTTGGACCTCCGGAACGTCAATCGCTTCCTCCGGAAGGAGAAGTTCAAGATGCTCACCCTAGCTCAGGTCTTGACTGCCCTCGACCCTGGAGACTGGTTGGTAGCGTTGGACTTGCAGGACGCGTATTTCCACATCCCCGTCCTGCCGGCCCACCGGCGTTACCTTCGGTTCACAGTAGGCCCCGAGCATTTTCAGTTCACCGTGCTCCCCTTTGGCCTTACCAGTGCCCCTCGGGTGTTCACGAAAGTGATGGCGGTGGTCGCAGCTCATCTGCGCCGGGCAGGGGTTTCAGTCTTCCCCTACCTCGACGACTGGCTGCTGAAGGCGGGCTCGTCCCAGGCAGTCGTCTCCCACCTCCAGACTACGGCCGAACTCCTGCACTCGCTGGGGTTCTCCATCAATGTGCCGAAGTCGCATCTAATTCCTTCTCCACAGCTCCTTTTCATCGGAGCAGTTCTGGACACGACGCAGTTTCGGGCCTATCCTCCCGCACGGCGGAGTCCGGGATATTCAGGCTATGATTCCGATCTTTCGGCCTTTATCCTGGGTTTCGGTACGGATGACCCTGAGGCTGCTGGGCCTCATGGCCTCCTGCATCCTGCTGGTCAATCATGCCAGATGGCATATGCGGGCTCTGCAGTGGGACCTGAAGTTCCAGTGGGCGCAGCACCAGGGCAACCTGTCCGATCACGTCCAGATCTCGGAGGGGACTGCAAAACAGTTGCAGTGGTGGCTCTCGAACCGGCAATGGGTCATGGGCAGATCCCTCTCCCTTCCCCAGCCAGAGCATACAGTTGTGACGGACGCGTCCCTTCTGGGATGGGGCGGTCACATGGGAGAGGCGGAGATCAGAGGCCTCTGGTCTCCGGCGGAGTCCCGGCTCCATATCAACCTTCTGGAGCTCCGGGCGATCCGGCTTGCACTCAAGGCATTCCTTCCCTCTGTCAAAGGGAAGGTAGTGCAGGTGTTCACAGACAACACCACCGCCATGTGGTACTGCAACAAACAGGGCGGGGTGGGGTCTTGGACCCTTTGTCAGGAGGCTCTGCGCCTCTGGACATGGCTGGAACATCAGGGCATGTTCCTGATGGTTCCAACACCTGGCAGGTTCTCTGAACGCCAGGGCGGACGAACTCAGCCGCAGGTGCATGATGGATCACGAATGGCGTCTTCACTCGGAAGTGGCGCAAGGACTCTTTCTACAGTGGGGAGAGCCTTGGTTAGATCTATTCGCCACCGAAGAGAACGCGCAATGTCCTCAGTTCTGCGCGTTGGAATTTCCAAGGCGGCACTCGCTCGGCGACGCTTTTCGTCGCGAGTGGAGTTGCGGTCTGTTGTACGCCTTTCCGCCTATACCACTTCTACCCAGAGTGTTGAAGAAGATTCGGCACGACCGGGCCCAAGTCATTCTTGTGGCTCCGGACTGGGCTCGAAGAGTTTGGTATCCCGAGCTACTCAATATGAGCATAGATCCCCCGATCCGTCTGCCTCTTCGGGAGGATCTTCTGTCGCAGCACCAGGGGACGGTCCTCCACCCGAACCTGTCCAGTCTACACCTGCTTGCGTGGAGATTGAGCGGCGGCAGTTGATTCCTTTCAACTTGCCTCCCGAAGTTTGTGATGTGATTCTGGCAGCCAGGCGTCCCTCCACTAAGGTGGTATACGCCTGCAGGTGGAACAAATTTGTGGCATGGTGCACAGCAAAGGCTGTGGATCCCCTTTCTGCCCCTCTTTCTGAGGTCCTTCTGTTCCTTCTCTCTCTGGCCCAACAGGGTTCTGCCCTGGGTACCATCAAGGGTTATCTTTGTGCTATCTCGGCCTTCCTCAGGCTCCCTGATCAGCCCTCCCTTTTCAAGTCCCCTGTTGTTAACAGGTTCTTAAAAGGCATTACTCACCTCTTCCCTCCTGTTCCGTTTGTAATGCCTCAGTGGGACTTGAACTTGGTTCTTACCTTTTTAATGTGCGCTCCCTTTGAGCCTCTGCATAACTGTCCTCTTCGTCTTCTGACTCTAAAGGCAGCCTTTCTGGTGGCCATCACCTCCGCTCGGCGGGTGAGTGAGCTCCAGGCTCTTTCTTGCAAACCTCCCTTTCTGTCTGTTCATCCAGACAAGGTTGTTCTTCGGACGCGTCCGTCCTTCTTGCCAAAGGTGGTTACTGCTTTCCACATTGGGCAGACCATCACTTTGCCCACCTTCTTTCCGCCTCCGCATCCTTCCAGAGAGGAAGAGAGGCTCCACCGTCTGGACCCAAAACGTGCGCTCTCCTTCTATATCGACCGCACGAAACACTTCCGGGTGGATGACCAGCTCTTTGTTGGCTACGTGGGCGCCAAAAAGGTCGGGCGGTGCACAAGAGGACCATCTCCCGCTGGGTTACCCTGTGCATCAGGACCTGCTATTCTTTGGCTAAAAGGAGCCTCCTGTTGGGCTGCGTGCCCATTCCACCAGGGCGACGGCTGCTACCACGGCCTTGGGCCGCGGTGTTCCGCTGCCGGTTATCTGTCAGGCAGCTACGTGGGCCTCGCTGCACACGTTTACTAAGCATTACTGCCTTGACAGTCAGGTCCGGAGGGACGGCTTCTTTGGCCGTTCTGTCCTCCAGGACTTCCTTGTCTGATCTTTGTTCGCAGACCCACCACCGGGGTTGGTATTGCTGGGGTATCTATTCTAAGGTAAGGAATCTATCACTAACGTGTCTCTTTCAGATGCACAAGTTACTAACTTGTGTAACGATATATCTGTAAGAGACAGTAGTTAGTGATAGATTCCTACCGCCCACCCATCCTCCCCGTTCTGCGAACTGATTTCTAGGGTTAAGGACATCCCTTTCAGGGCCCTAGTATTTTTCAGACACCTGTGTCAGCTTCTTGCATGGCTCTGCGTTCCTGGCGCGGAAAGTCGTGTACAGAACTGACGTCAGCGCGCAGGGGCGGCGCCTAAGTACTGCCCGCGACGTCATCCCGGCGATCACGACGCCGACGACGGACGCGGAGCCGCACGACGCCGCCTACCGACGCGCAAGGGTACTGCTACGCAAAACTTTCCGGATCCAGCCTGACGCCTGGGGATATTCTAAGGTAAGGAATCTATCACTAACTACTGTCTCTTACAGATATATCGTTACACAAGTTAGTAACTTGTGCTTCTGCCCCTCTTTCTGAGGTTCTTCTGTTCCTTCTTTCTCTGGCCCAACAGGGTTCTGCCCTGGGTACCATCAAGGGCTATCTTTGTGCAATCTCGGCCTTCCTCAGGCTTCCTGATCAGCCCTCTCTTTTTAAGTCCCCTGTCGTTAACAGGTTTCTTAAAGGCATTACACACCTCTTTCCTCCTGTTCCATTTATAATGCCTCAGTGGGACTTAAATTTGGTTCTTACTTTCTTAATGTGCGCTCCCTTTGAGCCTGTCCTCTTCGTCTTCTTACTCTGAAGACAGCCTTTCTGGTAGCCATCACCTCCGCTCGGCGGGTGAGTGAGCTCCAGGCTCTTTCATGCAAACCCCCCTTTCTGTCTGTTCATCCAGACAAGGTTGTTCTTAGGACGCGTCCGTCCTTCTTGCCAAAGGTGGTTACTGGCTTCCACATTGGGCAGACCATCACTTTGCCCACCTTCTTTCCGCCTCCGCATCCTTCCAGAGAGGAAGAGAGGCTCCACCGTCTGGACCCAAAATGTGCGCTTTCCTTTTACATCAACCGCACACAACAGTTCCGGGTGGCTGACCAGCTCTTTGTTGGCTACGTGGGCGCCAAAAAAGGTCGGGCGGTACACAAAAGGACCATCTCCCGCTGGGTCATCTTGTATATCAAGGCCTGCTATTCTTTGGCTAAGAAGGAGCCTCCTGTTGGGCTGCTTGCCCATTCCACCAGGGCAACGGCTGCTACCACGGCTTTAGGCCGAGGTGTTCCGTTACAGGCTATATGTCAGGCAGCTACGTGGGCCTCGCTGCACACGTTTACCAAACATTACTGCCTTGACAGCCAGGGACGGCTTCTTTGGCCGTTCTGTCCTCCGGGACTTCCTTGTCTGAATCTGTTCGCAGACCCACCACTGGGGTTGGTATTGCTGGGGTATCTATTCTAAGGTAAGGAATCTGTCACTAACGTGTCTACTTCAGATGCACAAGTTACTAACTTGTGTAACGATATATCTGTAAGAGACAGTAGTTAGTGACAGATTCCTTACCGCCCCACCCATCCTCCCCGTTCTGCGAACTGATTTCTAGAGTTAAGGACATCCCTTTCAGGGCCCTAGTATTTTTCAGACACCTATGTCAGCTTCTTGCATGGCTCTGCGTTCCTGGCGCGGAAAGTTGTGTACAGAACTGACGTCAGCGCGCAGGGGCAGCGTCTAATACTGCCCGCGACGTCATCCCGGCGATCCCAACGCCGACGACGGACGCGGAGCCGCACGACGCCGCCTACCGACGCGCAAGGGTACTGCTACGCAAAAACTTTCCGGATCCAGCCTGACGCCTGGGGATATTCTAAGGTAAGGAATCTGTCACTAACTACTGTCTCTTACAGATATATCGTTACACAAGTTAGTAACTTGTGCATTAAACACCATACACATACCCCCAGCCCTCAGAGCCCAGGTTTAGTGTGACCGAAGAAGTTCTGCCATCTTGAAAATGCCCAAAGTGGGTAAGTTGGCCCCAGAAACCTTTATCCCATTGTCTAGGGCATCCCCAGGAGTCATTCCACCAACTAGCTCATGCCAGGCATAAATGTGTCATCTTCAAGCCTCACTTCAGAACACTGATGACCTGAGGAAGAAGAGAAAAGGACTGAACTTGCTGTCTGAGAAGAGTCCTGAAGTACTGGACCTGTTACCTCTTATACCCAGGACAAGGAAGTGGTCATATCCAAGGGTCATAAGGCTGACCACCTGATCAAGCTACATGGGTACAACAAGGCCTTTCCTGCAATTGCCCAGTTGACAGGTGGCAACTGGACCTGGAGTGGCACACATTGTGAGTCCCTAAGTGCTTCCCCTGAGGTCCTGGGGGCTTTAGAAGTATACTCCTGTAGTGGATTGGTACTTAAAGGACTAAGGGCCTGATTTAGATCGTGGTAGACGTGTTACTCCATCACAACGGTAACTGATATCCCATAGGATATAGTGGGATTTATATTTCAGTGGCTGAGATATCCGTCACCGTTGTGATGGAGTAACCTGTCCGCCAAGATCTAAATCAGGCCATAAGTCAGAAGGTAAGATCTATGTTGAGGATCACGGTCAGTCCAAATTGCGCCCAGGTCCTGGTCTATCCCGACCATTGACTGTCATTGGCACTTTGTGCTTCTTGGCGCTATCCCTACTTAAAGCTTTAAAAACGTATATCTCTGGTTCCCTTTGTTGGATTTTTGCCATTTTTGTCTCACTTTGTTTATTAAATTGTACTCTATTTGTCTGATTCAGTTTGGGATTTTTTTTGTTTTGTATTCTGTCTTTATTGCTCTTTTACTACTGCATATGTACTTCACATTTTGCCCTAAGTTGATCCTGTGTGCCATAGCTACCAGGGGTATAGCTCAGGTTACATTTAGTGACATAGAGGGTTCACCCTGATCAGGGTTGTGGTTATTTCTTGAAGTTGAGAGTCACCCACCCCAAATATTAATCCTGTATCTGAAAGAGACACGTTAGTGATAGATTCCTTACCTTAGAATATCCCCAGGGGTCAGACTGGATCCGGAAAGTTTTTCGTCAGCAATACCCGTAGGCGTCGTCGTACTGCTCCGCGTACGTCGCTGGCGTCGTGGTCGCCGAGATGACGTCATGGGATCTATTTAGACGCGCCCACGCGCGCTGACGTCAGTTCTTTCTTTTTCCGCGACAGCAGCGCAGATCCGAGAGAGAGCAGTACCCCTAGTTAAAAGTTTTAACTTGGTAATTGTTTGTCGAGTAATCGACTCTGGTGCAGTAGGGATGCCCGGGTTTAAATCCTGTGGGGCCTGCCGTCGCAACATGTCGGTAGCGGACCCGCACAACGTGTGTCTCTTCTGCTTGGGGCACGCCCATGACCCCGAGGCGTGCCCTGATTGCCGGGCCATGGCGCCGAAAGCTTTGCGGGAGCGTTCCGAAAGTTGTTGGAGGCCCAGCAGTCTGCTCCGCGTCGATCAAGGTTCCGCTCCCGTGGGAGGTCGAGACACCGGTCGCAGAGCCGTTACCTTCGCTCGTCGGACTCGGGGACAGATAAGTCACGGCGCCATAAAAAATCAAAGAAGCGACGTCGTTCATCTTCTACCCCTCACCGGTCCCAGGACGTGGTGGAGGGGGCGGGGGGTCACTCCCCCACGATTCCGCTGGAGCCCCCGTCGTTGCCTGCGGCCTACCCGTCCTTTCCGGGCCCGCACGCGACGTCGGATGAGATACAGGTCTTCCTGTCTGCCATGGGCCGTTTGTTTGGCCCATCGGGTCCCTCCTGCGGCGCCGCCGGCTCCGGCCTCGACGCCGGTGCCGGATCCGGCCTCGGCGTCGGCGCTGGATCCGGGCGCGGCGCCGCCTCCGGTGCCGCAACTGACGCCGTACGGCGCCGAACCAGAATTGGTCTCTTACCCCCCCCGATTCCAATTCTTGGTACAGAGTTTCTCCCATTTCCCCGGGCACCTCGTCTTTACCGGCCTCTTCCAACACTGGTAGCTGAAGGAGAGTACTGGGAGGGGTCTGAGGACCCTGTTGCAGCTCAATGCGAGAACGAGCCTGAATGGGAAGAAGACCTGGAGGGTCCTGTGGATCTGGATTTCTCTCCACACCCTGGCACACTGTCCCCTTCTTCCGTGGCTGCGGAGGAGGTGGGGACTTTTTCAGTGGTGCTGCGTAGGGCGGCTCAGGCTCTTAACCTTGAGCTCCCTTCTGTGCCTATCAGAACGAATCTTCTGACTGAGGTGCTGCAGCCAACGTCGTCCTCTGCGGAGCCGCTGCTGCCCTTCAATGAGGCACTCACTGATGTCCTATTGAGCACCTGGGGCAAGCCTAACACAGGGGTTCCTGTGGATAAGGGGGTGGCACGCCGTCATCGCCCGGCGCCGGGCGACCCCAGCTTCCTCACGCAACACCCAACACCTGAGAGTCTGGTTGTCCAGGCCTCTGCCTCTCCGAGCGCATTCCCTTCTGCTCCCCCGGACAAGGAATCTAAGAAACTGGAGCAGTTTGGAAAAAAGATCTTCACTTCTGCCAGTTCAGGGTTGCGGGCGGTGAATACAGCGTGCCTGTTGGGCCGCTATTCACATTCCGTATGGGACACCGTGGCACAGGTGCTTCCTCAGTGCCCGATGGAGGCTCGGGCGGTGCTCTCCCAGGCTGTTACAGAGGGGAGTGATGCTGCAAAATTCACCATCCGATGTGGACTTGACACAGCAGATTCCCTCGGCAGGGCGCTTTCCACAACGGTGGCGCTCCGTCGTTACGCTTGGCTCAGAACCACTGGCTTCTCCGGGGATGTCCAAAACACCCTGTTGGACATGCCTTTTGATGGCACACGCCTGTTTGGTGACAAGGCGGATAGTGCCCTGGAACGCTTTAAGGACTCTCGGGCTACGGCCCAGTCCTTGGGTCTCGCCACCACACGCACTCCCACGGGGTCTGCTTTTCACTCCTTTCGAGGGCAGGGTCCAGGCGTCCAAACGCGTTCCTTTCAGAGCCGCCGGCCTGCACAGCAGCAGTCTCAGCGTGGCCAAGGCCGGGGGCCCGCCGAGGTGGGTCACGGGGCCAGCAGGCGGGTCAGTCCACCGCCGCCCCCGCTGCCTCCAAACCTTCCTAGTCCGGTCTTTCACGCCCACCAGACGCCAGTGGGTGGCAGGATTCGCCATCACCTCCCCCACTGGCACACCATCACTTCAGACAGGTGGGTTCTGCAGATAGTCCGAAGGGGCTACTCCCTCCCCTTCGAGTCTACCCCTCCAGCCATGCCACCTCAGTGCCGCCGCATGTCAGGGGATCACTTGGCACTTCTCCAGCCAGAAGTCGCAGCCCTCTTAGCCAAGAGGGCCATCGAGCGCGTTCTGACGCTAGAAGTAGGTCGTGGTTGTTACTCCCACTACTTCGTGGTTCCGAAGAAGGACAAAGGTCTGCATCCCATCTTAGACCTCCGGAACGTCAATCGCTTCCTCTGCAAGGAGAAGTTCAAGATGCTCACGCTTGCTCAGGTCTTGTCTGCCCTAGACCCGCAAGACTGGCTGGTAGCGTTGGACTTGCAGGATGCTTATTTTCGTATTCCCATCCTGCCTGCCCACCGGCGTTTCCTACGGTTCACGGTAGGCCACGAGCACTTTCAGTTCACCGTGCTCCCTTTCGGCCTTACCAGCGCCCCTCGGGTGTTCACAAAAGTGATGGCGGTGGTCGCAGCTCATCTGCGCAGATCGGGGGTTTCAGTCTTCCCCTATCCTGACGACTGGCTGTTGAAGGCGGGATCGCCCCAGGCAGTCGTCTCCCACCTCCAGACTACGGCCGACCTCCTGCATTTGCTGGGGTTTTCCATCAACGTGCCGAAGTCCCACCTGATTCCCTCTCAAAAGCTCCTCTTCATCGGAGCGGTTTTGGACACGGCGCAGTTCCGGGTTTATCCTCCCGAACAGCGAGTCCGGGACATTCGGGCTATGATTCCGATCTTTCGGCCCTGGTCCTGGGTGTCGGTCAGGAAGACCCTGAGGCTACTTGGCCTCATGGCCTCCTGCATCCTGCTGATCAATCATGCCAGATGGCATATGCGGGCTCTGCAGTGGGACCTGAAGTTCCAGTGGACGCAGCATCAGGGGAATCTGTCCGATTACGTCCACATCTCGGAGGGCACTGCACAGGACTTGCAGTGGTGGCTCACGGACCAGCGTTGGGTCAGCGGCAGATCCCTCTCCCTTCCCCAACCGGAGCACACAGTGGTGACGGACGCGTCCCTCCTGGGATGGGGCGGCCACATGGGAGAGGCGGAGATCCCAGGCCTCTGGTCTCCGGCGGAGTCCAAGCTCCATATCAACCTTTTGGAGCTCAGGGCGATCCTACTTGCACTGAAAGCATTCCTTCCCTCTGTCAAGGGGAGAGTAGTGCAGGTGTTCACGGACAACACCACCGCCATGTGGTACTGCAACAAGCAGGGCGGGGTGGGGTCGTGGACCCTTTGTCAGGAGGCTCTACGTCTCTGGACGTGGCTGGAACGTCAAGGCATTTCCTTGGCGGTTCAACACCTGGCAGGTACCCTAAACGCCAGGGCGGACGAACTCAGCTGCAGGTGCATGTTGGATCACGAATGGCGTCTTCACTCAGAGGTGGCACAAGGTCTCTTTCAACAGTGGGGAGAGCCTTGGTTAGATCTATTCGCCACCGAAGAGAACGCGCAATGTCAGCAGTTCTGCACGTTGGTGTTTCCAAGGCGGCACTCGCTCGGCGACGCTTTTCGTCGCAAGTGGAGTTCCGGTCTATTGTACGCCTTTCTGCCTATACCACTTCTACCCAGAGTGCTGAAGAAGATCAGACGCGACCGGGCCCAAGTCATTCTTGTGGCGCCGGACTGGGCTGGAAGAGTTTGGTATCCCGAGCTACTCAGTATGAGCGTGGATCCCCGATCCGGCTGCCTCTTCGGGAGGATCTCCTGTCGCAGCACCAGGGGACGGTCCTCCACCCGAACCTATCCAGCCTCCACCTCCTTGCGTGGAGATTGAGCGACGACAGCTCATTCCATTTGACTTGCCTCCTGAAGTCTGTAATGTGATTCTGGCAGCCAGGCGTCCCTCCACTAAAACGGTATACGCCTGTCGGTGGAACAAATTTGTGGCATGGTGTGCAGCAAAAGCTGTAGATCCTCTTGCTGCCCCTCTTTCTGACGTCCTCTTGTTCCTTCTGTTCCTTCTCTCTTTGGCCTAGCAGGGCTCTGCTCTGGGCACTATCAAGGGCTACCTTTCTGCTCTTTCAGCCTTTCTTAGGCTGCCTGATCAGACCTCTCGTTTCAAGTCCCCTGTTGTTAACAGATTTCTCAAAGGCATTACTCACCTTTTCCCTCCTGTTCCTTTTGTCCTGCCTCAGTGGGACTTGAACCTGGTTCTCACATACTTAATGTGCGCTCCCTTTGAGCCTCTTCATAACTGTCCTTTGCGGTTATTAACTTTGAAAACTGTGTTCCTGGTGGCCATCACTTCCGCTCGGCGGGTGAGTGAGCTCCAAGCTCTTTCCTGTAAACCTCGTTTCCTGGCGGTTCATCCGGACAAGGTGGTTCTTCGACCACGTCCCTCCTTTCTACCAAAAGTAGTCTCTGCCTTTCATCTCGGGCAAACTGTGACTCTGCCCACTTTCTTACCGCCTCCGCACCCTTCAAGAGAAGAGGAGAGGCTCCACCGTCTAAACCCAAAACGTGCACTTTCGTTCTATCTCAACCGCACACAGCAGTTCCGGGTGGATGACCAGCTCTTTGTTGGCTACGTGGTAGCCAAGAAAGGCCGGGCTGTGCACAAGAGGACTATCTCACGATGGGTTGTCTTGTGCATTAAAGCCTGTTACTCTCTGGCTAAAAAGGAACCTCCGGTTGGGCTGCGCGCCCATTCTACCAGGGCGACAGCAGCTACTACAGCATTGGGACGCGGTGTCCCCCTGCAAGACATCTGTCAGGCGGCCACTTGAGCCTCGTTGCATACTTTCACAAAGCACTATTGCCTTGACAGTCAAGTCCGGAGAGACGGCTTCTTTGGCCGGTCGGTTCTCCGTGACTTTCTGGTGTGATTTCACTTCGCAGACCCACCACCGGGGATGGTATTGCTTGGGTATGTATTCTAAGGTAAGGAATCTATCACTAACGTGTCTCTTTCAGATGCACAAGTTACTTGTGTAACGATATATCTGTAAGAGACATTAATCTGAAAGAGACACGTTAGTGATAGATTCCTTACCTTAGAGTATCCCCAGGCGTCAGACTGGATCCGGAAAGTTTTTCGCTAGCAGTACCCCTGCGCATCAGTAGGTGGCATCGTGCGGTTCCGCGTCCGTCGCTGGCGTCGTAAGCGCCGAGATGACGTCACGGAGACTACTTAGGCGCCACCCATGCGCGCTGACGTCAGTTCTTTCTTTTTCCGCGCCAGTAAGCGCAGATCCGGTTAGAGCACGTACCTTAGTCACTTTTTGACTACCTTTTTTGAGACTTTTGTCTCCTGTTGGTTTCCTTGGTGCACGTAGGGATGCCTGGATTTAAGTCTTGTGGGGCCTGCCGTCGCAATATCTCGGTGGCGGACCCCCACGATGTCTGCCTCTACTGCCTGGAGACTGACCATGACTCCCGGTCCTGTCGGGACTGTCAGGCCATGGCCCCGAAGGCCTTGAGGGAGCGGCACTGGAAGCTGCTGGAGGTCCGGCACTCGTCCCAGCGCCGTTCCCGGTCCAGGGGCCGTTCCAGGGGCCACAGTCCTCGCTCCTCGGGCTCCAAGTCTTCACCCTCGGATTCGGGTAAGAGACGACACAAAAAGAAGTCGAAGAAGCGTGTTCGCTCTCCGACGTCCCCCCGTCGGTCCCCGGATGCGGACGAGGGGGACAGGGGCTTTGCCCCTGCGGCTCCTTCAGAGCTCGAGAGTCCCGCGGCCTACCCACCTTATCCAGGTCCGTTGGCGACTCCCGCACAGGTGCAAGAGTTTCTTGCTACCATGGACCGCCTTTTTAGGCCTCGGGCTCCCGCCGGCGCGCCCTCGGGCCCCGCGGTCCCGTGCCAGGATCCTGTTGGGCCGTCGGCGCCGCCGGCGGATCCAGCTTCGGCGCCACAGGATCCTGCGCCGTCGGCTCCGGCCACGGCGCCACATGGTCCATCGTTGCCGGCTCCGGCCCCAGCGCCACCCTCGGCTCCGCCTCCGGCGCCGCAGTGGGTGCCATTTGTCCCGCCCTTGCCCAGGTTCCAGGACCATTTTGCTCCTACCTGGGATCCGCATTGGGACACGGCGCCGGTCCGGCCCCGGCCGGCGCCGTTCCCGACACAGTTTGTCCCTTCTCCGGCTCCTGCCCTGCCGCCACGGTCGGTGCCACAGGCGGCGGAGGGACGACTGGGAGGGGTCCGAGGACCCTCTTGCTCGTCAGTGTTACTCTGAGCAGGACTGGGCGGACGATTTGGGGGACGCCGGCGACCTCGACGTCTCTTCTGACCCGGGGTTTGCCTCTCCCCCGCCTACCATGGAGGAGGGCGCCTCCTACACGATGGTGCTCCGTCGGGCAGCTGAGGTTCTCCACCTTGACCTCCCTACGGTGGCCCTCAAAACTAGCCTCCTCACTGAAATGCTCCAGACGGCGTCCACTTCGTCGGAGCCCCCTCGGCCAGCTTGGGGCTGCGGTCGGTGAACACCGCATGCCTATTGGGCCGCTATTCCCACGCGGTGTGGGATACAGTTGCACAGGTGTTGCCTCAGTGTCCTGAGGAGACCCAAGCTGTGCTGTCCTGGCTGTTGCCGAGTGTAAAGATGCGGCTAAGTTCGCCATCCGGTGTGGTTTGGACACCGCGGACTCACTAGGTAAAGCAATTTCTACGACCGTGGCGCTTCGTCGCCACGCCTGGTTGAGGTCTACTGGGTTCTCGCCAGATGTCCAAAGTTCACTCATGGACATGCCCTTTGATGGCACTCGCCTGTTTGGCGATAAAGCCAATAGTGCGCTGGAGCGTTTTAGGGACTCGCGGGCCATGGCCAAGTCCTTTCCGCAAAGAGCTGAAAACATGGCTTTTTAATCAGTAGAATCTTTTTATTAACTATGACCTTTTCTCTTGCCTTGCATGTCCGTAGGCGCCGGGAAACCTCCGGGTAGCTGTGCGCCATATAAATCTAATAATAATAATATAAATCTAATAATAATAATAATGCCACCTCAGTTCCACCGCATGTCGGGGGACCACTTGGCACTTCTCCTGCAGGAAGTCACGGCCCTCTTGGCCAAGGGGGCCATCGAGTGTGTTCCTGGGCCAGAAGTAGGGAGTGGTTGTTATTCCCACTACTTTCTGGTCCCCAAGAAGGACAAGGGGGGCTTGCGCCCCATCTTGGACCTCCGGAACGTCAATCGCTTCCTCCGGAAGGAGAAGTACAAGATGTTGACTCTGGCTCAGGTCTTGGCTGCCCTCGACCCTGGAGACTGGATGGTAGCGTTGGACTTGCAGGACGCCTATTTCCACATCCCCGTCCTGCCGGCCCACCGGCGTTACCTGCGGTTCACGGTAGGCCAGGAGCATTTTCAGTTTGCCGTGCTCCCCTTCGGCCTTACCAGTGCCCCTCGGGTGTTCACGAAGGTGATGACGGTGGTCGCAGCTCATCTGCGCAGGTCAGGGGTGTCAGTCTTCCCCTACCTCGACGACTGGTTGTTGAAGGCGGGCTCGCCCCAGGCAGTTGTCACCCACCTTCAGACTACGGCCGACCTCCTGCTTTTGCTGGGGTTCTCCATCAATGTGCCGAAGTCGCACCTGGAGTCCCTCTCAGAAGCTCCCCTTCATCGGAGCGGTTCTGGATTCAACGCTGTTTCGGGTTTATCCTCCCGAGCAGCGGGTCCGGGATA
Organism: Calotriton arnoldi; assembly: GCA_963921515.1. Classification (NCBI taxonomy): domain Eukaryota; kingdom Metazoa; phylum Chordata; class Amphibia; order Caudata; family Salamandridae; genus Calotriton; species Calotriton arnoldi. The sequence continues at coordinate 328,898 of CAWUFW010012157.1, forward strand.
TTCAGGCTATGATTCCGATCTTTCAGCCTCTATCCTGGGTTTCAGTCAGGATGACCCTCCGGCTCCTGGGCCTGATGGCCTCCTGCATCCTGCTGGTGCAACATGCCAGATGGCATAAGCGGGCTCTGCAGTGGGACCTGAAGTTCCAGTGGGCACAGCATCAGGGCAACCTGTCCGATCATGTCCAGATCTCGGAGGGCACTGCACGACATTTGCAGTGGTGGCTCACGAATCGCGATTGGGTCAGTGGCAGATCCCTCTCCCTTCCCCAACCGGAGCACACAGTGGTGACGGATGCGTCCCTCCTGGGATGGGGTGGCCACTTGGGAGAGGCGGAGATCAGAGGCCTCTGGTCTCCGGCAGAGTCCCGGCTCCATATCAATCTTTTGGAGCTTCGGGCGATCCGGCTTGCACTGAAGGCATTCCTTCCCTCTGTCCGGGGAAGTGTGGTGCAGGTGTTCACGGACAACACCACCACCATGTGGTATTGCAACAAACAGGGCGGGGTGGGGTCCTGGACCCTATGTCAGGAGTCTCTGCGCCTCTGGACATGGCTGGAACATCAAGGCATTACCTTGGTGGTTCAAAACCTGGCAGGCTCTCTGAACGCCAGGGGCGGACGAACTCAGCCGCCGGTGCTTGATGGATCACGAATGGCGTCTGCACTCGGACGTGGCGCAAGGTCTCTTTCTGCAGTGGGGAGAGCCTTGGTTAGATCTATTCGCCACCGAAGAGAACGCGCAGTGTCATCAGTTCTGCGCGTTGGAATTTCCAAGGCGGCACTCGCTCGGTGACGCTTTTCGTCACGAGTGGAGCTGCGGTCTGTTGTACGCCTTTCCGGCTATACCACTTCTGCCCAGAGTGCTGAAGAAGATTCGGCGCGCCCGGGCCCAAGTCATCCTTGTGGCTCCAGATTGGGCACGAAGATACTGGTATCCCGAGCTACTCAACATGGCGATCGATGCCCCGATCCGCCTGCCTCTTCGGGAGGATCTTCTGTCGCAGCAACAGGGGACGGTCCTCCACCCGAACCTGTCCAGCCTCCACCTCCATGCGTGGAGATTGAGCGGCGACAGCTGATTCCATTTGACTTGCCTCCTGAAGTCTGTGATGTCATTCTGGCAGCCAGGCGCCCCTCCACTAAATCGGTATACGCCTGCAGGTGGAACAGATTTGTGGCATGGTGCACAGCTAAGTCTGTGGATCCCCTTTCTGCCCCTCTTTGTGAGGTCCTTCTGTTCCTACTCTCCTTGGCCCAGCAGGGCTCTGCTTTGGGTACTGTCAAAGGTTATCTTTCGGCCATCTCCGCCTTTCTCAGGCTTCCAGATCAGCCTTCTCTCTTTAAGTCCCCGGTTGTTAACCGTTTCCTCAAAGGCATTACACACACGTTTCCTCCTGTGCCTTTCATAATGCCTCAATGGGACTTAAATTTTGTCTTGACCTATCTGATGTGCGCTCCTTTTGAGCCCCTTCATAACTGTCCTTTACGCCTTCTTACTCTCAAGACGGCCTTCCTGGTAGCTATCACCTCTGCCAGAAGAGTGAGTGAGCTCCAGGCTCTTTCTTCTAAACCTCCTTTCATTTCTGTTCATCCGGACAAGGTGGTTTTAAGGACCCGTCCTTCTTTGTTGCCAAAGGTTGTCACGCCCTTCCACATCGGGCAGACCATCACTTTGCCCACCTTCTTTCCGCATCCTTCAAAAGAGGAAGAGAGGCTCCATCGTCTGGACCCAAAATGTGCGCTCTCGTTCTATATCACGCGCACACAACAGTTCCGGGTGGATGACCAGCTCTTTGTTGGCTACGTGGGCGCCAAAAAAGGTCGGGCCGTGCACAAACGCACCGACTCTCGGTGGGTCGTTTTGTGCATCAAAGCATGTTACTCGTTGGCTAAGAAGGAGCCTCCTGTGGGGCTGCGTGCCCATTCTACCAGGGCAACAGCTGCCACTACTGCCTTGGGACGCGGCGTTCCCTTGCAGGATATCTGTCAGGCAGCCACGTGGGCTTCGCTGCACACATTTACCAAGCATTACTGCCTTGACAGTCAAGTCCGGAGAGACGGCTTCTTTGGCCGTTCTGTTCTCCGTGACTTTCTGGTGTAATCTATTCGCAGACCCACCACCGGGGTTGGTATTGCTTGGGTATCTATTGTAAGGTAAGGAATCTATCACTATGTGTTTCTTTCAGATGAACAAGTTACTTACCTTCGGTAACGATATATCTGTAAGAAACATCAGTAGTGATAGATTCTTTACCGCCCCACCCATCCTCCCCGTTCTACGAACTGATTTCTAGGGTTGTCATCCCTTTCAGGGCCTTAGTTTCATGGCACCAATGGTCAGTTTCTTGCATGGCTCTGCGTTCCTGGCGCGGAAAGTCGTGTACAGAACTGACGTCAGCGCGCATGGGTGGCGCCTAAGTAGTCTCCGTGACGTCATCTCGGCGCTTACGACGCCAGCGACGGACGTGGAACCACACGACGCCACCTACTGACGCGCAGGGGTACTGCTAGCGAAAAACTTTCCGGATCCAGTCTGACGCCTGGGGATATTCTAAGGTAAGGAATCTATCACTAACTAATGTCTCTTACAGATATATCGTTACACAAGTAGTAACTTGTGCGTTAGTGATAGATTCCTTACCGCCCGCCCATCCTCCCCGTTCTGGGAACTGTTCTCTAGGGTTCAGGTCATCCCTTTCAGGGCCCTAGTTCTATTGCACCAGTAGTCGGTCTCTGGCATGGCTCTGCGCTCCTGGCGCGGAAAAGTTGTGTACAGAACTGACGTCAGCGCGCGTCTAAATAGCTCCCATGACGTCATCTCGGCGACCACGACGCCAGCGACGTACGCGGAGCAGTACGACGACGCCTACCGACGCGCAGGGGTATTGCTGACGAAAAACTTTCCGGATCCAGTCTGACGCCTGGGGATATTCTAAGGTAAGGAATCTATCACTAACTAATGTCTCTTACAGATATATCGTTACACAAGTAAGTAACTTGTGCTTCTTGCATATAGTTGTATATGTAATATTTATTAATTACCCAGTGGAGGTTGCCCTGAGTGGTTATAGTTAGGACCACGTTTCCATATGAAATGGATGTTTTGGTTTGATAATAATTTCGGCTCCGTTTGGTGAATGTTCGCAAAACTTTCTCAAAAAAATGTACCTCAACTTTTTCTTAGAAAGTTTTGGAATGATATATCTGAAAGAGACACGTTAGTGACAGATTCCCCACCTTAGAATATCCCCAGGCGTCAGGCTGGATCCGGAAAGTTTTTTGCGTAGCAGTACCCTTGCGCGTCGGTAGGCGGCGTCGTGCGGCTCCGCGTCCGTCGTCGTCGTCGCCGGGATGACGTCGCGGGCAGTACTTAGACGCCGCCCCTGCGCGCTGACGTCAGTTCTTCTTTTTCCGCGCCAGTAAGCGCAGATCCGGGAAGAGCAGTGCCCTAGTCACTATTTGACTATCCTTTTTTGTGAATTTTATCACTGTTTCTTCATCGAGTCTTCACGACTCCTAAGGTGTCGTAGGGATGCCCGGCTTTAAGCCCTGCGAGGCCTGTGGTCGCATGATGTCGATCACGGACCCGCATCTCGAGTGTCTCTTCTGTCTCGGCCGAGACCACGACACGAAATCGTGCCCTGACTGCCGGAAACTTCATCCGAAGGCTTTGCGAGAGCGGTCTCGAAAGCTACTCGAGGTCCGGCAGTCGGCTCCGCGCCGCACCAAGCCCAAGCCAAGGGAGAGGTCGAGGGGCCGGTCGCGGAGTCCCGCCGTTCGTCGGAATCCAAGTCTTCGCGCTCCTCCGGTAAGTCGAAGCACAAGAAGTCTAAGAGGCGTCATCGCTCTAAGACTTCGCCTCGCCGGTCTCGCGACTCGGCTGAGGCCCCAGTCGGCACCGTCCCCGCGGCCCCGGACATGCCTGTAGAGCCGCCCCCGAATTACCCGTTCTTTCCGGGTTCGGGGGCGACTCCGGCCGAAATACAGGAATTCCTGTCGGCCATGGCCCGCCTCTTCGGGCCTTCAGGTCCCTCCGGTGCGCCTTCGGGCCCCGCGGGCCCTGATGGGGTTGCCCCGGCGCCGCCGTCGACTCCGGTCCCGGTGCCGCCTGTCCCACCAGCCTTCATCCCGGCCTCGATCCCGGCTCCGGTGGTACCGCAACCCCCATCGACGCCGGTTGACCTAACCACGCATCCGCCGACGCCGATGTCCCCGGTGCCGTTCCTGACGCCGTCCGGGGCTCCGGACGGCGTCGGTCCCCGGCTCTCTCCGGCTCCGGACATGGAGCCGGACCGACGTCGCTCGATGCCGGCTCCGGCGCCGATGAGACCTTGGGTCCCAAATGTCCCTCCTCCTCCATATTTTGAACAAGAGGAGGACCAGGAGAGCTGGGAGGGGTCTGAGGACCCTCTCACACAACAGTGTGAGTTTGATCCGGACTGGGCTGAGGAACTTGGGGATGCCAGTGGTCTAGACACCTCCCCTGACACTGGTAATGCTGTCTCCTCCCGTGGCTACGGAGGAGGGGGCTAATTTTGCAACGGTGTTGCGTAGAGCAGCTGGAGCCTTACATCTCCAGTTGCCTACTGTGGCCGTCAGGACTAACCTCCTGACAGAAGTGCTTCAGCCGGCGGCTTCCTCTTCGGAGACTGTGCTGCCGTTTAATGATGCACTCACTGACGTTCTTTTGGGTGCCTGATCCAAACCCACCACAGGGGCTCCTCTGGATAGGAACGTGGCCCGACGCCATCGGCCTGCTCCGGGCGACCCCTTGTTTCTCTCCCAACATCCCACCCCTGAGAGCTTGGTTGTCCAAGCCTCTGCCTCCCAAACCGCCTTCCCTACCGCCCCTCCGGATAGGGAATCCAAACGCCTGGACCAATTTGGGAAGAAGGCTTTTTCTTCCTCCAGTGCTGGCTTGCGGTCCGTCAACACCGCTTGCCTTTTGGGCCGATATACCCACTCCCTGTGGGATTCGGTGGCGGCTGTTTTGCCGCAGTGTTCTGAGGAGGTCCAGACACTGCTTACCCGCGCCATTGCGGAAGGGCGAGATGCGGCTAAATACACCATCCGTTGTGGCCTTGATACCGCCGACTCGCTGGGCAGATCGCTTGCGACGACGGTGGCGCTACGTCGCCACGCCTGGCTGAGAACAACTGGTTTCTCCGGTGATGTCCAGAATACACTCATGGACATGCCCTTTGATGGAGTCGGTCTTTTTGGTTCAAAGGCAGACCATGCGCTGGAGCGGTTTAAGGACTCACGGGCTTCGGCCAAGTCCCTGGGCCTTTCTGTTGTACGCCCTCCGCTCACCTCTGCTTTTCGCCCCTTTCGTGGCCACGGAAGGGGCGCCCAGTCACGTCAGCTGCCCAGCCACCGGCCCGCGCAGCAAGCGTCTACGCGTGGCCGAGGACGTGGATACCGCCGTGGCGGTTCGGGCAACCAGCGTGCGAGTCAGGCCACCACCTCCAACCCGTCCGCGGCCTCCAAGCCCTCCTAGTCCCTTTTTTCCGGTGCACAGCACGCCAGTAGGGGGCAGGGTCCGCCATCACCTTCACCACTGGCGTCCCATCACCTCGGACAGGTGGGTCTTGGACATTGTCCGAAGGGGCTACTCCCTCCCCTTCGAGACCACCCCCCCAGCCATGCCACCTCAATTCCACCGCATGTCAGGGGATCACTTGGTACTTCTGCCGAAGGAAGTCACGGCCCTCTTGGCCAAGAGGGCCATCGAGCATGTTCCGACCCCAGAAGTAGGGCGTGGTTGCTACTCCCACTACTTCCTGGTGCCCAAAAAGGACAAGGAGGACATGCGTCCTATCTTGGACCTCCGGCACGTCAATCGCTTCCTCCGGAAGGAGAAGTTCAAGATGCTCACCCTAGCTCAGGTCTTGACTGCCCTCGACCCTGGAGACTGGTTCGTAGCGTTGGACTTGCAGGACGCTTATTTTCACATCCCCGTCCTGCCGGCCCACCGGCGTTACCTGCGGTTCACGGTAGGCCTCGAGCATTTTCAGTTCACCGTGCTCCCCTTTGGCCTTACAAGTGCCCCTCGGGTGTTCACGAAAGTGATGGCGGTGGTCGCAGCTCATCTGCGCCGGGCAGGGGTTCCAGTCTTCCCCTACCTCGACGACTGGTTGCTGAAGGCGGGCTCGTCCCAGGCAGTCGTCTCCCACCTCCAGACTACGGCCGAACTCCTGCACTCGCTGGGGTTCTCCATCAATGTGCCGAAGTCGCATCTGATTCCTTCTCCACAGCTCCTTTTCATCGGAGCAGTTCTGGACACGACGCAGTTTCGGGCCTATCCTCCCGAACGGCGAGTCCGGGATATTCGGGCTATGATTCCGATCTTTCAGCCTTTATCCTGGGTTTCGGTACGGATGACCCTGAGGCTGCTGGGCCTCATGGCCTCCTGCATCCTGCTGGTCAATCATGCCAGATGGCATATGCGGGCTCTGCAGTGGGACCTGAAGTTCCAGTGGGCGCAGCACCAGGGCAACCTGTCCGATCACGTCCAGATCTCGGAGGGGACTGCACTACAGTTGCAGTGGTGGCTCTCGAACCGGCAATGGGTCATGGGCAGATCCCTCTCCCTTCCCCAGCCAGAGCACACAGTTGTGACGGACGCGTCCCTTCTGGGATGGGGCGGTCACATGGGAGAGGCGGAGATCAGAGGCCTCTGGTCTCCGGCGGAGTCCCGGCTCCATATCAACCTTCTGGAGCTCCGGGCGATCCGACTTGCACTCAAGGCATTCCTTCCCTCTGAAAAGGGAAGGTAGTGCAGGTGTTCACAGACAACACCACCGCCATGTGGTATTGCAACAAACAAGGCGGGGTGGGGTCGTGGACCCTTTGTCAGGAGGCTCTGCGCCTCTGGACATGGCTGGAACATCAGGGCATGTTCCTGATGGTTCAACACCTGGCAGGTTCCCTGAACGCCAGGGCGGACGAACTCAGCCGCAGGTGCATGATGGATCACGAATGGCGTCTTCACTCGGAAGTGGCGCAAGGACTCTTTCTACAGTGGGGAGAGCCTTGGTTAGATCTATTCGCCACCGAAGAGAACGCGCAATGTCAGCAGTTCTGCACGTTGGTGTTTCCAAGGCGGCACTCGCTCGGCGACGCTTTTCGTCACGAGTGGAGTTGCGGTCTGTTGTACGCCTTTCCGCCTATACCACTTCTACCCAGAGTGTTGAAGAAGATTCGGCACGACCGGGCCCAAGTCATTCTTGTGGCTCCGGACTGGGCTCGAAGAGTTTGGTATCCTGAGCTACTCAGTATGAGCGTGGATCCCCCGATCCGGCTGCCTCTTCGGGAGGATCTCCTGTCGCAGCACCAGGGGACGGTCCTCCACCCGAACCTATCCAGCCTCCACCTCCTTGCGTGGAGATTGAGCGACGACAGCTCATTCCATTTGACTTGCCTCCTGAAGTCTGTAATGTGATTCTGGCAGCCAGGCGTCCCTCCACTAAAACGGTATACGCCTGTCGGTGGAACAAATTTGTGGCATGGTGTGCAGCAAAAGCTGTAGATCCTCTTGCTGCCCCTCTATCTGACGTCCTCTTGTTCCTTCTCTCTTTGGCCTAGCAGGGCTCTGCTCTGGGCACTATCAAGGGCTACCTTTCTGCTCTTTCAGCCTTTCTTAGGCTGCCTGATCAGACCTCTCTTTTCAAGTCCCCTGTTGTTAACAGATTTCTCAAAGGCGTTACTCACCTTTTCCCTCCTGTTCCTTTTGTCCTGCCTCAGTGGGACTTGAACCTGGTTCTCACATACTTAATGTGCGCTCCCTTTGAGCCTCTTCATAACTGTCCTTTGCGGTTATTAACTTTGAAAACTGTGTTCCTGGTGGCCATCACTTCCGCTCGGCGGGTGAGTGAGCTCCAAGCTCTTTCCTGTAAACCTCGTTTCCTGGCGGTTCATCCGGACAAGGTGGTTCTTCGACCACGTCCCTCCTTTCTACCAAAAGTAGTCTCTGCCTTTCATCTCGGGCAAACTGTGACTCTGCCCACTTTCTTACCGCCTCGGCACCCTTCAAGAGAAGAGGAGAGGCTCCACCGTCTAAACCCAAAACGTGCACTTTCGTTCTATCTCAACCGCACACAGCAGTTCCGGGTGGATGACCAGCTCTTTGTTGGCTACGTGGTAGCCAAGAAAGGCCGGGCTGTGCACAAGAGGACTATCTCACGATGGGTTGTCTTGTGCATTAAAGCCTGTTACTCTCTGGCTAAAAAGGAACCTCCGGTTGGGCTGCGCGCCCATTCTACCAGGGCGACAGCAGCTACTACAGCATTGGGACGCGGTGTCCCCCTGCAAGACATCTGTCAGGCGGCCACTTGAGCCTCGTTGCATACTTTCACAAAGCACTATTGCCTTGACAGTCAAGTCCGGAGAGACGGCTTCTTTGGCCGGTCGGTTCTCCGTGACTTTCTGGTGTGATTTCACTTCGCAGACCCACCACCGGGGATGGTATTGCTTGGGTATGTATTCTAAGGTAAGGAATCTATCACTAGCGTGTCTCTTTCAGATGCACAAGTTACTTGTGTAACGATATATCTGTAAGAGACATTAATCTGAAAGAGACACGTTAGTGATAGATTCCTTACCTTAGAGTATCCCCAGGCGTCAGACTGGATCCGGAAAGTTTTTCGCTAGCAGTACCCCTGCGCATCAGTAGGTGGCATTGTGCGGTTCCGCGTCCGTCGCTGGCGTCGTAAGCGCCGAGATGACGTCACGGAGACTACTTAGGCGCCACCCATGCGCGCTGACGTCAGTTCTTTCTTTTTCCGCGCCAGTAAGCGCAGATCCGGTTAGAGCACGTACCTTAGTCACTTTTTGACTACCTTTTTTGAGACTTTTGTCTCCTGTTGGTTTCCTTGGTGCACGTAGGGATGCCTGGATTTAAGTCTTGTGGGGCCTGCCGTCGCAATATGTCGGTGGCGGACCCCCACGATGTCTGCCTCTACTGCCTGGAGACTGACCATGACTCCCGGTCCTGTCGGGACTGTCAGGCCATGGCCCCGAAGGCCTTGAGGGAGCGGCACCGGAAGCTGCTGGAGGTCCGGCACTCGTCCCAGCGCCGTTCCCGGTCCAGGGGCCGTTCCACGGGCCACAGTCCTCGCTCCTCGGGCTCCAAGTCTTCACCCTCGGATTCGGGTAAGAGACGACACAAAAAGAAGTCGAAGAAGCGTGTTCGCTCTCCGACGTCCCCCCGTCGGTCCCCGGATGCGGACGAGGGGGACAGGGGCTTAGCCCCTGCGGCTCCTTCAGAGTTCGAGAGTCCCGCGGCCTACCCACCTTATCCAGGTCCGTTGGCGACTCCCGCACAGGTGCAAGAGTTTCTTGCTACCATGGACCGCCTTTTTAGGCCTCGGGCTCCCGCCGGCGCGCCCTCGGGCCCCGCGGTCCCGTGCCAGGATCCTGTTGGGCCGTCGGCGCCGCCGGCGGATCCAGCTTCGGCGCCACAGGATCCTGCGCCGTCGGCTCCGGCCACGGCGCCACATGGTCCATCGTTGCCGGCTCCGGCCCCAGCGCCACCCTCGGCTCCGCCTCCGGCGCCGCAGTGGGTGCCATTTGTCCCGCCCTTGCCCAGGTTCCAGGACCATTTTGCTCCTACCTGGGATCCGCATTGGGACACGGCGCCGGTCCGGCCCCGGCCGGCGCCGTTCCCGACACAGTTTGTCCCTTCTCCGGCTCCTGCCCTGCCGCCACGGTCGGTGCCACAGGCGGCGGAGGGACGACTGGGAGGGGTCCGAGGACCCTCTTGCTCGTCAGTGTTACTCTGAGCAGGACTGGGCGGACGATTTGGGGGACGCCGGCGACCTCGACGTCTCTTCTGACCCGGGGTTTGCCTCTCCCCCGCCTACCATGGAGGAGGGCGCCTCCTACACGATGGTGCTCCGTCGGGCAGCTGAGGTTCTCCACCTTGACCTCCCTACGGTGGCCCTCAAAACTAGCCTCCTCACTGAAATGCTCCAGACGGCGTCCACTTCGTCGGAGCCCCCTCGGCCAGCTTGGGGCTGCGGTCGGTGAACACCGCATGCCTATTGGGCCGCTATTCCCACGCGGTGTGGGATACAGTTGCACAGGTGTTGCCTCAGTGTCCTGAGGAGACCCAAGCTGTGCTGTCCCAAGCTGTTGCCGAGGGTAAAGATGCGGCTAAGTTCGCCATCCGGTGTGGTTTGGACACCGCGGACTCACTAGGTAAAGCAATTTCTACGACCGTGGCGCTTCGTCGCCACGCCTGGTTGAGGTCTACTGGGTTCTCGCCAGATGTCCAAAGTTCACTCATGGACATGCCCTTTGATGGCACTCGCCTGTTTGGCGATAAAGCCGATAGTGCGCTGGAGCGTTTTAAGGACTCGCGGGCCATGGCCAAGTCCTTTCCGCAAAGAGCTGAAAACATGGCTTTTTAATCAGTAGAATCTTTTTATTAACTATGACCTTTTCTCTTGCCTTGCATGTCCGTAGGCGCCGGGAAACCTCCGGGTAGCTGTGCGCCATATAAATCTAATAATAATAATATAAATCTAATAATAATAATAATGCCACCTCAGTTCCACCGCATGTCGGGGGACCACTTGGCACTTCTCCTGCAGGAAGTCACGGCCCTCTTGGCCAAGGGGGCCATCGAGTGTGTTCCTGGGCCAGAAGTAGGGAGTGGTTGTTATTCCCACTACTTTCTGGTCCCCAAGAAGGACAAGGGGGGCTTGCGCCCCATCTTGGACCTCCGGAACGTCAATCGCTTCCTCCGGAAGGAGAAGTACAAGATGTTGACTCTGGCTCAGGTCTTGGCTGCCCTCGACCCTGGAGACTGGATGGTAGCGTTGGACTTGCAGGACGCCTATTTCCACATCCCCTTCCTGCCGGCCCACCGGCGTTACCTGCGGTTCACGGTAGGCCAGGAGCATTTTCAGTTTGCCGTGCTCCCCTTCGGCCTTACAGGGCTCCTCGGGTGTTCACGAAGGTGATGACGGTGGTCGCAGCTCATCTGCGCAGGTCAGGGGTGTCAGTCTTCCCCTACCTCGACGACTGGTTGTTGAAGGCGGGCTCGCCCCAGGCAGTTGTCACCCACCTTCAGACTACGGCCGACCTCCTGCTTTTGCTGGGGTTCTCCATCAATGTGCCGAAGTCGCACCTGAGTCCCTCTCAGAAGCTCCCCTTCATCGGAGCGGTTCTGGATTCGACGCTGTTTCGGGTTTATCCTCCCGAGCAGCGGGTCCGGGATATTCAGGCTATGATTCCGATCTTTCAGCCTCTATCCTGGGTTTCAGTCAGGATGACCCTCCGGCTCCTGGGCCTGATGGCCTCCTGCATCCTGCTGGTGCAACATGCCAGATGGCATAAGCGGGCTCTGCAGTGGGACCTGAAGTTCCAGTGGGCACAGCATCAGGGCAACCTGTCCGATCATGTCCAGATCTCGGAGGGCACTGCACGACATTTGCAGTGGTGGCTCACGAATCGCGATTGGGTCAGTGGCAGATCCCTCTCCCTTCCCCAACCGGAGCACACAGTGGTGACGGATGCGTCCCTCCTGGGATGGGGTGGCCACTTGGGAGAGGCGGAGATCAGAGGCCTCTGGTCTCCGGCGGAGTCCCGGCTCCATATCAATCTTTTGGAGCTTCGGGCGATCCGGCTTGCACTGAAGGCATTCCTTCCCTCTGTCCGGGGAAGTGTGGTGCAGGTGTTCACGGACAACACCACCACCATGTGGTATTGCAACAAACAGGGCGGGGTGGGGTCCTGGACCCTATGTCAGGAGTCTCTGCGCCTCTGGACATGGCTGGAACATCAAGGCATTACCTTGGTGGTTCAAAACCTGGCAGGCTCTCTGAACGCCAGGGCGGACGAACTCAGCCGCCGGTGCTTGATGGATCACGAATGGCGTCTGCACTCGGACGTGGCGCAAGGTCTCTTTCTGCAGTGGGGAGAGCCTTGGTTAGATCTATTCGCCACCGAAGAGAACGCGCAGTGTCATCAGTTCTGCGCGTTGGAATTTCCAAGGCGGCACTCGCTCGGTGACGCTTTTCGTCACGAGTGGAGCTGCGGTCTGTTGTACGCCTTTCCGGCTATACCACTTCTGCCCAGAGTGCTGAAGAAGATTCGGCGCGCCCGGGCCCAAGTCATCCTTGTGGCTCCAGATTGGGCACGAAGATACTGGTATCCCGAGCTACTCAACATGGCGATCGATGCCCCGATCCGCCTGCCTCTTCGGGAGGATCTTCTGTCGCAGCAACAGGGGACGGTCCTCCACCCGAACCTGTCCAGCCTCCACCTCCATGCGTGGAGATTGAGCGGCGACAGCTGATTCCATTTGACTTGCCTCCTGAAGTCTGTGATGTCATTCTGGCAGCCAGGCGCCCCTCCACTAAATCGGTATACGCCTGCAGGTGGAACAGATTTGTGGCATGGTGCACAGCTAAGTCTGTGGATCCCCTTTCTGCCCCTCTTTGTGAGGTCCTTCTGTTCCTACTCTCCTTGGCCCAGCAGGGCTCTGCTTTGGGTACTGTCAAAGGTTATCTTTCGGCCATCTCCGCCTTTCTCAGGCTTCCAGATCAGCCTTCTCTCTTTAAGTCCCCGGTTGTTAACCGTTTCCTCAAAGGCATTACACACACGTTTCCTCCTGTGCCTTTCATAATGCCTCAATGGGACTTAAATTTTGTCTTGACCTATCTGATGTGCGCTCCTTTTGAGCCCCTTCATAACTGTCCTTTACGCCTTCTTACTCTCAAGACGGCCTTCCTGGTAGCTATCACCTCTGCCAGAAGAGTGAGTGAGCTCCAGGCTCTTTCTTCTAAACCTCCTTTCATTTCTGTTCATCCGGACAAGGTGGTTTTAAGGACCCGTCCTTCTTTGTTGCCAAAGGTTGTCACGCCCTTCCACATCGGGCAGACCATCACTTTGCCCACCTTCTTTCCGCATCCTTCAAAAGAGGAAGAGAGGCTCCATCGTCTGGACCCAAAATGTGCGCTCTCGTTCTATATCACGCGCACACAACAGTTCCGGGTGGATGACCAGCTCTTTGTTGGCTACGTGGGCGCCAAAAAAGGTCGGGCCGTGCACAAACGCACCGACTCTCGGTGGGTCGTTTTGTGCATCAAAGCATGTTACTCGTTGGCTAAGAAGGAGCCTCCTGTGGGGCTGCGTGCCCATTCTACCAGGGCAACAGCTGCCACTACTGCCTTGGGACGCGGTGTTCCCTTGCAGGATATCTGTCAGGCAGCCACGTGGGCTTCGCTGCACACATTTACCAAGCATTACTGCCTTGACAGTCAAGTCCGGAGAGACGGCTTCTTTGGCCGTTCTGTTCTCCGTGACTTTCTGGTGTAATCTATTCGCAGACCCACCACCGGGGTTGGTATTGCTTGGGTATCTATTGTAAGGTAAGGAATCTATCACTATGTGTTTCTTTCAGATGAACAAGTTACTTACCTTCGGTAACGATATATCTGTAAGAAACATCAGTAGTGATAGATTCTTTACCGCCCACCCATCCTCCCCGTTCTACGAACTGATTTCTAGGGTTGTCATCCCTTTCAGGGCCTTAGTTTCATGGCACCAATGGTCAGTTTCTTGCATGGCTCTGCGTTCCTGGCGCGGAAAGTCGTGTACAGAACTGGACGTCAGCGCGCATGGGTAGCGCCTAAGTAGTCTCCGTGACGTCATCTCGGCGCTTACGACGCCAGCGACGGACGTGGAACCACACGACGCCACCTACTGACGCGCAGGGGTACTGCTAGCGAAAAACTTTCCGGATCCAGTCTGACGCCTGGGGATATTCTAAGGTAAGGAATCTATCACTAACTAATGTCTCTTACAGATATATCGTTACACAAGTAGTAACTTGTGCGTTAGTGATAGATTCCTTACCGCCCGCCCATCCTCCCCGTTCTGGGAACTGTTCTCTAGGGTTCAGGTCATCCCTTTCAGGGCCCTAGTTCTATTGCACCAGTAGTCGGTCTCTGGCATGGCTCTGCGCTCCTGGCGCGGAAAAGTTGTGTACAGAACTGACGTCAGCGCGCGTCTAAATAGCTCCCATGACGTCATCTCGGCGACCACGACGCCAGTGACGTACGCGGAGCAGTACGACGACGCCTACCGACGCGCAGGGGTATTGCTGACGAAAAACTTTCCGGATCCAGTCTGACGCCTGGGGATATTCTAAGGTAAGGAATCTATCACTAACTAATGTCTCTTACAGATATATCGTTACACAAGTAAGTAACTTGTGCTTCTTGCATATAGTTGTATATGTAATATTTATTAATTACCCAGTGGAGGTTGCCCTGAGTGGTTATAGTTAGGACCACGTTTCCATATGAAATGGATGTTTTGGTTTGATAATAATTTCGGCTCCGTTTGGTGAATGTTCGCAAAACTTTCTCAAAAAAATGTACCTCAACTTTTTCTTAGAAAGTTTTGGAATGATATATCTGAAAGAGACACGTTAGTGACAGATTCCCCACCTTAGAATATCCCCAGGCGTCAGGCTGGATCCGGAAAGTTTTTTGCGTAGCAGTACCCTTGCGCGTCGGTAGGCGGCGTCGTGCGGATCCGCGTCCGTCGTCGTCGTCGCCGGGATGACGTCGCGGGCAGTACTTAGATGCCGCCCCTGCGCGCTGACGTCAGTTCTTCTTTTTCCGCGCCAGTAAGCGCAGATCCGGGAAGAGCAGTGCCCTAGTCACTATTTGACTATCCTTTTTTGTGAATTTTATCACTGTTTCTTCATCGAGTCTTCACGACTCCTAAGGTGTCGTAGGGATGCCCGGCTTTAAGCCCTGCGAGGCCTGTGGTCGCATGATGTCGATCACGGACCCGCATCTCGAGTGTCTCTTCTGTCTCGGCCGAGACCACGACACGAAATCGTGCCCTGACTGCCGGAAACTTCATCCGAAGGCTTTGCGAGAGCGGTCTCGAAAGCTACTCGAGGTCCGGCAGTCGGCTCCGCGCCGCACCAAGCCCCGGTCCCGGGAGAGGTCGAGGGGCCGGTCGCGGAGTCCCCGCCGTTCGTCGGAATCCAAGTCTTCGCGCTCCTCCGGTAAGTCGAAGCACAAGAAGTCTAAGAGGCGTCATCGCTCTAAGACTTCGCCTCGCCGGTCTCGCGACTCGGCTGAGGCCCCAGTCGGCACCGTCCCGCGGCCCCGGACATGCCTGTAGAGCCGCCCCGAATTACCCGTTCTTTCCGGGTTCGGGGGCGACTCCGGCCGAAATACTGGAATTCCTGTCGGCCATGGCCCGCCTCTTCGGGCCTTCAGGTCCCTCCGGTGCGCCTTCGGGCCCCGCGGGCCCTGATGGGGTTGCCCCGGCGCCGCCGTCGACTCCGGTCCCGGCGCCGCCTGTCCCACCAGCCTTCATCCCGGCCTCGATCCCGGCTCCGGTGGTACCGCAACCCCCATCGACGCCGGTTGACCTAACCACGCCTCCGCCGACGCCCGATGTCCCCGGTGCCGTTCCTGACGCCGTCCGGGGCTCCGGACGGCGTCGGTCCCGGCTCTCTCCGGCTCCAGACATGGAGCCGGACCGGCGTCGCCCGACGCCGTATCCGGCGCCGATGAGACCTTGGGTCCCTGATGTCCCTCCTCCTCCATATTTTCAACCTGAGGAGGACCAGGAGAGCTGGGAGGGGTCTGACGACCCTCTCACACAACAGTGCGAGTTTGACCCGGACTGGGTTGAGGAACTTGGGGATGCCAGTGGGCTGGATACCTCCCCTGACACTGGTAATGCTGTCTCCTCCCGTGGCAACGGAGGAGGGGGCTAATTTTGCAACGGTGTTGCGTAGAGCTGCTGGAGCCTTGAATCTCCAGTTGCCTACTGTGGCCGTCAGGTCTAACATCCTGACTGAAGTGCTTCAGCCGGCGGCCTCCTCTTCGGAGACTGTGCTGCCGTTCAACGAGGCACTGACTGACGTTCTTTTGGGTGCCTGGTCCAAACCCACCACAGGGGCTCCTCTGGATAGGAACGTGGCCCGACGCCATCGCCCTGCTCCGGGCGACCCCCTGTTTCTCTCCCAACACCCCACCCCTGAGAGCTTGGTTGTCCAAGCCTCTGCCTCCCAAACCGCCTTCCCTACCGCCCCTCCGGATAGGGAATCCAAGCGCCTGGATCACTTTGGGAAGAAGGCTTTCTCTTCCTCCAGTGCTGGCTTGCGGTCTGTTAATACCGCTTGCCTCTTGGGCCGATACACCCACTCCCTGTGGGATTCGGTGGCAACTGTTTTGCCGCAGTGTTCTGAGGAGGTCCAGACACTGCTTACCCGCGCCATTGCGGAAGGGCGTGATGCGGCTAAATATACCATCCGCTGTGGCCTTGATACCGCCGACTCGCTGGGCAGATCGCTTGGAACGCCACGCCTGGCTGAGAACCACTGGTTTTTCGGGGGATGTCCAGAATACACTCATGGACATGCCCTTTGATGGTGTCGGTCTTTTTGGTTCGAAGGCAGACCATGCGCTGGAGCGTTTCCAAGGACTCTCGGGCTACTGCTAAGTCCCTGGGCCTTGCTGTTGTGCGCCCTCCGCTCACGTCTGCTTTTCGCCCCTTTCGTGGCCACGGAAGGGGCGCCCAGTCACGTCCGCAGCCCGGCCAACGGCCCGCGCAGCAAGCGCCTTCGCGTGGCCGAGGACGTGGATACCGCCGTGGCGGTTCGGGCAACCAGCGTGCGGGTCAGGCCACCACCTCCAACCCGTCCGCGGCCTCCAAGCCCTCCTAGTCCCTCCTTTCAGGTGCACAGTACGCCAGTCGGGGGCAGGGTCCGCCATCACCTTCACCTCTGGCGTCCCATCACCTCGGACAGGTGGGTCTTGGACATTGTCCGAAGGGGCTACTCCCTCCCCTTCGAGACCACCCCCAGCCATGCCACCTCAATTCCACCGCATGTCAGGGGATCACTTGGTGCTTCTACAGAAGGAAGTCACGGCCCTCTTGGCCAAGAGGGCCATCGAGCATGTTCCGACCCCAGAAGTAGGGCGTGGTTGCTACTCCCACTACTTTCTGGTGCCCAAAAAGGACAAGGAGGACATGCGTCCTATCTTGGACCTCCGGAACGTCAATCGCTTCCTCCGGAAAGAGAAGTTCAAGATGCTCACCCTAGCTCAGGTCTTGACTGCCCTCGACCCCGGAGACTGGTTGGTAGCGTTGGACTTGCAGGACGCCTATTTCCACATCCCCGTCCTGCCGGCCCACCGGCGTTACCTTCGGTTCACGGTAGGCCTCGAGCATTTTCAGTTCACCGTGCTCCCCTTTGGCCTTACCAGTGCCCCTCGGGTGTTCACGAAAGTGATGGCGGTGGTCGCAGCTCATCTGCGCCGGGCAGGGGTTTCAGTCTTCCCCTACCTCGACGACTGGCTGCTGAAGGCGGGCTCGTCCCAGGCAGTCGTCTCCCACCTCCAGACTACGGCCGAACTCCTGCACTCGCTGGGGTTCTCCATCAATGTGCCGAAGTCGCATCTGATTCCTTCTCCACAGCTCCTTTTCATCGGAGCAGTTCTGGACACGACGCAGTTTCGGGCCTATCCTCCCGAACGGCGAGTCCGGGATATTCAGGCTATGATTCCGATCTTTCAGCCTTTATCCTGGGTTTCGGTGCGGATGACCCTGAGGCTGCTGGGCCTCATGGCCTCCTGCATCCTGCTGGTCAATCATGCCAGATGGCATATGCGGGCTCTGCAGTGGGACCTGAAGTTCCAGTGGGCGCAGCACCAGGGCAATCTGTCCGATCACGTCCAGATCTCGGAGGGGACTGCAAGACAGTTGCAGTGGTGGCTCTCGAACCGGCAATGGGTCATGGGCAGATCCCTCTCCCTTCCCCAGCCAGAGCACACAGTTGTGACGGACGCGTCCCTTCTGGGATGGGGCGGTCACATGGGAGAGGCGGAGATCAGAGGCCTCTGGTCTCCGGCGGAGTCCCGGCTCCATATCAACCTTCTGGATCTCCGGGCGATCCGACTTGCACTCAAGGCATTCCTTCCCTCTGTCAAAGGGAAGGTAGTGCAGGTGTTCACAGACAACACCACCGCCATGTGGTACTGCAACAAACAAGGCGGGGTGGGGTCGTGGACCCTTTGTCAGGAGGCTCTGCGCCTCTGGACATGGCTGGAACATCAGGGCATGTTCCTGATGGTTCAACACCTGGCAGGTTCCCTGAACGCCAGGGGCGGACGAACTCCAGCCGCAGGTGCATGATGGATCACGAATGGCGTCTTCACTCGGAAGTGGCGCAAGGACTCTTTCTACAGTGGGGAGAGCCTTGGTTAGATCTATTCGCCACCGACGAGAACGCGCAATGTCATCAGTTCTGCGCGTTGGAATTTCCAAGGCGGCACTCGCTCGGCGACGCTTTCGTCACGAGTGGAGTTGCGGTCTATTGTACGCCTTTCCGCCTATACCACTTCTACCCAGAGTGTTGAAGAAGATTCGGCACGACCGGGCCCAAGTCATTCTTGTGGCTCCGGACTGGGCTCGAAGAGTTTGGTATCCCGAGCTACTCAATATGAGCGTAGATCCCCGATCCGTCTGCCTCTTCGGGAGGATCTTCTGTCGCAGCAGCAGGGGACGGTCCTCCACCCGAACCTGTCCAGTCTACACCTGCTTGCGTGGAGATTGAGCGGCGGCAGTTGATTCCTTTCGACTTGCCTCCCGAAGTTTGTGATGTGATTCTGGCAGCCAGGCGTCCCTCCACTAAGGTGGTATACGCCTGCAGGTGGAACAAATTTGTGGCATGGTGCACAGCAAAGGCTGTGAATCCCCTTTCTGCCCCTCTTTCTGAGGTCCTTCTGTTCCTTCTTTCTCTGGCCCAACAGGGTTCTGCCCTGGGTACCATCAAGGGTTATCTTTGTGCTATCTCGGCCTTCCTCAGGCTCCCTGATCAGCCCTCCCTTTTCAAGTCCCCTGTTGTTAACAGGTTCTTAAAAGGCATTACTCACCTCTTCCCTCCTGTTCCGTTTGTGATGCCTCAGTGGGACTTGAACTTGGTTCTTACCTTTTAATGTGCGCTCCCTTTGAGCCTCTACATAACTGTCCTCTTCGTCTTCTGACTCTGAAGACAGCCTTTCTGGTGGCCATCACCTCCGCTCGGCGGGTGAGTGAGCTCCAGGCTCTATCTTGCAAACCTCCCTTTCTGTCTGTTCATCCAGACAAGGTTGTTCTTCGGACGCGTCCGTCCTTCTTGCCAAAGGTGGTTACTGCTTTCCACATTGGGCAGACCATCACTTTGCCCACCTTCTTTCCGCCTCCGCATCCTTCCAGAGAGGAAGAGAGGCTCCACCGTCTGGACCCCAAACGTGCGCTCTCCTTCTATATTGACCGCACAAGACACTTCCGGGTGGATGACCAGCTCTTTGTTGGCTACGTGGGCGCCAAAAAAGGTCGGGCGGTGCACAAGAGGACCATCTCCCGCTGGGTTACCTTGTGCATCAAGACCTGCTATTCTTTGGCTAAGAAGGAGCCTCCTGTTGGGCTGCGTGCCCATTCCACCAGGGCAACGGCTGCTACCACGGCCTTGGGCTGCGGTGTTCCGCTGCCGGTTATCTGTCAGGCAGCTACGTGGGCCTCGCTGCACACGTTTACAAAGCATTACTGCCTTGACAGTCAGGTCCGGAGGGACGGCTTCTTTGGCCGTTCTGTCCTCCAGGACTTCCTTGTCTGATCTTTGTTCGCAGACCCACCACCGGGGTTGGTATTGCTGGGGTATCTATTCTAAGGTAAGGAATCTGTCACTAACGTGTCTCTTTCAGATGCACAAGTTACTAACTTGTGTAACGATATATCTGTAAGAGACAGTAGCTAGTGACAGATTCCTTACCGCCCACCCATCCTCCCCGTTCTGCGAACTGATTTCTAGGGTTAAGGACATCCCTTTCAGGGCCCTAGTATTTTTCAGACACCTATGTCAGCTTCTTGCATGGCTCTGCGTTCCTGGCGCGGAAAGTCGTGTACAGAACTGACGTCAGCGCGCAGGGGCGGCGCCTAAGTACTGCCCGCGACGTCATCCCGGCGATCACGACGCCGACGACGGACGCGGAGCCGCACGACGCCGCCTACCGACGCGCAAGGATACTGCTACGCAAAAAACTTTCCGGATCCAGCCTGACGCCTGGGGATATTCTAAGGTAAGGAATCTGTCACTAACTACTGTCTCTTACAGATATATCGTTACACAAGTTAGTAACTTGTGCGTCAAGCGGTGGCTGAGAAAAAGGGGGTCCGAATATGCACTTCCCATTCAGTTTCCCATTGGAAAATTGAACAGCAATACCACAAAAACGGCTGAATGGAATAACACCAAATTTGGTAGAAAGGTAGACCTTGGTCCAGAAAGTGTGCTTTTTTATGATTTGGTTTAAATCCGTATCTGTAGTTTTTAAGAAATTAAGGTTCAGGATTTGTCTATATAAAAACACAGAGGGTCCGTAGATCCAACAGATCGAAAGGTATGATCTGATTGGCTGCCACCACATCAACAAAGAAGTGGTGGCAGACATTTTAGGGTGGTTCAGCAATTTATAATTGTTTGGGGAGGCAGGTGTATGGTCCCCTTCCCGAGTTTTTACAAGACCCCTAGGACCCCATCTTCTGGGGCCGGCATTGATATTTAGGAGTGGGGGGATGTCGCTCCCTTACCGGAGCCTCAGAGAGGCCTCGGTGCTGACTTCAGAATGTACACATTTTGTGGCAGACGTGACTTCTGGAGCAAGACAGACCTCACGCATAGCCACATGGGGAATTGCCAAAGAAAAATCTCCGGATCCAGTCTGGCACCAGGGGGTATTCACAAGCTGAGCAACCTGTAGTTATATAGAGTATCTTTCATAAAGAGTATTACTGAAGATAAATAACTTGTTCATCTAGGATGCACTTTCCTTTGAGAATGTGTAAAAAAGTACCACTTTTTTACATGGTCACCCCCACTTTTTGCTCACTGATGTTATTGGTAGTGCACTGGGCCCCTGCTTAGCAGGTCCCAGTGCCAGTGCTTTTCCCCTAAAAACAAGACAAATGCTTAATTGTAACCCAATTGGCAAGGACTTTGGCACCCTTTTAAGTCCCTGGTAAATGGTACCCAGGGCATGGGTATTAAAGAGGGTCCCCAAGGGCTGCAGCATGTATTATGCCACCCAAAGGGACCCACACACAAACTGCATGCAGACTGCCATTGCAGGATGCGTGAAATGGTGCAAGCCATTCTGAAAACACAACATTGCCCACTACCTGTGTATAATGCCCGAAGTACACTCCATGTACTATATCTAAGTTACCACTGCAGCAGACCTTAGAGCCCTAAGACAGGGTGCATTATATTACATGTGAGGGCACATCTGGTTGGGCAGATGTGCCCCTGTGATGTCTAGCTCCATTACTAGACATTGCAAGTGATCAGGAAGCCATTTTAAAGGTATGTACTAGGCACTGGTCATCAAGAGTTAATCTTGTCTTAATAAATTCATACTGATGCCAGTATCGGATTTATTAAGACATGCACCCAGAGGGCACCTTGGAGGTGCCTCCTGTATCGGATAGTGACATCTAGCCGCAGATTCCTAACCAAAGAACATCCATGCGTCAGGCAGGATCCCGAAGATTTTTGTTAGCAGTACCCATGCGCGCCGATAGGTGGCGTCAGTCAACTCCACGTGACGTTGTAGGCGCCGGGTTCGTTGTCGTGACCGTCCGTGTCGTCTATATAGGCGCCACCTCGGCGCGCTGACATCAGTATTTTTCATGACTTTTCGACGCCAGAAGCGCAGAGCCATGAAGTGAACTGACAGTGGTGTGTTAAAACAACTAGGGCCCTGAAGAGATACAGCCCTAACATTAAAAACTGATCTGCAGTGCAGGAAGGATGGGTGGGTCGGTAAGGAATGTGCAGCTAGATCATGTCTCTACCAGATAAGGCGTTACTGAAGGTAAGTAACTTATCAACCTGATAGAGACATCTAGCCATAGATTCCTTACCCAAGAACAGATACCCAAGCAATACCATCCCTGGAGAATTGACTGTGGAAAAAGTTTTAAAGCAGAATGTCCTGTACGACCGAACGGCCAGAGTCCTTCCCTACGGACTTGATTATCCAAGCAATAATGCTTGGCAGACGTGTGCCGGGATGCCCATGCAGCCGCATGGCAGATGTCGAGGACTGGGACACCATGCTGAAGAGCCGTGGTGGCTGCCTTAGCTCTGGTAGAATGAGCTCTGAGGCCTTCAGGAAGCTGTTTCTTTGCCAACGCGTATGTGGCGGGGTTGAAGTAATAGATCGGAGGCCAGGTCGGTTCAAATAAGCCTTTATTTTTCCGAGTGTCCGTTTGTGCCTGCTTGTCAGTCTTTCTGTGGCAAAAGCGGCGGGATCCGTCGTGCCTGGGGCCCTTCGGCTTCCTTCTCCGGTCTTCGGTTCCAGCTCCGAGGCTCCGGTGCGTAGATTCGGTCGTCCCTCCGTGATGATGGTGCGTGAAAAAGAGACGGAAAACAATGGTGTCAGGATGTTATCCCGGGAGAACGGCAAACAAGGGACCAGGAGTGAAAGGGCACCACACACTCTTGTGCTCTTTTTAAAACAAAAGTGACGAGGAAGGCGTGATTAGTGCTCGGTTGTGCGGGAAAACAGGTAGGGAAACTTGCGAGGGTCCTAGAGCTCCCGGTTAACTCTTCGGTCGTCCCTCCTCCCAACCCACCCCGAGAACCTCTCCCGTACCTGGGTAAGCCACTCTCCTCCTGGAGCGTGGCTCGGCGAAACGTGGGGACGTTGGCCTCCTGGCTCAGCCCGGGATCCTGATGGTCTCGTCCCTCGGTCTGCGATTTTGTCCTCACTCTCTCCTCGGCTCACCACACACGCTCCTTCTCCCGAATCTTCCTCCTCCGCTCCGGTGGCAACGCACACCGGCTTCCTGGATTCCTCCGTCCTTATCGTCATGAACATGTTGACGTCAGGAGGGGGAGGCCCGTCGTCCTGAAATCCCCAGTTAACGGAGCCAACGTCGTTTTCCTCTGTCGGATTCACTATAGATGCGGTTTGTGTTTTCCAGTCGTCCTGCTGGGGGGAGACAAGAGGGGGAGAGAGAGACACTGCAGTCCACCAGTCTGTATCGGATTCATGTCTCTCACTCACCGGCCCCGCCCCGTCACAGCGTAGCAGATTTTGATGGAGAGGATAACCCAACGTGAGATGGTCTTCTTCTGCAGAGCACGTCCCTTCTTTGCTCTAACATACCCCACAAAGAGTTGATCATCCACCCGGAACTCTTTAATGCGATAAGGTAGAATGATAGCTTTCTTTTTTGGTCCAGACGGTGGAGACGCTCTTCTTCCTTCAAGGGATGCCGAGGAGCTTAGAAGGTGGGCAAGGTGACAGATTGCCCTAGGTGGAAAGGTGTCACGACTTAAGGCAAGAAAGAAGCCCTAGTGTGGAGCTCTACTATGTCCGGAAACATGGTCAGGCAAGGCGGATGAGAGGAAAGACCCTGAAATTCGCTCACCCTCCAGGCAGAAGTTATTGCCATTAAGAAGGTTGTTATGTTTAAGCAGCCGGAGGGGGCAATTGTGCACTGGGTTGAATGGTGCACACATCAAATAGGTGAGGATCAAATTAAGGTCCCACTGGCGCATGATAAAAGGTGAGGGGGGGACAAATGTGTAAGCCCCTTCAAGAATCTATGTACAATAGGAGACATAAAAAGTGACAGTTGATCTGGCAACTGTAGAAAAGCAGAAGGGCCGATAGATAACCATTGAGAGTGCCCAAAGCAGAGCCCTGCTGGGCCAGAGATAGAATGAAAAGAAGAATGTCAGAGAGAGAGGCAGACAGGGGCTCAACAGACCGTTCCTCGACCTTCAGTTGCCCTCTTTGGCAGTCAAGACTAACATCTTGACGAAGGTGCTACATCTGGGAGTCTCCTCCGCTGAACCCCTACTCCCATTTAACAAAGTCCTTACCGATGTCCTTCTGGGGACCTGGTCCAAACCTAGCACAGGGGCTCCTGTGACTAGGACGATTGCTCACTGCCACCGCCCCTCTCCAGGGGACCCACATTTACTCACCCAACACCCTACCGTGGAGAGCTTGGCAACCAAGCCTCCGCTTCCCATGGCATGGTTCCTGCTGCTCCCCCGGACAGGGAATCTAAGAGGTTGGACAGCTTGGGTAAGAAAATGTTTTCTACCTCCAGCCTTTATTGATGTCAGTGAACAGCGCATGCTTATTGGGCCGCTATTCCCACACGCTGTGGGAAACGGTTGCGCAAGTGCTGCCACAGGTCCCGGAGGAGGTCCAGACCATTCTTTCTCAAGCAGACACAGACGGGAGAGATGCAGCTAAGTTCACTATACGCCGTGGTTTGGACATGACCGACTCGTTGGGCAGAGCGGTTTCGCCGATCGTGGCACTCAGACTCCATGCCTGGCTGAGAACATCAGGCTTTTAGGGGGAATTCCAGTCTTCCCTCATGGACATGCCCTTCGATGGCACCCGTCTCTTCTGAGACAAGGCAGACCCGGCGCTGGAGCGCTTTAAGGATTCACGGGCTACCGCCATGTCCTTGGGGCTCTCAGCTGCCCCACATCCCCAGTCTGCCTTTTTCTCCTTTCGTGGCCACGGAAGGGGCTTTCAACCACGCCAACCTTATCCCAGCCACAGAGTCGCACAAGCTTCACAGCCTCTGCGTGGATGAGGCTGCAGGTCCTACTGGCCTCGTGGATCGGGTAGCCAGAGGTCTGTTCCAACCACCACCACCCTGGCAGCTGCAGCCTCCAAGCCCTTCTAGTCTTGCTCATTTAGATCATCTGCGTCCCGTTGGTGGCAGCATCCACCATCACGGACAGTCCAGCACATGGGTTCACCAGATCTTCTGAAGGGGCTACTCCCTCCCCTTCAAGCTTACGACTCGCTGACGGAAGATCATTTGTCGCTGCTTCGGGAGGAAGTCATGGCTCTCTTGACCCAGGGAACCATAGAGAGGACTCCAGTGCCAGAAGTAGGCTGTGGTTGCTATTCCTGCTACTTTCGGGTCCCGAAAAAGGACAAGGGCCTTCATCCTATCCTAGATCTCCGATCCCTCAACTACTTCCTCAAAAAGGAGAAATTCCAGATGCTCACAATGGCTCAGGTCTTGTCTGCCCTGGGTCCAGGAGACTGGATGGTAGCTTAGGACTTGCAGGACACCTATTTTCACATCCCCATCCTGCCTGCCTATCTGCATTACCTGTGGATTAGGGTAGGCCACAAGCTTTTTCAGTTCATCGTGCTCCCCTCTGGCCTTACCAGCACCCCTCGGGTATTCACCAAGGTGATGGCGGTGGTCGCAGCTCATCTGCTCAGAACATGGCTTGCCAGTCTTCCCCTATCTTGATGACTGACTGCAGAAGGCGGGCTCACCCTAGGCTGTTGCCTCCCACCTCCAGACTACGGCAAACCTCCTGCATTCGCTGTGGTTCACTATCAACATGCCGAAGTCACACCTCACTCCCTCTCACACGCTCCTTTTCATCAGAGCTGTCTGGACACAGTGCAGTTTTGGGCTTATCCTCATGAACGGCGAGTCCAGGATATTCAGGCTATGATACCGATTTTTCAGCCTCTATCCTGGATTTCGGTGAGACTGAATCTGAGACTGCTGGGCCTCATGGCCTCATGTATCTTGCTAGTGACACATGCCAGATGGCATTTGCAGGCTCTGCAGTGGGACCTAAAGTTCCAGTAGGCGCATTGTAGGAGGCTGGCTCAGTATATAGTGTCCACCTATGGTGAGGCACTGTGCACTGAGTCCATGCAATCCTTAGTGATAGTGTTTAGGTCCCTCATAACCAAAGTTCTCAAGGGGTAGCTGTGGAGAGCAGCTAAGGCTTATTCAAGAGAGTGTACAGCTTAGTTAGTCAGTAAACTCACACATAAGAAAGAATCACACCAGGTAAGTATAAAAATACTTCGTATTTATTAAACAAACACTAGACAACAACTTGGTATAGCTACTACCCGGAGATATCAAATACACACACAAAATACTTCAAAACCAGGTAAGTATCACAGGAAAGCACATGGGCCCCTATAGGTGGGCTGACCCATATGCTAAAATAGTGGAATGTGAAAGGGTTACCAAAACGGGACTAATACCCAAGGATGGAGGACCCAAGGGTAAGCACAGAAACACCCAAGTTGAGTAGCCAGGGTCCCCAGGGCGTCCGGGTGCAGAGTGGTTACACCAGGTCAAATGTCTATAGGACAACACCGCGTAAGTTGCGGTTTAATGTTTACTGTTCTAGGACCCTTTCCAAAGTACCCCGAAGCAGCCACTTGGATCAAGATAGGATGGAGAGCAACCCCACCCGTGGATACCCAGGAAACCAGGATACCTACACCAGGGAGCCCGAGTGCATAGGGGTGAAGTGGTGACGGAACTGCTCATTGACGCAATGGAGGATCATGGTGGATCATCAGCTACAGAGTCTTGTGGACCAGGCTGGTGGAACCAGGACGATGAATCCAGATGAGAAGAACTTGAAAGCAGAGGGGACAGAGACCCAACCAGCCGGAGGTGCTCACCGGAGGTGATCAGGAAACACAGGAGCACAATACCAGCCCTTGTTGGAGGTTCTTGCTGTAGCACGGTGAGGTTGAAGCAGTAGCTATGGAGACCAGGGGGTGATGCAGGAGCCCAGGAGCCGTCCACGAGCTTTCCCACGCCGGTCGACAAGTGCAGGGAGGTCAGTGGCCGGCAGGACCACCAACAAGCCTGGGCAAACACAAACAACGGTTTGCGGGAGAAGATGCTGTGTTGTAGACAAGCAAGGTCTGTGGGACTAACCCAGCAAGGGTAAGTGTAGGAGGCTGGCTTAGTATATGGTGCACACTTATTTAAGTGATGCACCTTGCACTAATCCAGGCAACCCTTATGGTGATTTTAGTAGTCTTTGATAACTATAGAAAGCTATCAAAGTGATAGTTGTGAAGAGCAGCTTTCAGGCTTATCTTCAAGGAGTGTTTGTTTTACCAGGTTAATGCTGTAGCGTAGGTTAAATGAAAAAGAACCACACAGTATTTATATAAAAATACTTCTATTTATTACACAACACTCACTATCTCATTGGTATATCTCCTGCCCGGAGATATCAACCCAATACACAAAAATACTTCAAATGCAATAAGGTAAGTAGTGCAAAATACAATTGTCTCCAGGGGGAGACCATACCATATACTAAGAAAGTGGAATGCGAACTGCAAAGGAGAACAGAATTGGACCAGAAAACCCAGAGGAACCGGGGACACAAGGAACCACCCAAGGTAACTACCCAGGAATCCCACAGAGGTTGTGTGCAGAGTGGGAACACAGCCGGGTGACCAATGGAAGTCAATGGAGAAGTTGCGGTTGCAGTTTTGCAGAAGAAGGACCCTTTTCAGAGGACCCCGAAGAATTCCCTTGGAGGACGGAAGGTTGGAGAGCCACCCCACCCATGGATGCCCCAGTAAACAAGTTACCTACACCATGGCAACCAGGTGCATAGGGGTGAAGAGACTTCGGAAACCTCTGTAAATGACAATGGAAGACTTGGAAGAAAAGGCCCCTGGAGAAGAAGGTGAAGAAGTCCAAAGGAATCCAAGGTTGGATTCTGGAAGTGAAGAACCAGCAAGCAGAGGGGATAGAGACTATGCCACTCTGAAGTGACCAGGAGGCACGAAGACACAATGCCCACCGATGTCGGGAGGTTCAGGAAAGTTGACGGTGACCTTGTCGCTGCAGCTGTGAGGACCAGGTGACGCTGTGGAAGACCAGGAGACACTGTGGAAGACCAGGAGCCGTACACAAGCTGTCGGATGTCGGTGACTAGGTGGTCGGTGTCCGACGGGAGCACCAACAAGCCTTTATACCCGCAACTCGTGTGGAGAATGGAGAAGGAGCAACTTTGGGACCAGCAAGGTCCAAGGGGCTCACCAGCAGCTGGAGAGTCGGAGCAGGCCCTGAGCCAGCAGGCGAGCCCACTGAAGCAGTAGAAGACCCTCAAGAGGGCCCACAGGCCAAAGGCACAGGATTCGCAAGAGGATCTCGAGCAGCTCACCAAGAATGAAGGCCCACTGTGCAAAGGATGCGGTGAGGATACTGAGCTTGGAGGGAAGAGATGCTGGAGGTTGGAGCTTCTTGTAGCCCGAAGATCTCTGGAGTGCAGAGTCAATAAGCCTTGGCAACGGGGCAGGTCAACGCGGTGCACAGGGGTTCAGTCCCAGCAGTTTCGACGAGGGATACGGGCCTCAAAATTGCTGAGAGGACAGGTCAGGCCTTGAGGGAGTTGCAGAACCACCATCCGTGGTGCTGAGCCTCGGGAAGTCCGTTGGACGACAGGAGCAGCAGACCAGTCAGCTTCGTTGCAGTGCCTGCAGATGCAGGAGAGAGACTAGACTCCTTCACTCCAAGGCAGATTACTTTGGGTGTCCTTGATGCCCACAGGTCTGTCAAAGAACCTGGAAGAAGCAGACACTGACAAAGAAGACTTGCAGAACAGAGACTTCCAGGCAGAGTCCAGTGAAGTCCGACTGTCCAGACGGTCGAAGAGCGACATGTTTTCAGTCTTGAGTCTTGTCTCACGACTAATCTAAGGAACTACCCACAGGTGAGCCTTAAGTACCCTAGGGAATGTTTTGAACAGCTCAGGGCTCCCAGAGGAGGAGCTGGGCAGAGGGGAGAATACTCCCATGTTTTTTGTCCAGTTTCGCACCAAAGCGGAAGCCAAGGGCTCCCTTAATGAGCTCAAACTGGAGTATGGAAGGAGGGCACCAAATGTGTACTTCAAAGCAGTCTGGTGGCGCTGGCTACACTAAGCCCTGTCTGGGAGGTGGTCACACCTCCCTGTGATAGGAAATCTATTGTTCTACCTTCCCCTGTTTGAGTTTCGCTCAGCAGCAGGAGGTCAGAATTATGTCTGTGGTTGGCAACAGCACTAGCTTTCTGTAAGACCCTGAAAGGCTGTTACCGGGAGTACAGGGGGGTACCCCGAGGGAGCCCCCCAGTACATGGGATCATACTTCCAACACTGGAATTGGTGTTGGGGTATGATTCCAACATGTTTTATACCAAACATGACTGGGTTCCACGTAGCAACTATAGAGTTAGACATCTCGTAATGACTGATGTCCACTATATGTATTAAAATGGCTGACTGCACTTACAAAGCCTGGAGAATTGACTCCGGGGTTTGTAGGGGTGTGCTGCTCATGCAGGGGCACCCTCACACTTATAACCAAGCACCATGCCCTCAGGACTGAAGAGCCTGCCATAGGGGTGACTTATAGGTTTTAAGTGCAGTGACCCACAGATATAATGAAACGTATATCTGTCGTGAGAGGTACAAGCACCAACTCACACAGGCTACAATGGCAGGCCTGTAGTCACAGTTTAAGTGGACTCCCATGGGTGGCACAAAACATGCTGCAGCCCATGGGAGACCCCTGGTGTACCTATGCCCTGGGTACCTTAGTACCATATACTAGGGACTTTCCAAGGTACAACAGTACGTCAGAACCAGCCATCAGGACGCAGGAGAGCCAGCAGGAATCGATGGAGCCCTCTCGAGGACCCTCTGGCAGCAGGCACAGGGAGTCACAAGGAAGCCTCCTCAGCAAACAGGAGATGAAGGCCCATGATGCAGAGGATGCAGGCAGGACGTTGTTCATGGAGCTGTGCAATGCTGGAATCTGGGGCTGCTTGAAGGTCTTCTGTGAAGAAAGTCAACAAGCCTTGGCAACCACAAACAGACGCAGACTACATGGAGGCGGTTCCCATTGGCTGGAGAGGGAATGCAATCGCCCAAGTTGCAGGGAAGACTGGTGAGGTCTCTGGTGAACAAACAAACCGCCACATGTGTTGCATATCCAGGCAATGTCCGTTTGACAACAGGATCAGCAAACCAGTCGTCGATGTAGAGGTGACTGCGGATGCAGGGAAGTGACTCCTTCACTTCAAGGGTGATTCCTTCTGGCTTGGATGCAGTCAGAGTCCTTGTGGACTTGGAGGATGCACGGCCACGGAGTTGCAGAAACTTAAAGAGCGTGGAGACAAAGTTGCAGCAGGAATCTTCCCACCGAGAGCAGTCTTGTCTTTAGTCCTGGCTCGAAGAAACAGCAATGTTCCAGGGTCCACCAGCAGAAGAGTCTTTAAACAGTCTTCAGATGACAGGCAGTCAGATCGTGAAGTTGTTGTTGGGACGAATCTAAGGACCCACTCAGGGTAGTCCTTATTTAACCCTAAAAAGGGGGAAAAGGCATCAGTGTGGGTTTAATGTGCTGAGAAGTTTGCTACCAAACTTCCCAGGTCTCAGTAAAGGCATTATGGAGCTGTGGAGTTCGTAGTGACCAACTCCCAGACCATATACTCTTTATGGCTTTACTGCACTTACAATGTCTAACAATGGCCTTAGACACTGTAGGGGTACAGTGCTCATGCAACTGTACCCTCACCTGTGGGCTAGTGCACCCTGCTAGAGGGGTGACTTCCCTAGGCCACAGGCAGTGGGTTGCAAGCATGGCACACAGGGATGTTTGCCATGTCGACTCTTCACTTTTCTCTGCACTATATCATGCAGCCTGCAATGACAGTGTATTGGTGTTAAGGTGCAGGACCCCTAAGGCTGGCACATTAGGTGCTGCAGCCCTTAGAGACCTTCCCTGTTCAGTGCCCTCGGTACCCATAGTACCTTTTACAAGGGGCTTACCTGTGGCCAGCGATGTGCCAATTGTGGGTACAAAGGTACAGTTTTGGGAATGAACACAGGCCCTGGGAACCTGACTGGCAGGTACCCAGGGTGCATCAAGCCAAAGTACATCAAATGCCAGGCAAAAAGTGGGGGGTAACTATGCAAAAAGGGGCACTTTCCTACACTTAACTTCAAATTTAGAGGAAAGAGCACCGCCATTAGGGTCCTGGTTAGCAGGATCCCAGTGAACTACAGTCAAAACACACTGACACCAGGCAAAAAGTGGGGATATCTGTTCCAGAAAGATCCTACTTTCCTACTTGCAGCAACAGGGTAATCTCTCCGACATGGTCCAGATCTAGGAGAGAACTGCAAAGGACCTGCAGTGGTGGCTTTATTTAAATACCCTATTGTAAATAGATTTATTCAAGGGGCTTGTACATATGTTTCCACCTGCCCCTATCATCATGCCTCAGTGGGACCTTAATTTGGTTCTCACCTTCCTGATGTGTGCTCCATTCGAACCTCTGCACAACTGCCCCCTCCGGCTTTTTAGTGGCAATAACTTCTGCCAGGAGGGTGAGAAAATTGCAGGCTCTGTCATCTAAGCTTCCTTACCTGGTCATTTTCCCTGATAAGATGGTGCTTTGCACTTGGCCCTCTTTCTTACCGAAAGTGGTAACACCATTCCACGTGGGGCAATCTGTCACCTTGCCCACTTTCTACGCTCGCCTGCACCCTTCTAAAGAAGATCACAACTCCACTGTCTGGACCCAAAAACAGCATTGGCGCTCTACCTTGACCGCACAAAAGAGTTCCAGGTGGACGACCGTGGGGTACGTGGGAGTGAAGAAGGGTCATGCGGTGCTTGCATTAAAATCTGCTATGCTCTGGCCAAAAAGCAGCAGTCTCCTGAATGCTTAAGGGCTACCAGAGCTAAGGCTGCTACCACGGCATTGCAACATGGAGTCCGAGTCCTCGACATTAGTCAGGCAGCAACGTGGGCATCACTTCACACTTTCACCAAGCACTACTTCCTGGACAGTCAAGTCCACAGGGACTGCCGTTGGCCGCTCTGTCCTGCAAGACTTCCTGGTCTAAACTTATCTGCAGTCCCTCCTCTGGGGATGGTATTGCTTGGATATCTTTTCAATGGTAAGGAATCTGCAGCTAGATGTCTCTATCAGACAGTCAAGTTACTTACCTTCGGTAACGCATTACCTAGTAGAGACGTGATCTAGCCACAAATTCCTTACCGACGTACCCATCCTCTCAACACTGCAGACAGGTTTCTAGGGTCAGGGCTAATCACTTTCAGGGCCCTAGTTGTTCAGACACACACACATGTCGGTGCACTTCATGGCTCCGTGCTTCTGGCATGGAAAGTTGTGAAAAGTAACTGACGTCAGCATGCCGAGGTGTCACCTATATAGGTGACGCGGACATCACAACAGTGGAGATGACGCAGACAACGTCACGCGGAGCCAACCAATGCCACCTACTGGCACACAAGGGTATTGCTCAGAGAAAAATCTTCCGATCCGGTCTGACGCCTGGGAAATTCAAAGGTAAGGAATCTGCGGCTAGATCATGTCTCTACCAGATAAGGCGTTACCGAAGGTAAGTAACTGCTCTTTAATTTCGGACAGCCTGGGGTACTGCAGGCCTGTGCTGCCACTCTTGAGACATCTGCTGCCTACTGTCAGGACACCTAGCATGGTAAAAGCAAATTGGTTTAACTTTAACATGCTAACGCATGCAAATATTAGCTCTGACTTGCATTAGCACATTAAAGCCTTGACTAGTGAGTTTGCCAATGCTTGTTCCAAGGAGCTTGTGCTGGTGCTCATATGCACATGGATGGAGGGTGTGCTGTGGATTATACATAGACATGGGTGTGGTAAAAACATGCAAAGCTCAGAATTACTATCTTTAGTAACAGTTTCTGGTCTACTAGGCAAAGTTGATAATTGGAAAGAGATTGCAAATTTATTCAGCATACACCATAAACTGAATTGTCTACTTGTGTGTGTGTTTTTTTTTTGCAGTATTTTTGGGTGCAGTTTTTTCTTTAGCATGAACTTTGTTCCTGAAGGCTTTGCATGAGAACCACACATTATACTTTTTCTTTAATTTTTTAATCTCAGGGTGGTTAAGGGATTAACCCAGATTTTCTGATAGATACTTCTTCCTGCAGGTTCCTCACCTCTTGAATATCCTTCAAGGCGTTACACTGGTCTGGGAAAAACTTCTTCCATAGCTCTCCCTTAATGGTAGGGGGCGGCGACTGTATCGATGCCATAAGTGAAGTTCATTTCATCTCGCAGATGCCATAAAGCACTCCCACTATTGGCACAACAACAGTTCCTTTTCATCTGCTCCTTCGATGTGGTCTGAAGCTCTTCAGGGATTTATTTTCTCAAAAAACTCTTTTGGTAGTGCAACAACAAAGTGTCACCCCTAAAGTGGTCAGAAAACCATGTAAAGTAAGTGGGTTCAGATGTCAGTGACTGACACCATGACGTTTGCCCCTGGTGCCTAGGATCTGGTTATGAGTCGAAGGCTTGCTAGGCATGCCAAAGTATGCATCCGAAAGCCATAAAATAGAGAGAAGCAAAACTCTTTATGGCTCGGGCCAAGGATGACAGCAGGGGAAGATGCAAATGTAGATCATGATGAAGTCGCTAGAGTCATCGATTTCGAGGTCTTTCTGCCATAAGTACACAAAAAAAGAGGCATAACAGCGGCAAGACAAAAAAAGGTAAGTCTTCAAGAGGTTCTCCTTAGGCTCCTTGATGGAGACGGATTTGGTCAAAGTCCACCCCCCCTTTGGAGCTGGTGCCACATGTGCCAGTGGAGTTCCCATCACCCCTACTGACTCCACCTCCTCCAGCAACTAAGCATACAACCCTAACCTAACTTTACGGTGCGGTATGGATCCATTGTCGTACCTGAACGCCATGTTTGAGTTGTCCAGGCTGGTGATAATCCCCTCTACAGCTTCTTCAGGCCCCATGGATCCTTTCAGGTTGTCCGGCAGACTACTGCTGGCGGGTCTTAACATGGTGCCATTCGCACCCTTCATGCCCCAGTCAATGGCGCCATTGGTTCCAGTGACAGTGTCAGTGGCGCCAAACCTGACTCTGCCCAGGCCCTGAATGTCGGTCCCGATCGTGGGTCCTATGTCATCGACATCAGAATTAACGTCAGAAACTACACACAACTTCACAACTAGTGATTCAAAGGTCTAGCTGGGAAGCCTAGCACCTCCTAGAGGAAATACAATATAAGGAGAAAAGCTACTCCTTTTACACCCTCCTTGACACAGATTCAGACCTGGATGAGGCTGGGAACCCTCATGATAAACCTGAGGGTTTCCAAGACCTCGTGGAGGCCTGTGGGCTAGACACCTCGCCAGAGCTCGAATTGCTAGACCCCTAGTTACCTTACTTACCCCTGCCCACATTAGAACATATGGTCAACATATTGATAGAGGTGCTGCAGCATATACCTCATTCAGTAGAGCCACATATACCATTGAGTGAAGCCCTTCTGGATTCTGGAATAATCCCTCGTCCACTCCAGCTGTCAGGAGAACCATAGCGAGGAGATACACATCAGCACCGGGGGATCCCTCCACTTTCGTTTGACGCACCCTTTCCCTGAAAATGTAGTTATCCAGACATCTTCCTTTTCCACATTTTCTGCAGGCAATTACCATTTGTCACCTGCTGACAGTCAGAAAACGAGGAAGCCTGGTCCTGAAAGATTTTTGCTGCTAGGCACCTGGCTCTGAAGTCTCTTAATGGCACATCCCTCCTAGATAGATATAGCCACTCGTTATGGAACCAGAATAGCTTAACCGCCCCCAAACTGTCCGATGACCTTCAGACACGCTTCATGGATCTTGTGCGTGATGGTCAAGGGGCTGCTGGGCAAGTCATTCAGTCAGGTCTCAATAGTGCAGACTCTGTTTCCAAGGCAATGGGGACCTCAATGGCAGTACGTAGAATGCGTGGCTCAGGACATCGGGGTTCTCAAATGATGTTCAGTTGACCTTGACGGATCTTCCATATGACGGTTCCACGCTTTTCAGAGACAGTGCGGATGCAGCTTTGGTGCTCTTTAAAATCAGGTCAGCCACTCCTCACTCTCATGGTTTGCAAACCCCAAAAAGAGACAACTGGGGATTTTGCAAATACCAAGGTTTCGTAAGAGGCCTCAAGTTCCGCCAGTGTCATAAAGCCATCATACAGCAACAGCTCCATAACCTTTTGCAACAGTAGAGGGGGCGTGGGAAGGGCAGGGGTTGAACTCCTTCTCAGCCAGTCATATCCTTCTCCTCCCCTTCCATTGGAGGGAAGCAGCTCTAGTTTGGCCTTTCCAGGGCACTCGAAACTGGTGAGTGGTTAGGTGTCCTTCTTTCTACAGGCCTGGAAGGCCATAATTTCGGCTCAGTGGGTCCTGCAGATTATGGAAATGTGGTTTACCCCACTTCTCCCCCTGCCACCCCCGCATGGATCACTGACAGAATATCGGAACCAAAAATATCACTTGGACAGAATATCATGTCAAAAATATCAAGGACCAAAAAATCGAGAAGGTAAGTGCAAATATCTAAGTATAGATTTGCTATTCATTTTTTTTATTTTATTTTTTATTCTTTTTATTGTTAATCAAAACACCGTCACAGTTTACATTTGATAGAAATCATAAGCCATGGTAGTCAGCGACACATTACACACAATTCCACAGTATCTTGCGAAGCATACTTTACACGATAGAACATTAAGTTATTAGATCCTCCAGGGGCGGCTGTGCCGGTAACACGGGTGGCTCACATATGGTATCTCTATAGTCGTTCCATTTCCCCCATATTTTTATCAATTTTCTAGGGCATCCTCTTGAGACATATACTGTTTTTTCTCGAAACATGGACCAATCCATGTCCCCTTCCCATTCCCTCAGCGTCGTGCTGTGTGGACTCCCCATTTCCTTGCAATGTTCCTCTTAGCGACCATCAAGCCTAGTGTTACCCAGGTTTTCTCTTTACTGCCCAAGTCAGTCGGCTCCCATATATTTAGGAGACACCGCTTGGCCTCCATTGTTTTTGTCTGCCCCAGAACTTCTCCCATACATGAGGTAACTGCCCTCCAATATCTCGCTATGTGAGGGCATTCCCACAGTACATGAAAAAAGGTGCCTTCTCGGCCACATCGCAGTCTGCAATTAGTGTCATTTCCATACCCCATCCTGACCACAGCCGGCCCGGTAACATGTATCCTGTGCAGTATTTTCAGCTGCACCAGTTTCGACTTTGAGGATATCGCCCACTCCCTCGGGGATGCCAGCGCTTCCATCCACTCCTCCTCAT
This sequence comes from Calotriton arnoldi, assembly GCA_963921515.1. Lineage (NCBI taxonomy): Eukaryota > Metazoa > Chordata > Amphibia > Caudata > Salamandridae > Calotriton > Calotriton arnoldi. Next base: position 364,934 of record CAWUFW010012157.1, read on the forward strand.
CAAGTTCTGTTAGGTCACTTTCCCACATTGCACGGAGCCGCGGAGGGGATCAGGTGAATGATTTATAAGTTTTAGGTACGTCAGGGAAATTGCCTTCTTGGGCATATAGCCGTCCAGAAGCCTATCCTCGAGAGGAGAGGCCTCAGGTGGGGTCTCCCCCTTCGTGATAACTGTGTATAGTGCGTGTCGCACCTTCAAGTATCTGAATCTTTCACTGTCTGTGAGCTCAAAATTATGCTGGAGGGCTGTGAAGGGCATCACCTCTCCTTTTTTCCAGAGATCGCCCACTCGAGAAATCCCTATCATGTCCCACCTATCAAACCCCTTCGTCTTCCAGAGATCTCCCAGTCGTTCAGAGTCCCATAGCGGGGTAAACCACGTTATGGTGTTTGCCCATCCCATAACTTTCTGGACCTGGTGCCAAACCTGTACTGAGTGTTTTGTAGGGCCTGTCAGGGGGACTTTGGGCGGTTTAGAATATAGTGCTCGTGTATAATTCCCCCCAAGGAGGAGCCACCTATCCATGGCATAGCCAGGATCCGTAAGGGGCCGGTATATACAGTGGTTGATAGCTGCTAGTTGTGCCGCCCAGTAGTATTTCTAATATTTGGCAAACCAATTCCCCCATCATACCAGCTCCGCACCAACCTCTGGAACGTGATTCTTGGCCGACCACTCCCCCAGAGCAGCGTTCGCTGCGCACTTTCCACCTGTCTGAAATATGATGTGGAAATTTGGGCAGGTGAATTTTGTAGGACGTATAAGAACCGAGGCAGAGACATCATTTTAAATAATGCGGCTCTCCCCAATAGTGACAACGGAAGAGATTGCCAATGCTCTACATCAGACTTCAGTCGCTGCAGCAGTGGCAAGAGGTTAGCACTATAAAATAATTTGGGATCCTTAGTGATAAAAATCCCCAAATATTTACACCCCTCTGTCACTATCTTGAGTTGATAGTCTTTCGGTAGGACCGGCGGTGTGCCCTGAAGCACAAAAATTAGCGACTTTGACCAGTTAATAGTGTACCCGGAGTATGTACCGAAATTTGTAAAGATGTTAAGGACTCTACGCAGGGATCTTTTTGGGGAAGCCAAGTATAACAAAATGTCGTCTGCGTAGAGCGATATCCGGTCCTCCTAGTCATCAGCCCAGCGCAGCCCTCTTATTACGGGGTCTCGTCGGATCCAGCAGGCCAAGGGTTCTAACGTAAGCGCAAACAGCAGGGGGGGCAGAGGGCACCCCTGTCTAGTCCCCCTGTGGAGGTGGAATATTGCAGACTTTTTGTTGTTGACCACTACTTGCGCTAGTGGGTCAGTGTATAAAAGTCGGAGCCAACTGATAAATTTGGGACCTAATCCCAACCTTTCCAAGATGGCGAACAGGTACGGCCACTCTATGGTGTCAAACGACATGGTGGCGTCTAGAGACGCCACAACTGCATCTTCCATTATAGTGTCAGCCCTTTCCATAACACCATGTACCCTCCTTAAATTCAGGGATGTGTTACGCGACGGCATAAAGCCAGATTGGTCCGGATGGACCAACTCCGGAAGGACGCGAATCAAGCGTGTGGCAAGCAATTTGGCCAATATTTTGGCTTCGGCGTTCAGCAGCGATATGAGTCGGTACAACGTGCAGCTGTCTCTTGGTTTCCCCTCCTTAGGTATCACTACCAGGGTGGCTAATCTTTGGTCCTGGGGAAGGGATCCCTCCTCAAGACTCTCTATAAACATTGCTCTGAGGTAGGGGGCAATCTTATCAGGCCTTAGTTTGTACAGTTCTATCGGGAGGCCATTAGGGCCCGTTGCTTTTCCGGTCTGGAGAGAACGAATGGCCTGTGCTATTTCGTCTGAGGCGATGTCTCCCTCCAACGAATTTCTGTCCTCGTCCGCCAATATCGGCAGACGAATTTCCACCAGTAGTTCTTTGGTTTCCACCTCCTGTCTGGTGGACCTAGAAGTGTAGACCAAGTCATAATATCTACCAAACTCGTCCGCGATGTCCTGCGGATCAGTGAGCTTTTTCCCGTTCGCTGCCCAAAGTTCCGTGACCAGTCGGCTCGCTGCTTCCCTCCTGTCTAACCAGGCTAACAGTTTCCCGGCCTTGTCCCCCAACTCGTATACGCTCCCCAACTTGTGACTTAGCATGGTTTTGGCAGATTCTCTCGCCTCGGATCTATATTCCTCTTGTGTCAAGTGGAGAGTATGTGTCGCGTCTTGGTCTGCTGACGTCGCGAGGCCCTCCTCCATTCTGAGAATTTCCTCCTCCAATCAGAGAAGTCTAGCTTGTCTGTCTTTTTTCACCCCGGAGATCTGAGACGGAGCGTGTCTCCTTATCACTGTTTTAAAGGCCTCCCAAAGGACACGAGCTGAGACAACCGTGCCGTCATTTTCAGCAAAGTAGTGTTCAATTTCTTGTTCTAACTTTGATTTAATTGTGGGGTTTCGGAGATACCAGGGGCTAATAGGTGCAACCCGAGTACAGTCTCCCTTCCCATACTCCATGTGTAGCCAAACCGTGGAGTGGTCGGATATATCCCTAGCTAGGTGTCTTACTTCTTTGACGTAACCAACCTGCGCCGTCAGGGCGAGGATATAATCTAGGCGGGAAAAGCTTTTGTGGACCCCAGAGTGAAACGTGTACTGTGTCTCTGTGGGGTGATACACCCTCCACATGTCCACCAGTCCCATAGCTTCCAGGAAGGAGTTTAGGTCTCCTCCTATTACCATTCTACCATTGGGAAACGTAAGTAGTACCCCCCCCCCCCCAGGTCTTTAAATGTAATTTCCTGCAATCCTGGTGGCAAGTACAGTGACAGCAGTGTCAGCGCCTCACCCTCCCACTGTCCAGATACCGTCGCATATCTCCCCAAATTGTCAGTGTAAACCTGCTCTATTGAAAGTGCATTTTTTCAGTATGCCAACTCCCCTGGAGCCTGTCATGAATCATCCGGAGTGAACCACTAATTGGTAGCCCCCTCTAGCTAGGGCCTTGCACATGTTTCCTATAAGGTGCGTCTCCTGAAGCAACACCACTTCAGGGGCATGTCGCTTAAGAAACTGCAAAATAATTCCTTTTTTAATTTTATCCCGCAAGCCATTCACATTCCAGGATAACAACTTAATCCGTTTCTCACTTGTTGTGCCCATGTCTTCGGCTATTCTTCGGTATGGGGGAGGGGGGCACCCAGCCATGTCCCCGGAACACCCACCCCCACACAATAGAACCGAGTGCGAACTGTCGTGATCTCAACACAGAGTTCCTGGTCACTGCATTTCCCATGCTTAGACTCGCTAATTACAATTCTGTGACAAACGAAAAATAACCCTACAAGAACAAGACTCCCAACACCCCCCACCCAGTTACCCTCCCTGCTCTTCCGCACTCTGGGCTCGAAACTGCCCATGACCCCAATAGTGCAGAGTGCCGGTCGCCCTAACCAAGAAAACTAACTAGAAATTGGAGGGGGAAGAGGTAGTGGACTCCTGCCCAATGGACCCCCAACCGCTACTATGTGCTCCCCATTACCCATAGATGGACATGCATCATATACAAATATAATCAAATAGTGCAGAAAATGTTCACTTGGCCTGCTCAGCGCAGCGTCTCGATTCATCCGGTGTCATTAGAGGTGAGGGCGACGTAGAAGTCTCTTCGTTAACAGCTTCCAGCATGGCAAAACAGTCACTGGCCAGTTCCAATGCCCAAGTCTTATCTTACGTTGTGAATTTTCGCTGGTCTCCAGCCCTCCAACCATTCTTGTGCTTCTTCCGGCGTGTCAAAAAACCAAGTCTTGCCGTCCCCTTCTACTCGCAGCTTAGCCGGGAATAACATTGCATAACGAATGCCTTTATCACTCAGCAATTTTTTAACATCCAGGAAGGTGCGACGTTGGCGTTGAATCGCAATGGTAAAATCTGGGAAAAAGGACAGTTGACTGTTGTCAATCTTTAGAGGAGGGTTAGCACGTGCCGTTTGTATGATACTGTCTCGGTCCCTGAAGTTAAGGAGTCGTGCCAGGATAGGTCTTGGAGGGGCACCGGGCTTAGGTCTTCCTCCTGGCCCTCTGTGTGCCCTCTCAACTGTAAAGAATATCTGAAAGAGACACGTTAGTGACAGATTCCTTACCTTAGAATATCCCCAGGCGTCAGGCTGGATCCGGAACGTTTTTGCGTAGCAGTACCCTTGGGCGTCGGTAGGCGGCGTCGTGCGGCTCCGCGTCCGTCGTCGGCATCGTGATCGCCGGGATGACGTCGTAGGCAGTACTTAGACGCCGCCCCTGCGCGCTGACGTCAGTTCTTCTTTTTCCGCGCCAGTAAGCGCAGATCCGGGAAGAGCAGTGCCCTAGTCATTTTTTGACTATATTTTTGGTGATTTTTCACTGTTTCTTCTCACGAGTCTATCGACTCCGAAGGTGTCGGTAGGGATGCCCGGCTTCAAGCCCTGCGACGTCTGTGGTCGTATGATGTCGATCACAGACCCGCATTTAGAGTGTATCTACTGTCTCGGCCGCGACCACGACACGAAGTCGTGCCCCGACTGCCGGGCCTTGCACCCGAAGGCTTTGCGAGAGCGGTCTCGAAAGCTCCTCGAGGTCGGCAGTCGGCTCCGCGCCACACCAAACCCCGGTCACGTGAGAGGTCGAGGGGACGGTCGCGGAGTCCTCATCGGTCGTCGGGGTCCAAGTCTTCGCACTCCTCCGGTAAGTCGAAGCATAAAAAGTCTAAGAAGCGTCATCGCTCCACGACTTCGCCTCGCCGGTCTCGCGACTCGGCTAAGGCTCCTGTCGGCACCGCCCCCGCGGCTCCGGGAGTGCCTGTGGAGCCGCCCCCGAATTACCCATCCTTCCCGGGTTCGGGGGCGACTCCGGCCGAGATGCAGGAATTCCTGTCGGCCATGGCCCGCCTCTTTGGGCCTCAAGGTCCCCCCGGTGCGCCTTCGGGCCCCGCGGGCCCTGATGGGGTTTCCCCGGCGCCGCCGACGACTCCGGTCCCGGCGCCGCCTGTCACACCAGCCTCGGTCCCGGCCCCGGCCTCGATCCCGGCTCCGGTGCTGCCGCAACCCCCATCGACGCTGGTTAACCTAACTACACCGGCGCCGATGTCTCCGGTGCCGTTCCGACGCCGCCCGGGGCTCGGGCGGCGTCGTTCCCGGTTCTCTCCGGATCCGGACACGGCGCCGGACCAGCGTCGCTCGACGCCGGCTCCGACGCCGTTGAGACCTTGGGTCCCGCGTGTCCCTCCTTCTCCTTATTTTGAACCTGAGGAGGACGAAGAGGACTGGGAGGGGTCGGAGGACCCTCTCACACGGCAGTGTGAGTACGAACAGGACTGGGCTGAGGAACTTGGGGATGCCAGTGGGCTGGACACCTCCCTGACCCTGGCATGCTGTCTCCTCCTTCCGTGGCAACGGAGGAGGAGCAAACTTTGCAACGGTGTTGCGTAGAGCAGCTGGGGCCTTACACCTCCAATTGCCTACAGTGGCCGTCAGGACTAACCTCCTGACGGAAGTGCTTCAGCCGGCGGCTACCTCCTCGGAGCCACTGCTGCCGTTTAATGACGCACTTTCTGAAGTTCTTTTGGGCACCTGGTCCAAGCCCGCCACAGGGGCTCCTGTGGATAGGAACGTGGCCCGACGCCATCGCCCCACTCCGGGCGACCCCCTGTTCCTCTCCCAACACCCCACTCCTGAGAGCTTGGTTGTCCAAGCCTCTGCTTCCCAAACCGCCTTCCCTACCGCTCGTCCGGATAGGGAATCCAAACGCCTGGATCAATTTGGGAAGAAGGTCTTTTCTTCCTCCAGTGCTGGCTTGCGGTCTGTCAACACCGCTTGCCTTTTGGGCCGATATTCCCACTCTCTGTGGGACTCGGTGGCGCAAGCTTTGCCCCAGTGTCCTGAGGAGGTCCAGACACTGCTTTCCCGCGCCATTGCGGAAGGAAGAGATGCGGCTAAATTTACCATTAGATGTGGCCTTGATACCGCCGACTCGCTGGGTAGATCAATTGCAACGACAGTGGCGCTGCGCCGTCACGCCTGGCTGAGAACCACTGGTTTCTCGGGTGATGTCCAGAACACTCTTATGAAAATGCCCTTTGATGGGGTCGGTCTTTTTGGGAACAAGGCAGACCATGCGCTGGAGCGTTTTAAGGACTCACGGGCTACGGCCAAGTACCTGGGCCTTTCTGCTGTACGCCCTCCGCAGCCATCTGCTTTTCGCCCCTTTCGTGGCCACGGAAGGGGCGCCCAGTCACGTCCGCTGCCCAGCCACCGGCCTGCGCAGCAAGCGTCTTCGCGTGGCAGAGGACGTGGCTCCCGCCGTGGCGGGTCAGGCAACCAGCGTGCGGGTCAGGCCACCAACCCCGCCCCGTCCGCGGCCTCCAAGCCCTCCTAGTCCTTCCTTTCAGGTGCACAGCACGCCAGTAGGGGGCAGGGTCCGCCATCACCTTCACCACTGGCGTGCCATCACTTCGGACTGGTGGGTCTTGGACATTGTCCGAAGGGGCTACTCCCTCCCTTCGAGACCACCCCCAGCCATGCCACCTCAATTCCACCGCATGTCAGGGGATCACTTGGTGCTTCTTCAGAAGGAAGTTGCGGCCCTCTTGGCCAAGAGGGCCATTGAGCGCGTTCCGACCCCAGAAGTAGGATGTGGTTGCTACTCCCACTACTTTCTGGTGCCCAAAAAGGACAAGGAGGACATGCGTCCTATCTTGGACCTCCGGAACGTCAATCGCTTCCTCCGGAAGGAGAAGTTCAAGATGCTCACCTTAGCTCAGGTCTTGACTGCCCTAGACCCTGGAGACTGGATGGTAGCGTTGGACTTGCAGGACGCTTATTTCCACATCCACATCCCCGTCCTGCCGGCCCACCGGCGTTACCTGCGGTTCATGGTGGGCCGCGAGCATTTTCAATTCACCGTGCTCCCCTTTGGCCTCACAAGTGCCCCTCGGGTGTTCACGAAAGTGATGGCGGTGGTCGCAGCTCATCTGCGCCGGGCAGGGGTTCCAGTCTTCCCCTACCTCGACGACTGGCTGCTGAAGGCGGGCTCGTCCCAGGCAGTCGTCTCCCACCTCCAGACTACGGCCGAACTCCTGCACTCGCTGGGGTTCTCCATCAATGTGCCGAAGTCGCACCTGATTCCTTCTCCACAGCTCCTTTTCATCGGAGCAGTTCTGGACACGACGCAGTTTCGGGCCTATCCTCCCGAACGGCGAGTCCGGGATATTCAGGCTATGATTCCGATCTTTCAGCCTCTATCCTGGGTTTCGGTACGGATGACCCTGAGGCTGCTGGGCCTCATGGCCTCCTGCATCCTGCTGGTCGATCAAGCCAGATGGCATATGCGGGCTCTGCAGTGGGACCTGAAGTTCCAGTGGGCGCAGCACCAGGGCAACCTGTCCGATCACGTCCAGATCTCGGAGGTGACTGCAAAACAGTTGCAGTGGAGGCTCTCGAACCGGCAATGGGTCATGGGCAGATCCCTCTCCCTTCCCCAGCCAGAGCACACAGTCGTGACGGACGCGTCCCTTCTGGGATGGGGCGGTAACATGGGAGAGGCGGAGATCAGAGGCCTCTGGTCTCCGGCGAAGTCCCGGCTCCATATCAACATTCTGGAGCTCCGGGCGATCCGACTTGCACTCAAGGCATTCCTTCCCTCTGTCAAAGGGAAGGTAGTGCAGGTGTTCACAGACAACACCACCGCCATGTGGTACTGCAACAAACAAGGCGGGGTGGGGTCGTGGACCCTATGTCAGGAGGCTCTGCGCCTCTGGACATGGCTGGAACATCAGGGCATATTCCCGATGGTTCAACACCTGGCAGGTTCCCTGAACGCCAGGGCGGATGAACTCAGCCTCAGGTGCATGATGGATCACGAATGGCGTCTTCACTCGGAAGTGGCGCAAGGACTCTTTCTACAGTGGGGAGAACCTTGGTTAGATCTATTCGCCACCGAAGAGAACGCGCAATGTCATCAGTTCTGCGCGTTGGAATTTCCAAGGCGGCACTCGCTCGGCGGCAGCTTTTCGTCGCGAGTGGAGTTGCGGTCTGTTGTACGCTTTTCCGCCTATACCACTTCTACCCAGAGTGTTGAAGAAGATTCGGCGCGACCGGGCCCAAGTCATCCTTGTGGCTCCGGACTGGGCTCGAAGAGTTTGGTATCCCGAGCTACTCAGTATGAGCGTCGATCCCCGATCCGTCTGCCTCTTCGGGAGGATCTTCTGTCGCAGCAGCAGGGGACGGTCCTCCACCCGAACCTGTCCAGTCTCCACCTGCTTGCGTGGAGATTGAGCGGCGGCAGTTGATTCCTTTCGACTTGCCTCCCGAACTTTGTGATGTGATTGTGGCAGCCAGGCGTCCCTCCACTAAGGTGGTATACGCCTGCAGGTGGAACAAATTTGTGGCATGGTGCACAGCAAAGGCTGTGAATCCCCTCTCTGCCCCTCTTTCTGAGGTTCTTCTGTTCCTTCTTTCTCTGGCCCAACAGGGTTCTGCCCTGGGTACCATCAAGGGCTATCTTTGTGCAATCTCGGCCTTCCTCAGGCTCCCTGATCAGCCCTCTCTTTTTAAGTCCCCTGTGGTTAACAGGTTTCTAAAAGGCATTACACACCTCTTCCCTCCTGTTCCGTTTGTCATGCCTCAGTGGGACTTAAACTTGGTTCTTACCTTTTTAATGTGCGCTCCCTTTGAGCCTCTACATAACTGTCCTCTTCGTCTTCTTACTTTGAAGACAGCCTTTCTGGTGGCCATCACCTCCGCTCGGCGGGTGAGTGAGCTCCAGGCTCTATCATGCCAACCTCCCTTTCTGTCTGTCCATCCAGAAAAGGTTGTTCTTAGGACGCGTCCGTCCTTCTTGCCAAAGGTGGTTACTGCCTTCCACATTGGGCAGACCATCACTTTGCCCACCTTCTTTCCGCCTCCGCATCCTTCCAGAGAGGAAGAGAGGCTCCACCGTCTGGACCCAAAACGTGCGCTTTCCTTTTATATCAACCGCACACAACACTTCCGGGTGGATGACCAGCTCTTTGTTGGCTACGTGGGCGCCAAAAAAGGTTGGGCGGTGCACAAGAGAACCATCTCCCGCTGGGTCACCTTGTGTATCAAAGCCTGCTATTCTTTGGCTAAGAAGGAGCCTCCTGTTGGGCTGCGGGCCCATTCCACCAGGGCAACGGCTGCTACCACGGCTTTAGGCCGCGGTGTTCCGCTGCAAGATATATGTCAGGCAGCTACGTGGGCCTCGCTGCACACGTTTACCAAGCATTACTGCCTTGACAGCCAGGTCCGGAGGGACGGCTTCTTTGGCCGTTCTGTCCTCCGGGACTTCCTTGTCTGATCTTTGTTCGCAGACCCACCACCGGGGTTGGTATTGCTGGGGTATCTATTCTAAGGTAAGGAATCTGTCACTAACGTGTCTCTTTCAGATGCACAAGTTACTAACTTGTGTAACGATATATCTGTAAGAGACAGTAGTTAGTGACAGATTCCTACCGCCCACCCATCCTCCCCGTTCTGCGAACTGATTTCTAGGGTTAAGGACATCCCTTTCAGGGCCCTAGTATTTTTCAGACACCTGTGTCAGCTTCTTGCATGGCTCTGCGTTCCTGGCGCGGAAAGTCGTGTACAGAACTGACGTCAGCGCGCAGGGGCGGCGTCTAAGTACTGCCCGCGACGTCATCCCGGCGGTCCCGACGCCGACGACGGACGCGGAGCCGCACGACGCCGCCTACCGACGCGCAAGGGTACTGCTACGCAAAAACTTTCCGGATCCAGCCTGACGCCTGGGGATATTCTAAGGTAAGGAATCTGTCACTAACTACTGTCTCTTACAGATATATCGTTACACAAGTTAGTAACTTGTGCTTCGACAGCGTTTTGGGACGTAGGTGGTTCATGATTAAGTCTTCCACGAACAGGTCCGCGGCTGGCCCCTCCGCTCGCTCAGGAACCCCAGTAATTCTGACGTTATTACGTCTTGCGCGACCTTCGTAGTCATCCAGTTGGGCAGCCAACCTTTTTTGCGCCAATTGAAGATCCTTGATTTCTTTACCCATTCGCTGGGTGTCGCCAGTTAGTTCCTTAGTCACCCCTTCCATGGTTTTCACTTTTTCGCAAGTGTTTTTCAAATCGGTCCTGAGCAATGTCATTTCGATGGATATGGAGTCCATTCTGTGTTCCAGCGAGGTATGCACCCCCGCTATGGCTGCCATTACGTCTGCCATTGTTGGATTCCCCCCCGGATAGTGTTGACGATTTCTCCGTCTCTCCCTTGGTTGCCCCCTCTTGTTCTCACCCTTTGTTAGTCGTGTATTTATCCAGCTTCGTCTGGAGCGTAGACCTCTGTCCTTTTGGTCCTGACATGGCGCAGCGGCGTAAACGGGGTATTAATCACCAGCACTATGTACTCGGGGTTCAGGCTCCACTCACAGCACACCAAGTCAAACACTCAAGAGGCTTCCAGAGTGCCGTCTCGCTAGGGCTGCCAAATGTATGATGCACTGACCTCAGCGTTTCATAGATGCTGTATCTTGCATTTACACCTCCCTCCAGCGAAGTATATGCCAACCAGTGGTTACTAACTGCGAGTTACTGTCCTCAGTTCGTGTGTGTTATGCCCACTGTGGCTTTGGACCCGGGTCTTCAGTGCACTGAGTGCAGCTTTGCAAGAATTTAGCCAGAGTTTACTGCCCCCAAGGTGACTTATGCCGCCGCGTCGCGGTTGGGCTCACCCATCCGTCGGTCCCGATCCAATGCTGTTGGGTAGACCGTTTAATCAAGTCCCGGCCCTCCCCTCCGGAGATTGCGGTGCGTGTGGGCTCTCCCCCCTTAGTTTCGGCCAGCATACTAGACTGCGGCCCTGCCTGTCCGCTTCCGACAGGGCTGCTGGGCGGCAGGCGGGTCGGGAGTTGCGGGGCTGCGCCACGGACCACCGATGTGTCTCCGGTCCCCGCAGCAGCCCCTCTGGTAAGGATTCCGATGGCAGGGGGGGGGGAGGGGAAACCAACTAGGGAAACTTTGCTGAGGCCCCTTGTGCCCGTAGGGGTCCGGATGCAAATTTTTTGGGCACGGGCCTCCGGGGCGCCGCCGCTACCAGACAACTGCGGCCACCCCTCACGGAGGTCCCGGCTGGCTGCGCAGTCACTCGAGCCCGGGGATTCTGGGCCCGATCTTCGCTCCGTTCCACTTCTGCCCGGAGTCTCTGCGCGATCACTTTCCGGCGTATGGTGCCACAGCGGAGGTACCGCACACACCCCGCCGATCGTTTGGGGGGAGAAAACGGATATTTGTGCGGATATTGAAGCGGTTTCAGGCCGTCGGCGTCAGGAGCTTCCCCGCCTCGCAGCCATCGCGCTCGGCGGTCAAGCCACACCCCTTTAGATTTGCTATTCTTAACACCACATCTTTGAACCTTGACGATGTATATATTGTCAAGGTATATATTTGTGGAGTTATATATAGTAAAACTTTACTTACCTATAGAAACTTGCCTTCTCGATATTCTTGACACAATATTTTGTCTCACGATATTTTGATATTCTGTGTCAATACCGCCCCCCCCCCCCCCCCACACACACACACACACCCTTGCTGTTTGAACCTTTCACAGGAACACCTTCTCCTGGGTGGCAGCCCAGTTTCATAAAGAAGCTGTGGAGTTGAACTAAGGTGCTTCTCCCAGTACTTTCTTATTTAAAAAAGGACAGTCCTTTTTGTTGGATTGTGGACCTCAGGGTCTTGTGCCTCTTTCTTCGGAAGAAGCAATTCAAGTTGCTGTCCCTAACTCAGGTTCTTTGGGCTCTGGAACTTGAAAACTGGATGGTGTCACTAGATGTACGTAATTCATATTTCCATATACTGATTCTGAAGTCTCTCAGGGAAGTACCTGGCGTTTGTGGTGGGAATAACCCACTACCAGTTTGCAGTGCTTCCCTTTGCCCTAACATCAGCACCACAAGTCTTCACAAAGGTGATGATGGTGGTGTCAGCCCATCGCAGAAAGTCGGAGATTCCAGTTTTTCCCTACCTGGATGGGCTGGCTCTTGGAAGCCAGGACTCCAAAGATGTGATCACACCTGCAGTCAATGGCATTCGTGCTGCATAACCTGGACTAAACCATCAATGTTCCTAAATTTCTCCTATTCATAGGGAAGTACTGAATATCACATTGACCTGAGACTTTCCACCTGCACAGAGACTACGGGATGTCTTTGCAGTGCTCCTGCACTTTCAGGAAGGTGCTCGGATTCCAGTCCTGTGTTTACCACGCCCGCTTGGCCTGCTGGCTTCTTGCATCCTCCAGGTCACACATGCTCAGTGATATATAGGGGCCCTCCAGTGGTGCCTCTGTTCTCCAGGGAGATGCAATCTGCTTGAAATGAGATAGATTCTGTAGGAAGCTGGCTCTGTATATACTATACCAAAATGAAGTATAGTGTGCACAGAGTCCAGTGGATCCCCAGAGGCTTTACAGAGGCTCAAGTTGATAATACTAATGCTCTCTTTCGTGGTAGTGTGGGCGAGCAGTTAGGCTTATCAGAGGGCAGTGCTAAGCATTTGTTGTACATACACAGGCAATAAATGATACACACACTCAATGACTAAATCTGAGACCATTTGTTTATAAAAAATAATGCTTTTAGTATATTTATTTTATAGAACCAAAGATACTTTGTTTCATGTAAATACCTTTTGCAATAGAATTACTATTCAAAATAAAAAGTGGACACTTAACTGTAATATTCAGAAACACAATGTTATCCTATGGAAGGAAACCCAATCAAACAAATTGCAGGTAAGTAAATAACTTAAAATCTTGGTTTTTAGGTTAAAGAATCAACATCAGGCAAGGTTCAAGTAAGTGACAAATCTGCACCTCCAGCAGCACAGGGGCTGCTAGGTGCAGGATTCAAATTCGTACTCTGGAAAAAATGTTATCCAATGGAAAAAGGGGGACTGCACCCTTTGTATGTCCACTCTCTTTGGGGAGGTTGTACATCCCTAACCCTATTGGCTAATCTTTTCCAAACCAATATGGAAGATTATGGAGAGAGGGGTCCACCTCAGTTTAGGGCACCTTAGGGGTGGTCCTGGCTGAGAGTGGACATTACTCCTCTGCTTACTAATATCTGAAAGAGACATGTTAGTGACAGATTCCTTACCTTAGAATATCCCCAGGCGTCAGGCTGGATCCGGAAAGTTTTTGCGTAGCAGTACCCTTGCGCGTCGGTAGGCGGCGTCGTGCGGCTCCGCGTCCGTCGTCGGCGTCGTGATCGCCGGGATGACGTCGCGGGCAGTACTTAGACGCCGCCCATGCGCGCTGACGTCAGTTCTTCTTTTTCCGCGCCAGTAGCGCAGATCCGGGTAGAGCAGTGCCCTAGTCAATTTTTGACTAAATTTTTGGTGATTTTTTCACTGTTTCTTTTCGAGTCATCTCGACTCTAGGTGTCGGTAGGGATGCCCGGCTTCAAGCCATGCGACGTCTGTGGTCGAATGATGTCGATCACAGACCCGCACTTAGTGTCTCTACTGTCTCGGCCGAGACCACGACACGAAGTCGTGCCCTGACTGCCGGGCCTTACACCCGAAGGCTTTGCGAGAGCGGTCTCGAAAGCTCCTCGAGGTCCGGCAGTCGGCACCGCGCCGCACCAAGCCCCGGTCCCGTGAGAGGTCGAGGGGCCGGTCGCGGAGCCCCGCCGGTCGTCGGAGTCCAAGTCTTCGCACTCCTCAGGTAAGTCGAAGCACAAAAAGTCTAAGAAGCATCATCGCTCTAAGACTTCGCCTCGCCGGTCTCGCGACTCGGCTGAGGCCCCCTGTCGGCACCGTCCCCGCGGCCCCGGACGTGCCTGTGGAGCCGCCCCGCATTACCCGTCCTTTCCGGGTTCGGGGGCGACTCCGGCCCAAATACAGGAATTCCTGTCGGCCATGGCCCGCCTCTTCGGGCCTCAAGGTCCCTCCGGTGCGCCTTCGGGCACCGCGGGCCCTGATGGGGTTGCTCTGGCGTCGCCGACAACTCCGGTCCCGGCGTCGCCCTTCCCGCCAGCCTTGATCCCGGCCTCGGCTCCGGCCCCGGCCTCGATCCCGGCAGTACCGCAACCCCGATCGACGCCGGTTGACCTAACCACGCCTCCGCCGGCGCCGATGTTCCTGACGCCGCCCGGGGCTCCGGGCGGCGTCGTTCCCCGGTTCTCTCCGGTTCCGGACATGGAGCCGGACCGACGTCGCTCGGCGCCGGCCCCGGCGCCGATGAGACCTTGGGTCCCAGATGTCCCTCCTCCTCCATATTTTGAACCAGAGGAGGACCAGGAGAGCTGGGAGGGTGATGACCCTCTCACACAGCAGTGTGACTATGACCAGGACTGGGCAGAGGAACTTGGGGATGCCAGTGGTCTAGACACCTCCCTGACACTGGCATGCTGTCTCCTCCTTCCGTGGCAACGGAGGAGGGAGCAAATTTCGCAACGGTGTTGCGTAGAGCAGCTGGAGCCTTGCACCTCCAATTGCCTACTGTGGCTGTCGGGACTAACCTCCTGACGGAAGTGCTTCAGCCGGCAGCTACCTCCTCGGAGCCATTGCTGCCGTTTAATGATGCACTGTCTGACGTTCTTTTGGGCACCTGGTCCAAGCCCACCACAGGGGCTCCTGTGGATAGGAACGTGGCACGACGCCATCGCCCTGCTCCGGGCGACCCCTTGTTTCTCTCTCAACATCCCACCCCCGAGAGCTTGGTTGTCCAAGCCTCTGCCTCCCAAACCGCCTTCCCTACCGCCCCTCCGGATAGGGAATCCAAACGCCTGGACCAATTTGGGAAGAAGGCCTTTTCTTCCTCCAGTGCTGGCTTGCGGTCCGTCAACACCGCTTGCCTTTTGGGCCGATATTCCCACTCTCTGTGGGATTCGGTGGCGGCCGTTTGCCCCAGTGTTCTGAGGAGGTCCAGACACTGCTTACCCGCACCATTGCGGAAGGTAGGGATGCGGCAAAGTACACCATACGTTGTGGCCTTGATACCGCCGACTCGCTGGGCAGATCGCTTGCAACGACGGTGGCGCTGCATCGCCACGCCTGGCTGAGAATGACTGGTTTCTCGGGTGATGTCCAGAATACACTCATGGACATGCCCTTTGATGGAGTCGGTCTTTTGGTTCCAAAGCAGACCATGCGCTGGAGCGTTTAAGGACTCACGGGCTACTGCCAAGTCCCTGGGCCTTTCTGCTGTGCGCCCTCCGCTAACATCTGCTTTTCGCCCCTTTCGTGGCCACGGAAGGGGCGCCCAGTCACGTCCGCTGCCCAGCCACCGGCCCGCGCAGCAAGCGTCTTCGCGTGGCCGAGGACGTGGCTCCCGCCGTGGCGGGTCGGGCAACCAGCGTGCGGGTCAGGCCACCAACTCCGCCCCGTCCGCGGCCTCCAAGCCCCCCTAGTCCTTCCTTTCAGGTGCACAGCACGCCAGTAGGGGGCAGGGTCCGCCATCAACTTCACCACTGGCGTGCCATCACCTCGGACAGGTGGGTCTTGGACATTGTCCGAAGGGGCTACTCCCTCCCCTTCGAGACCACCCCCAGCCATGCCACCTCAATTCCACTGCATGTCAGGGGATCACTTGGTGCTTCTGCAGAAGGAAGTCACGGCCCTCTTGGCCAAGAGGGCCATCGAGCATGTTCCGACCCCAGAAGTAGGACGTGGTTGCTACTCCCACTACTTTCTGGTGCCCAAAAGGACAAGGAGGACATGCATCCTATCTTGGACCTCCGGAACGTCAATCGCTTCCTCCGGAAGGAGAAGTTCAAGATGCTCACCCTAGCTCAGGTCTTGACTGCCCTCGACCTTGGAGACTGGTTGGTAGCGTTGGACTTGCAGGACGCTTATTTTCACATCCCCGTCCTACCGGCGTTACCTGCGGTTCACGGTAGGCCTCGAGCATTTTCAGTTCACCGTGCTCCCCTTTGGCCTTACTAGTGCCCCTCGGGTGTTCACGAAAGTGATGGCAGTGGTCGCAGCTCATCTGCGCCGGGCAGGGGTTCCAGTCTTCCCCTACCTCGACGACTGGCTGCTGAAGGCGGGCTCGTCCCAGGCAGTCGTCTCCCACCTCCAGACTACGGCCGAACTCCTGCACTCGCTGGGGTTCTCCATCAATGTGCCGAAGTCGCATCTGATTCCTTCTCCACAGCTCCTTTTCATCGGAGCAGTTCTGGACACGACGCAGTTTCGGGCCTATCCTCCCGAACGGCGAGTCCGGGATATTCAGGCTATGATTCCGATCTTTCAGCCTTTATCCTGGGTTTCGGCACGGATGACCCCGAGGCTGCTGGACCTCATGGCCTCCTGCATCCTGCTGGTCGATCATGCCAGATGGCATATGCGGGCTCTGCAGTGGGACCTGAAGTTCCAGTGGGCGCAGCACCAGGGCAACCTGTCCGATCACGTCCAGATCTCGGAGGGGACTGCAAAACAGTTGCAGTGGTGGCTCTCGAACCGGCAATGGGTCATGGGCAGATCCCTCTCCCTTCCCCAGCCAGAGCACACAGTTGTGACGGACGCGTCCCTTCTGGGATGGGGCGGTCACATGGGAGAGGCGGAGATCAGAGGCCTCTGGTCTCTGGCGGAGTCCCGGCTCCATATCAACCTTCTGGAGCTCCGGGCGATCCGACTTGCACTCAAGGCATTCCTTCCTCTGTCAAAGGGAAGGTAGTGCAGGTGTTCACAGACAACACCACCGCCATGTGGTACTGCAACAAACAAGGCGGGGTGGGGTCGTGGACCCTCTGTCCAGGAGGCTCTGCGCCTCTGGACATGGCTGGAACATCAGGGCATGTTCCTGATGGTTCAACACCTGGCAGGTTCCCTGAACGCCAGGGCGGACGAACTCAGCCGCAGGTGCATGATGGATCACGAATGGCGTCTTCACTCGGAAGTGGCGCAAGGACTCTTTCTGCAGTGGGGAGAGCCTTGGTTAGATCTATTCGCCACCGAAGAGAACGCGCAATGTCATCAGTTCTGCGCGTTGGAATTTCCAAGGCGGCACTCGCTCGGCGACGCTTTTCGTCGCGAGTGGAGTTGCGGTCTGTTGTACGCCTTTCCGCCTATACCACTTCTACCCAGAGTGTTGAAGAAGATTTGGCGCGACCGGGCCCAAGTCATCCTTGTGGCTCCGGACTGGGCTCGAAGAGTTTGGTATCCCGAGCTACTCAGTATGAGCGTCGATCCCCGATCCGTCTGCCTCTTCGGGAGGATCTTCTGTCGCAGCAGCAGGGGACGGTCCTCCACCCGAACCTGTCCAGCCTCCACCTGCTTGCGTGGAGATTGAGCGGCGGCAGTTGATTCCTTTCGACTTGCCTCCCGAAGTTTGTGATGTGATTCTGGCAGCCAGGCGTCCCTCCACTAAAGTGGTATACACCTGCAGGTGGAACAAGTTTGTGGCATGGTGCACAGCAAAGGCTGTGAACCCCCTCTCTGCCCCTCTTTCTGAGGTTCTTCTGTTCCTTCTTTCCCTGGCCCAACAGGGTTCTGCCCTTGGTACCATCAAGGGCTATCTTTGTGCCATCTCGGCCTTCCTCAGGCTTCCTGATCAGCCCTCCCTTTTCAAGTCCCCTGTTGTTAACAGGTTCCTAAAAGGCATTACACACCTCTTCCCTCCTGTTCCGTTTGTGATGCCTCAGTGGGACTTGAACTTGGTTCTTACCTTTCTCATGCGCGCTCCCTTTGAGCCTCTACATAACTGTCCTCTTCGTCTTCTCACTCTGAAGACAGCCTTTCTGGTGGCCATCCCGTCCGCTCGGCGGGTGAGTGAGCTCCAGCCTCTATCATTCAATCCTCCCTTTCTGTCTGTCCATCCAGACAAGGTTGTTCTTAGGACGCGTCCGTCCTTCTTGCCAAAGGTGGTTACTGCCTTCCACATTGGGCAGACCATCACTTTGCCCACCTTCTTTCCGCCTCCGCATCCTTCCAGAGAGGAAGAGAGGCTCCACCGTCCTGGACCCAAAACGTGCGCTTTCCTTTTATATCAACCGCACACAACACTTCCGGGTGGATGACCAGCTCTTTGTTGGCTACGTGGGCGCCAAAAAAGGTCGGGCGGTGCACAAGAGAACCACCTCCCGCTGGGTAACCTTGTGTATCAAAGCCTGCTATTCTTTGGCTAAGAAGGAGCCTCCTGTTGGGCTGCGTGCCCATTCCACCAGGGCAACGGCTGCTACCACGGCTTTAGGCCGCGGTGTTCCGCTGCAGGATATCTGTCAGGCAGCTACGTGGGCCTCGCTGCACACGTTTACCAAGCATTACTGCCTTGACAGCCAAGTCCGGAGGGACGGCTTCTTTGGCCGTTCTGTTCTCCGAGACTTCCTTGTCTGATCTTTGTTCGCAGACCCACCACCGGGTTGGTATTGCTGGGGTATCTATTCTAAGGTAAGGAATCTGTCACTAACGTGTCTCTTTCAGATGCACAAGTTACTAACTTGTGTAACGATATATCTGTAAGAGACAGTAGTTAGTGACAGATTCCTTACCGCCCACCCATCCTCCCCGTTCTGCGAACTGATTTCTAGGGTTAAGGACATCCCTTTCAGGGCCCTAGTATTTTTCAGACACCTATGTCAGCTTCTTGCATGCCTCTGCGTTCCTGGCGCGGAAAGTCGTGTACAGAATTGACGTCAGCGCGCAGGGCGGCGTCTAAGTACTGCCCGCGACGTCATCCCGGCGATCACGACGCCGACGACGGACGCGGAGCCGCACAACGCCGCCTACCGACGCGCAAGGGTACTGCTACGCAAAAACTTTCCGGATCCAGCCTGACGCCTGGGGATATTCTAAGGTAAGGAATCTGTCACTAACTACTGTCTCTTACAGATATATCGTTACACAAGTTAGTAACTTGTGCATATAGTCTAACTCCAGATTCATCAGCAATGCCGCCCACCTCTATATTTTTTGACGGATGGTTGGGGGCCAATTAATTGGATCACATTTCTTTTGCTGGTACACTACATTTCACAATATTATCTAATTCCTGCCTTGCTGTGCAGAAAAAATGAATTGAAAACTGTCATCATGTTGACTGCAGAGACACTTTATGGCTCCTGCAACGTCGCATGAACATTTCTTCTGTTGTTGATACGAAGTTGGGCCCCCACCGTCATGGGAGAGCTATGGAAGACATTTTTGTAGAACAGTCTAGCCCCTGGAAGGATATTCAACAAGTGAGTAATCTGCAGGTAGATAGAGTATCCACCAGAAAGATTGATACTGAAGGTAAGTAACTGTTTTGCCAAGGCCGGGATTCACACCTGGTTCCTCAGTTCCCAAGTCTGCAGCTATGCCACATCTACTACTGATTTTATTCACCCTATAAGGCAGAATTAGCCCTGCCAGATTAGATTGTGTCAGCTGCAGGTTGCACGCATATTTCTGCAGTTGGCTCTCAACCTGATTGCACTATATTACTGGCAAATATTAAAAATGCAGGGGGCGCTAGGTGGCGCACGACCAACATGGCCGCACTACCGTGAGGCTCTGGCAGCCCAGCAGCAACATCCTTACAAATATCCTGCCCAAGACTACCTGCCTTAACACTGACTTGAGCCGAGTGCTTGTGACTCCTGCCGCAACCCATTACTACTGAAATTGGTGACCCGCGTAGCCCTGAGACTGTGCAGGCGCCCGCTGAACTGGCGCCACGAGATCGCGGCTGTGCACTGCTGGACGCCATACCGGCTCCTCTTATCACTTTAGCCCCCGGCGCTCACGTGGAGACTGGGCCGCGCCGCCAGGATCGAGCTTTAGTGAATCACACCGGCACACAAGTGAGTCTGGAGCGTCCATCCCCTACACTGCTGCATGTTATGGCCCCCAATGCGCTGGTGGTGATGTGAGGATATTGAGTGACGGGCGCTGAGAGGACCCCCGCTGTGCCTACCTGCGGCCGTTCCAACTCCAGCGGCCCTGATACATGATACCGCGACCTGCGGCGGAGTGGCGGGACGAGAGGCCCCCGGCGCTGCAATTTGGTTGCACGCTGCTAGGCACAGTGGTGAAGGGGACAAGTGCGACGCGACCCTAGTGGCTCCTGAGGGCCCGGTTATTCATAAGGGCCCCAACAACTGGACACAGCCGCCCAGGCTATTATCTGACCTATATACAGTGGCACTAAATACTTGCACGATGAGCTGTCTTCCAACATGGTGCTGACTGGTGCAAACTAACACGGGCATAGGTTCTTCTCGCCTGCAGCTCAAAAAAAAGCGCTTGGGAATCGGCGCCTGCTGAAGAACATATTGTGCTCCCAAGATTGTGCGCTTACTTCTGGCCAGCCCCTACAGCCTGCACGTTCCCAGTCAACTGAGTGCTTGATCGCGTGGGGCACCCCAAAGCAGCTACAGGACCTGGCTGAACTACATTCACACGACGGTGTGGAGAGGTGCAAGGGTGGTGACACACTCGCGTGGCAATATAGGAAGCCTGCTCAATGCTGAACTTGGAAACATTTTTTGCGCCCCTGAAAAACACCGTCTCATCGAGCGCCTAGGATACTGCGCTTGAAGTCTCGACGCAATCAAAACCACCTTGTGCGGGGCCCACCATGGGGAAAACGGACAGCAAGCAATCAAAGTTGCCCTTTGAAGCCCAGAAGACTATCACGCGCTCTAGTGCGGACGAACCGGACACTGCAGGCACAGAACGGTTACAAGACCCGGAGACCTCCCGAGAAGATGTCAAAGCCCTCCTCCTTGTAATGCAACAAAGCCTCACATCTATAGAATCCAAAATGGACTCCATGAACACTCGAATGGACTCTATAGTCCACAAACTGGACAAGCATGAAGAGAGAATAGTGGAGGCTGAGAAACACATTTCGGACGGCGAAGACAACGCGACCCAAATGCAAAAACACATCGCCCAAATGGATAAGGTCCTGAAGGTCATCGCCGCAAAAAAGGAGGACTTGGAAGCGTGCAGTAGGCGTAATAATGTACGCATTATAGGTCTTATAGAAAGCACCAATACTGAAAGGATGGAGGATTTCGTCGAACGCCTACTGCGGGATACCTTTGGAGCTGAGGCCTTCTCACAGCACTTGACTATAGAACGAGCACATAGCTCTTTGGGCCCCAGGCCTCCCCCGGGAACGCAGCCGCGCCCGATCATCGCCCGTTTCCTTAATTACCGGGACGCGATGTGGCCTTGAAGCTGTCCTGGGAGAAACGCCACTTGAATTTTGAGGGAAATGACTTCACAATATACCCTGATTTCACTCCAGCAGTGCAAGAGGCACAAAGGAAATTTGTCCCAGTAAAGTTGAAACTACGCAACGCACAAATTGACTATGCACTACTATACCCTGCACACTTGCGCATCACGCATCAGGGCAAACAACACTTCTTCACTACGGCGCAACAGGTGGTAGATTTCCTCAAACATGTTAAATGACAATCTTCTCCTCGAATGTCACAGGACGCTCCATCCGGATCAACCTCGCCAACACGGGAATGAACAGAGAGACTTTAACTCCCTTAGATTCATCATAAGATGGCGCAGATGTCTTCGCTCTTTACTCACTATGTGGGACATAGGGACTTTCAATACGTTTCCGGCCTGCTTGCCGGGCTGAACGCCCAACATCCGCTGACTTGGGACAGCATTACTGCGATCCTGCACTAAGATAAGTGGATGGTATGGTGGGGAGGCAGAGAGAGGAAAACACATTGTAGTTAATGGGACCACACATGGACTAGGCTGGGCTACACTCTTTCCCCCCCCCCCACTCTGGACTAAGCCTGGTCCGGTTATCAACTGGTGGGAGGAGAGAACCTCGTGTGCCCCCTATTGTACCCCCCAAGGGCGTTCCCCTCGCAACTTAGGACTTTATGAGTTTTCTGCTTTGCTATGTTCTATGGGAGGTGGGAGGGCGTATAGATACCAGCATGTTGGGGTTGCTGTTGTGGGTGGGGGGTGGGGACTGGGAATGTTTGCTAGCAGTCTCGTAAGACACATGTTGATATGGAAAGATTTGTTGAAACATGCACAGTGCACCTTAGGCAGTGGACACTATACACATTCTGATAACACTCATATGATACTTCCCCTATGACTCCAGATACTGAAATTCTGAAGATACGCCTTTTGACGTGGAATGTCAGAGGTCTAGGGGACCCTCGTAAACGCAGGCAGATTCTGTCGTACCTAGATAGACACAGTATACACATCGCTATGCTCCAGGAAACACACTTTAACCCGACGCTTCCCCCGGCTTTTGCCAACAAATGGGCCATGCATAGAGTGTTTTCGTCTTACTCCTCATACTCTAGGGGCACTGCGATCCTGATAAAAAAGAATTCCCCATTCATTATGGAAGACATGACCTCAGATAAAAACTGACGATACTGCATGATTCGGGGCAGGCTGGAGTCACACTCTGTGACGCTGGTATGCTGCTACGGCCCAAATACAGACGATCCAGACTTCTTTACTGCATTATGGGGGAAAATACTTGAAATAGGCTCTACACATGTGATCTGGGGAGGGGATTTTAATACAGTATTAAGCCCCGTCAAAGATCGATCTAATCCTCTCCCACACCACTACACCAAGACCCATGGTATACTGTCAGATATGATGGTTGATAATGGCCTCCTGGATGCATGGAGGCACGTTCATCCAGAGAAAACGGAAGGAACACATTACACAACAACGCACTCTTCCTGGGCCAGACTGGATTTCTGGGTGGTCACTCGGGGTATTGGCCCATGGATAGTGGACGCTACACATCTAGCCGGGACGTACTCTGACCACGCACCGGTCTGCTTGACATTATCCCCGCCAATGCTACACTCAACCCCCCGAAGCTGGAGGCTTATTCTGGAAACGCTACTAGACGCGACCTTTAAATCTGAGTTAGGACAAGAAATCACCGATTTCTTCCAAAGAAACATAGGCTCTGTCACACATATAGGCGCAGTTTGGGAGGCCTTTAAAGTCACTATACGTGGCTTTTGCATGGCCAAAAGCTCCGGAGTTTTGCGAGATATTCGGCGCTATTTGCACCGCTTGGAGGGAGAGCTTAAGCGTTTGGAAAGGGAAATGGGTAATGATGTTAACGGTAAGCTTCAGGCAACCTTCAGAGATACGCTCTCTGACTATAAAGATACTGCAGACAGGGAGACCCGTTTCAGAGGGAAATATTTGACAGCGCGTAGATACGGCGAAGGGGAGCGTCCAGGCAGAGCCCTTGCGGAAGGTATCCGTAAACCTCGCTTCTCCAATTACATTGCGGAACTAACGGATGAAGATGGGGTGCGGTATAGAGATAGTGGGGACATATTAGCCACCTTCACTTCATTTTACACACATCTATATAGTACCCGCAGACAATATCCATTAGACCTTTCCGAATACCTACAGGATGTGGCTATTGGATGGCTAGGGGACACCAAGAGAGAATTCCTTGCTGCACCTTTTGAGACGGATGAAATACGCACGGCCATCATGCAAATGCAGTCGGGAAAAGCCCCAGGGTGAGACGGCCTTCCAATAGACTTCTACAAAGCATATATAGACCAATTGATACCTGTTCTCAAAGAGGTCTACGAAGAAGCCCATGAAACAGGCATTCTCCCGAGCTCTATGAGAGAAGCCCTCATTTCTTCCCTCTTAAAACCGAACAAACCTGCAAATGCATGCGACTCCTACAGGCCGCTATCCCTGATCAACAATTATGCAAAAATACTTGCCAAGATACTTGCCAATAGGTTGAGCCTCCTGATGGAGAAATTAGTATTGCCGGATCAGGCTGGCTTCATCCCGGGGAGAGCGACATCCCACAATCTCCGTACATTATTTTCTATCCTGCACAATGTCGACTCCACCCTTCCACTTGCAGCTGTTTTTTTAGATGCCACAAAGGCATTTGATTCAGTCGAATGGGATTATTTATTCAACATATTGCAATGTATGGGCATCCCCAAAGAATTCCTGGCCTGGATACGACTACTGTACAGCTATCCAGTAGCCAAGGTTCAGATTAATGGACTAGTCTCCTCACCCTTCTCCATCACGCGGGGCACAAGGCAGGGCTGCCCGCTCTCCCCGCTCCTGTTTGCTCTCTCAATGGAGCCACTTGCTGCCAAGGTGAGACAACACCATCACGATAAAGCTTTGCGTTGCCAGTTGCGCCCCAGACTCATCTCCCTCTACGCAGATGATATCACCCTGTACATCAGAGACCCTCAACAGAATTTAAACCCCATACTGCGAGAGTTTGTTCGGTTTGGGGAACTGTCGGGGATACATATTAATTGGCAGAAATCTCAAATTTTCCCCCTCACTACCTCTACAACATCATTTGAACCTGACTTCCCAATAGAATGGTGTGCCACGGATGTGAAATATCTTGAGATCTACATCACCCTGGATCGGGAGGAACTCATGCGCTTAAACTATGGCAGAACTCTAGAACACATTCCTAGTAGTGTCACGAGATGGATCGCTCTTCCCCGCTCTATGGCAGGCCGAGCCTCTCTCATCAAGATGGTTATTCTCCCCAAACTTTTGTACTTATTCGTGAATATTCCTTTTGACCCCGGTTGATATTTTTTTAAAGCTTTACGCACAGAACTGATTAAACTACTGTGGGGCGGCAAACAACCTAGATTGCGGTGGGATGTTCTTACTAAGCCCTATTCTCAGGGGGGATTTGATGTGCCAGATTTGGGAACTGTACTATGTTTGTGCACAAGCCCATTATTCCCACTACTGGTTCCATCCACCTAAGTACATGCCGCAAGTGGCGGTGGAACAGTGGCTGGCTGATCCCATACCTCTAACGGGAGTCATCCTAAGTATGCCCCTACTCCGTGAGTCCGACCCTACGGCAGTCACATGCACAGTAATAAAAGCGTGGCAGCATATAGCCAAACGAATGTATGTCCCCATGCTATATTCTCCTAAACTTCCATTGGTGTATCATCCCCAAATGCCGGTGTTGCAGTAGGGAGTTTTTAAATAAACCCAAATTAAATTTGACATACATAAATGGGGTGACATGTACTTGAAAGGGAAATTCCGCACCATGCAACAGATGTTCGCCACATCTGCTCCCTCTCCCATGGACATTTTCTTATACGTTAGACTGCGACAAGGCATTAAAGAATACACGCCGTCATACCCACAAGAACCGCTCACGCTTACTCCATTACACACGCTGTTAATGACTGAACAGGCTTCGCATGTGGTATCCACACTTTACCATAATATTTATACCAGCCAAGCCCCGTCACGAAGTGAGGCACAAGAGAAGTGGGGCGCGGAATTGGGACACGCAATAACTGAAAAAAAATGGCTCTACTGTTGTAAATAAACCGAACAGGTCTCAGCTAGTTGCCGTCTACGCATTATACACTACAAATTCTTACACCGTATCTATCTTACACCTGTTAAAATGTGTAGATACAAACTGAGAGATAATGATCGTTGTGACAGATGCAGGATGGAAAAAGCAGATTTTTTGCACCTGGCTTGGAGTTGCCCCAGCATCCTAGACTATTGGAAACAGGTATTTGCAGCACTGCAACAAATGACGTCACCCCTGATTCAAGCCACACCATTGACTGCACTCCTGAACTACACAGAGCCTATAGAGGCGGGATATCAGCGCTTCACTTCCTTAGGGCTGCTACTGGCCAAGCGGAGGGTGGCATGTAGGTGGGGGCGAGGCAGGGCCCCTAAATTTAAGGAATGGCTCAAAGACATGCTGTTCTGGCAAGATCAAACACTCACATATGCGGAGTTGCTACCACTATCCTCGAGCCCCAGAGACATATGGGACACCCTCAAATCATATCTCCTTGCACACCCGATTGATACTACAAATATTACATAGCTACGTTAATGTACATTATTTGGCTATTACCCATGCACAAACTAAGATGCAGAGATAAACAGATGTTGTTTGAATATTCCCGAATGTATTATACCTACTATTACAAATGACAAATGGGTTCAGCCAGTGTATTACAGATCTCCTGCTCCTTGATACTATAAATGTTATTTATAGTGCTTTTCTTTCCACTGTTGATGCCTACAATGTATAAGCATGTACCTGCCTGTGCAATGCATGTGTCATGAATGTTCTCTGGTTTTAAAACTAATCAAAACAGATTTATCTTAAAAATATATATATATATATTAAAAATGTACAGTGTTATTTGTAAATAAATTATTGTGCTGTTTGCTAATATTATGTAACTTTCTTTTCAGGAGAGCCTTTGTTAAAATGAGTACTACTCCGGAGTCCTTCCTGACTTTGCGCTCCCATTTTGCTAGTTCTCATGCTCTGATTTGCATCAGTCATTGGATTCTTGGCATCGGTGATCGTCATCTATCCAATTTCATGATTAACTTGGATACTGGTGGCATGGTGGGGATAGACTTTGGACATGCCTTTGGATCCGCTACCCAGGTACATATCACTCTGAAATTGCATTTTCTAATGGAAAACGTCAAATGATGCTTAATGAAAATGAACTGTCAAGTATTTAGGATTGTATTTTGATGACACAATGGACTCTTATTGTATATATGTTTTCATGTACATTATCCTGCAAATTAATGGCAATTAAAATGGCCATCATATGTTGGGTTGTGAATCTAGAAAACAAACCTGATTAAAGAAACCTATTCTGAGGAACTTTCTCTATAAGCCTGTTTACTCAAGCCTTTCTAAATTAATTGTATTCCTAGAATTTAATCCTGGTGAATGCTCTTCATGTTTAAGAAATTCCCTGCTAGCCATTTTCACCCAAGAAAGCATTGATTCTGTGCTTCCCTTTTACGGTAGGACTTCTCTAGCATCTTCTTACTTGCTTTCAATCTCTTTGTCTTATTGGCCACACAGAACTATTTCCTTCTTTTGTCTCATCATCCCTTTTCCTATTCCCAAGTCAGTTCCTTCCCTCTCTATCTGACCTGTTCTTGTCTTTAAGTAAACCCTCAACCCCTGCCTTCAGTGACGGCTGGTGGAATTTGAAACTGGTGGGGCATATGCAGAATGAATCAACGTGAGCGAGCGAGCCCGACGGCAATAAGGGGGGTTCGGGGGGGGTTCTCCCCCCGTGAAGGAATTTTTGAAAAATTGACATCTTTTTGGTGCGATTTTCAGCACTATTTCTGTGATAAATGGACTAAAAATTCAGTTCTTCTAGGCATTCATAAAAGAAAACTCATACATTATTTCAGAGAATTTCTGGGTTGCCAAGCAAGTCTGACTTCTGAAGAGGGCTAGGGTACTAAGCAAGACTGCTTTGGCTCTACCCTTTCCAATAGAAAACACTAGTTAGCGATGTGAACAAGTTCAATGGACAAACCTGGGGTCTAGGGAGAGTCCCTCTCCTGAGAAAGAAATTTAAAAAAGATTGGCAAATGGTGCATTTTAAAGCAAATGAATGCAGCGATAAAGCAAGGCTTATTAAGCAGTGGGAACGTATAGTCTTGAAATATTAAACTCATTAAAAACTGCCCCGTATCTTCTTGCATTAATTTGTTCAACAGTTACTGTAATATGTAAATTGTTCTGCATGACAACTTTAGCCCTTTAAAATGTATGCTTGCCCAGTGTCTTGCACTGCATGCAGCATTAACTTTGGAAAAATATGCTCCTACCAGACTTCGGGAAGCACCCACAGCTGCTGGCTGTAACCAGTCATATAGAAATAAGTGCAGACAGGACTTTAAGTGACATGAAAAAAGTGGGTGCTCCCTATAAAGGAACATGCCAAATACATTTCTGTGATTCCCATAGTGTGCCATCAGACCGGTATTTTAGTTTCTCTCTGAGATGTAATTTTATCTAGATAAATTGTCACAGCAACTGACATACGCCTAAAGCCTGTCAGTATGATTGACTTTGTCACTGGGTGTTAGCTGTTTAAGATAAATGAGTAACAACTATGATTTCTTATAAATAATTAACATTGAAAATGTTTAAATTCTGAAAGTCTGAAATAGTGAGTCTGTGAATTAAATAGCATTGAGGCCTGTGGAAGGAGATTTGACCTTCAATTATGTGTGCTTTATGTTAGATATATATCCTCTTTTTCTCTGCATATCTTGTCCATCTGCACATCTTCAACCCCCTCTCTTTCCTCTTCAGCATCCTCTTTTCACTCTTCCCGAATGCCCTTCCTCACATCTGTCACTTCACCGCCCCAACGTGCACTGCACTCCCTCAAATATAAGCACTTTAATTTCTCTTACTTTTGCCTTGCAAATATTTTGACATCAGTGTAACCCCTTCACACACATTTCCACAGAATTTCAGTTGCAAATGGAATACACAAATATTGTTCTGTGTGCTCTGCAGAGAGGCCAACCCACTGACAGGCACTTTGTTTGGCTTTAGCCTTGGCGCCTGCGTGCTCAATCAAAGCCCCTCATAAACACCTGGCATGGCTCAAGCCTCAAAGTATGCACAGAAAACAATACAGATAAACAACAACATTATAAAATAGCTAACTCGTGGGGAATGCAAGATCAAGTAAACATGTAAAATAAGAGAGGAACTAAATCGCTGAAATGCATTCCCTCGACGTTTTTAACATTCATTGTTTGCAAGTCAGTCCATGTTTTTAGCATCAGTGTTAACTTAGGGGCATGTACACAGGGCCAGTATCTGAAAGAGACACGTTAGTGACAGATTCCTTACCTTAGAATATCCCCAGGCGTCAGGCTGGATCCGGAAAGTTTTTGCGTAGCAGTACCCTTGCGCGTCGGTAGGCGGCGTCGTGCGGCTCCGCGTCCGTCGTGCGGCGTCGTGATCGCCGGGATGACGTCGCGGGCAGTACTTAGGCGCCGCCCCTGCGCGCTGACGTCAGTTCTTCTTTTTCCGCGCCAGCAAGCGCAGATCCGGGAAGAGCAGTGCCCTGGTCATTTTTTGACCATACTTTTTGGTGAATTTTTCACTGTTTTTCTCCATCGACTTCAAGGTGTCGTAGGGATGCCCGGGTTTAAACGTTGCGGCGCCTGTGCTCGGATGATGTCCGTCACAGACCCGCATTGGGAGTGTCTCTTCTGCCTCGGCCGAGGCCACGACACGGAGTCTTGTACCGACTGCCAGGCCCTCAACCCGAAAGCTTTGCGAGAGCGGTCTCGAAAGCTCCTCGAGGCCCGGCATTCGGCTCCGCGGAAGCCCCGGTCGCGTGAGAGGTCCAGGGGTCGATCGCGGAGTCCACACCGGTCGTCGGCATCGAAGTCTTCTTCGTCCGGTAAGTCGAAACACAAAAAGTCCAAAAGCATCATCGCTCTAGGACTTCGCCTCGCCGGTCTCGCGACTCGGCTGAGGCCCCTCCCGGCACCGTCCCCGCCCCCGCGGCCCCGGACATGCCTGTGGAGTCGCCCCGCAATACCCGCCCTTCCCGGGTTCGGGGGCGGATCCGGCCAAAGTGCAGGAATTCCTGTCGGCCATGGCCCGCCTCTTCGGGCCTCCAAGTCCCTCCGGTGCGCCTTCGGGCCCGCGGGCCCTGATGGGGTTGCTCCGGCGTCGCCGACGGCTCCGGCCCCGGCGTCGCCCGTGCCTCCAGCCTCGATCCCGGCTCCGGCTTCGGCCCCGGCCTCGATCCCGGCTCCGCAACCCCCATCTGAAAGAGACACGTTAGTGATAGATTCCTCACCTTAGAATATCCCCAGGCGTCAGGCTGGATCCGGAAAGTTTTGCGTAGCAGTACCCTTGCGCGTCGGTAGGCGGCGTCGTGCGGCTCCGCGTCCGTCGTCGGCGTCGTGATCGCCGGGATGACGTCGCGGGCAGTACTCAGACGCCGCCCCTGCGCGCTGGCGTCAGTTCTTCTTTTTCGCGCCAGCAAGCGCAGATCCGGGAAGAGCAGTGCCCTGGTCAATTTTTGACCATACTTTTTGGTGATTTTTTCACTGTTTTTCCATCTTTAAGGTGTCGTAGGGATGCCCGGCTTCAAGCGATGCGGCGCCTGTGCGCGGATGATGTCCGTCACCGACCCGCATTGGGAGTGTCTCTTCTGCCTCGGCCGAGGCCACGACACCGAGTCTTGTCCCGAATGCCAGGCCCTCAACCCGAAAGCTTTGCGAGAGCGGTCTCGAAAGCTCCTCGAGGCCCGGCATTCGGCTCCACGGAGGCCCCGGTCGCGTGCGAGGTCCAGGGGTCGCTCGCGGAGTGCACACCGGTCGTCGGCGTCGAAGTCTTCTTCGTCCGGTAAGTCTAAGCACAAGAAGTCCAAGAAGCATCGTCGCTCTCGGACTTCGCCTCGCCCGGTCTCGCGACTCGGCTGAGGCCCCTCCCGGCACCGTCCCCGCCCCCGCGGCCCCGGACTTGCCTGTGGAGTCGCCCCCGTCCTACCCGCCCTTCCCGGGTTCGGGGCGGATCCGGCCAAGGTACAGGAGTTCCTGTCGGCCATGGCCCGCCTCTTCGGGCCTTCAGGCCCCTCCGGTGCGCCTTCGGGCCCCGCGGGCCCTGATGGGGTTGCTCCGGCGGCGGCTCCGGCCCGGCGTCGCCCGGGACTCCAGCCTCGATCCCGGCTCCGGCTTCGGCCCCGGCCTCGATCCCGGCTCCACAACCCCCATCGACGCCGGTCGACCTCACGACACCTCCGCCGGCGCCGATGTCTCCGGTGCCGTTCTCGACGCCGCCCTGGGCTCCGGGCGGCGTCGTCCCCCAGTTCCTTCCGGCTCCGGACATGGACCCGGAGCGACGTCGCTCGACGCCGGCTCCGGCGCCGATGGGCCCTTGGGTCCCAAATGTCCCTCCTCCTCCTTATTTTGAACCAGAGGAGGACCAGGAGGACTGGGAGGGGTCTGATGACCCTCTGACTCGCAACTGTCAGTATGATGAGGACTGGACAGAGAGTCTAGGGGAGGCCAGTGGTCTGGATACTTCTCCTGACACTGGCATGCTGTCTCCTCCCGTGGCTACGGAGGAGGGGGCCAATTTTGGTACGGTGTTGCGTAGGGCTGCTGGGGCCTTACGTCTCCAGCTCCCTACTTTGACGGTCAAGCCTAACATCTTGACAGAGGTGCTTCAGCCGGCAGCCTCCTCTGCGGAGACTGTGCTGCCGTTTAACGACGCCCTCACAGACGTTCTTTTGGGCGCCTGGTCCAAGCCCAACACAGGGGCTCCTGTGGATCGGAACGTGTCACGACGCCATCGCCCAGCTCCGGGCGACCCCCTGTTTCTTTCTGTCCACCCCACTCCTGAGAGCTTGGTTGTCCAAGCCTCCGCTTCCCAAACCGCCTTCCCTACCGCTCCTCCGGATAGGGAATCCAAACGCCTGGATCAGTTTGGGAAGAAAGGTTTTCTTCCTCCAGTGCTGGCTTGCGGTCCGTTAACACCGCTTGTCTTTTGGGCCGCTATACCCACTCTCTGTGGGATTCGGTGGCGGATGTTTTGCCCCAGTGCCCTGAGGAGGTCCAGGCACTGCTTTCCGCGCCATTGCGGAAGGAAGGGATGCGGCCAAATACACTATCCGTTGTGGCCTTGACACCGCCGACTCGCTGGGCAGGTCGATTGCAACGACGGTGGCGCTCCGCCGCCACGCCTGGCTGAGAACCACTGGTTTTCAGGGGATGTCCAGAATACTCTCATGGACATGCCCTTTGATGGAGTCGGTCTTTTTGGGTCCAAAGCAGACCATGCGTTGGAGCGCTTTAAGGACTCACGGGCTACTGCCAAGTCCCTGGGCCTTTCTGCTACACGCCCTCCGCTGCCTTCTGCTTTTCGCCCCTATCGTGGCCACGGTAGGGCGCCCCTTCACGTCAGCAGCCCAGCCACCGGCCCGCGCAGCAGGCGTCTTCGCGTGGCCGAGGACGTGGATTCCGCCGTGGCGGATCGGGCAACCAGCGTGCGGGTCAGGCCACCACCTCCAACCCGTCCGCGGCCTCCAAGCCCTCCTAGTCCCTCCTTTCAGGTGCACGGCACGCCAGTAGAGGGCAGGGTCCGCCATCACCTTCCCCACTGGCGCACCATCACCTCGGACAGGTGGGTCTTGGACATTGTCCGAAGGGGCTACTCCCTCCCCTTCGAGACCACCCCCCAGCCATGCCACCTCAACTCCACCGCATGTCAGGGGATCACTTGGTGCTTCTACAGAAGGAAGTCACGGCCCTCTTGACCAAGAGGGCCATCGAGCATGTTCCGACCCCAGAAGTAGGGCGTGGTTGCTACTCCCACTACTTTCTGGTGCCCAAAAGGACAAGGAGGACATGCGTCCTATCTTGGACCTCCGGAACGTCAATCGCTTCCTCCGGAAGGAGAAGTTCAAGATGCTCACCCTAGCTCAGGTCTTGACTGCCCTCGACCCTGGAGACTGGTTGGTAGCGTTGGACTTGCAGGACGCATATTTCCACATCCCCGTCCTGCCGGCCCACCGGCGTTACCTTCGGTTCACGGTAGGCCACGAGCATTTTTCAGTTCACCGTGCTCCCCTTTGGCCTTACAAGTGCCCCTCGGGTGTTCACGAAAGTGATGGCGGTGGTCGCGGCTCATCTGCGCCGGGCAGGGGTTTCAGTCTTCCCCTACCTCGACGACTGGCTGCTGAAGGCGGGCTCGTCCCAGGCAGTCGTCTCCCACCTCCAGACTACGGCCGAACTCCTGCACTCGCTGGGGTTCTCCATCAATGTGCCGAAGTCGCATCTGATTCCTTCTCCACAGCTCCTTTTCATCGGAGCAGTTCTGGACACGACGCAGTTTCGGGCCTATCCTCCCGAACGAGCGAGTCCGGGATATTCAGGCTATGATTCCGATCTTTCGGCCTTTATCCTGGGTTTCGGTAAGGATGACCCTGAGGCTGCTGGGCCTCATGGCCTCCTGCATCCTGCTGGTCAATCATGCCAGATGGCATATGCGGGCTCTGCAGTGGGACCTGAAGTTCCAGTGGGCGCAGCACCAGGGCAACCTGTCCGATCACGTCCAGATCTCGGAGGGGACTGCAAAACAGTTGCAGTGGTGGCTCTCGAACCGGCAATGGGTCATGGGCAGATCCCTCTCCCTTCCCCAGCCAGAGCATACAGTTGTGACGGACGCGTCCCTTCTGGGATGGGGCGGTCACTTGGGAGAGGCGGAGATCAGAGGCCTCTGGTCTCCGGCGGAGTCCCGGCTCCATATCAACCTTCTGGAGCTCCGGGCGATCCGGCTTGCACTCAAGGCATTCCTTCCCTCTGTCAAAGGGAAGGTAGTGCAGGTGTTCACAGACAACACCACCGCCATGTGGTACTGCAACAAACAGGGCGGGGTGGGGTCTTGGACCCTTTGTCAGGAGGCTCTGCGCCTCTGGACATGGCTGGAACATCAGGGCATGTTCCTGATGGTTCAACACCTGGCAGGTTCTCTGAACGCCAGGGCGGACGAACTCAGCCGCAGGTGCATGATGGATCACGAATGGCGTCTTCACTCGGAAGTGGCGCAAGGACTCTTTCTACAGTGGGGAGAGCCTTGGTTAGATCTATTCGCCACCGAAGAGAACGCGCAATGTCATCAGTTCTGCGCGTTGGAATTTCCAAGGCGGCACTCGCTCGCGGCGGCGCTTTCGTCGCGAGTGGAGTTGCGGTCTGTTGTACGCCTTTCCGCCTATACCACTTCTACCCAGAGTGTTGAAGAAGATTCGGCACGACCGGGCCCAAGTCATTCTTGTGGCTCCGGACTGGGCTCGAAGAGTTTGGTATCCCGAGCTACTCAATATGAGCATAGATCCCCCGATCCGTCTGCCTCTTCGGGAGGATCTTCTGTCGCAGCAGCAGGGGACGGTCCTCCACCCGAACCTGTCCAGTCTACACCTGCTTGCGTGGAGATTGAGCGGCGGCAGTTGATTCCTTTCGACTTGCCTCCCGGAGTTTGTGATGTGATTCTGGCAGCCAGGCGTCCCTCCACTAAGGTGGTATACGCCTGCAGGTGGAACAAATTTGTGGCATGGTGCACAGCAAAGGCTGTGGATCCCCTTTCTGCCCCTCTTTCTGAGGTCCTTCTGTTCCTTCTCTCTCTGGCCCAACAGGGTTCTGCCCTGGGTACCATCAAGGGTTATCTTTGTGCTATCTCGGCCTTCCTCAGGCTCCCTGATCAGCCCTCCCTTTTCAAGTCCCCTGTTGTTAACAGGTTCTTAAAAGGCCTTACTCACCTCTTCCCTCCTGTTCCGTTTGTAATGCCTCAGTGGGACTTGAACTTGGTTCTTACCTTTTTAATGTGCGCTCCCTTTGAGCCTCTGCATAACTGTCCTCTTCGTCTTCTGACTCTAAAGGCAGCCTTTCTGGTGGCCATCACCTCCGCTCGGCGGGTGAGTGAGCTCCAGGCTCTTTCTTGCAAACCTCCCTTTCTGTCTGTTCATCCAGACAAGGTTGTTCTTCGGACGCGTCCGTCCTTCTTGCCAAAGGTGGTTACTGCTTTCCACATTGGGCAGACCATCACTTTGCCCACCTTCTTTCCGCCTCCGCATCCTTCCAGAGAGGAAGAGAGGCTCCACCGTCTGGACCCAAAACGTGCGCTCTCCTTCTATATCGACCGCACAAAACACTTCCGGGTGGATGACCAGCTCTTTGTTGGCTACGTGGGCGCCAAAAAGGTCGGGCGGTGCACAAGAGGACGATCTCCCGCTGGGTTACCTTGTGCATCAAGACCTGCTATTCTTTGGCTAAGAAGGAGCCTCCTGTTGGGCTGCGTGCCCATTCCACCAGGGCAACGGCTGCTACCACGGCCTTGGGCCGCGGTGTTCCGCTGCCGGTTATCTGTCAGGCAGCTACGTGGGCCTCGCTGCACACGTTTACTAAGCATTACTGCCTTGACAGTCAGGTCCGGAGGGACGGCTTCTTTGGCCGTTCTGTCCTCCAGGACTTCCTTGTCTGATCTTTGTTCGCAGACCCACCACCGGGGTTGGTATTGCTGGGGTATCTATTCTAAGGTGAGGAATCTATCACTAACGTGTCTCTTTCAGATGCACAAGTTACTAACTTGTGTAACGATATATCTGTAAGAGACAGTAGTTAGTGATAGATTCCTACCGCCCACCCATCCTCCCCGTTCTGCGAACTGATTTCTAGGGTTAAGGACATCCCTTTCAGGGCCCTAGTATTTTTCAGACACCTGTGTCAGCTTCTTGCATGGCTCTGCGTTCCTGGCGCGGAAAGTCGTGTACAGAACTGACGTCAGCGCGCAGGGGCGGCGTCTAAGTACTGCCCGCGACGTCATCCCGGCGATCACGACGCCGACGACGGACGCGGAGCCGCACGGCGCCGCCTACCGACCGCGCAAGGGTACTGCTACGCAAAACTTTCCGGATCCAGCCTGACGCCTGGGGATATTCTAAGGTGAGGAATCTATCACTAACTACTGTCTCTTACAGATATATCGTTACACAAGTTAGTAACTTGTGCATCGACGCCGGTCGACCTAACGACACCTCCGCCGGCGCCGATGTCCCCGGTGCCGTTCTGACGCCGTCCGGGGCTCCGGACGGCGTCGTTCCTCGGTTCTCTCCGGCTCCGGACATGGAGCCGGACCGAGCGTCGCTCGACGCCGGCTCCGGCGCCGATGAGACCTTGGGTCCCAAATGTCCCTCCTCCTCCTCCATATTTTGAACAAGAGGAGGACCAGAAGAGCTGGGAGGGGTCTGAAGACCCTCTCACACAACAGTGTGAGTTTGATCCGGACTGGGCTGAGGAACTTGGGGATGCCAGTGGTCTAGACACCTCCCCTGACACTGGCATGCTGTCTCCTCCCGTGGCTACGGAGGAGGGAGCTAATTTTGCAACGGTGTTGCGTAGAGCAGCTGGAGCCTTACATCTCCAGTTGCCTACTGTGGCCGGTCAGGACTAACCTCCTGACAGAAGTGCTTCAGCCGGCGGCTTCCTCTTCGGAGACTGTGCTGCCGTTTAATGATGCACTCACTGACCTTCTTTTGGGTGCCTGGTCCAAACCCACCACAGGGGCCCCTGTGGATAGGAACGTGGCCCGACGCCATCGCCCTGCTCCGGGCGACCCCTTGTTTCTCTCCCAACATCCCACCCCTGAGAGCTTGGTTGTCCAAGCCTCTGCCTCCCAAACCGCCTTCCCTACCGCCCCTCCGGATAGGGAATCCAAATGCCTGGACCAATTTGGGAAGAAGGCTTTTTCTTCCTCCAGTGCTGGCTTGCGGTCCGTCAACACCTCTTGCCTTTTGGGCCGATATACCCACTCCCTGTGGGATTCGGTGGCGGCTGTTTTGCCGCAGTGTTCTGAGGAGGTCCAGACACTGCTTACCCGCGCCATTGCGGAAGGGCGACATGCGGCTAAATACACCATCCGTTGTGGCCTTGATACCGCCGACTCGCTGGGCAGATCGCTTGTGACGACGGTGGCGCTACGTCGCCACGCCTGGCTGAGAGCAACTGGTTTCTCGGGTGATGTCCAGAATACACTCATGGACATGCCCTTTGATGGAGTCGGTCTTTTTGGTTCAAAGGCAGACCATGCGCTGGAGCGGTTTAAGGACTCACGGGCTACGGCCAAGTCCCTGGGCCTTTCTGTTGCACGCCCTCCGCTCACCTCTGCTTTTCGCCCCTTTCGTGGCCACGGAAGGGGCGCCCAGTCACGTCAGCTGCCCAGCCACCGGGCCGCGCAGCAAGCGTCTACGCGTGGCCGAGGACGTGGATACCGCCGTGGCGGTTCGGGCAACCAGCGTGCGGGTCAGGCCACCACCTCCAACCCGTCCGCGGCCTCCAAGCCCTCCTAGTCCCTCCTTTCCGGTGCACAGCACGCCAGTAGGGGGCAGGGTCCGCCATCACCTTCACCACTGGCGTCACATCACCTCGGACAGGTGGGTCTTGGACATTGTCCGAAGGGGCTACTCCCTCCCCTTCGAGACCACCCCCCAGCCATGCCACCTCAATTCCACCGCATGTCAGGGGATCACTTGGTACTTCTGCAGAAGGAAGTCACGGCCCTCTTGGCCAAGAGGGCCATCGAGCATGTTCCGACCCCAGAAGTAGGACGTGGTTGCTACTCCCACTACTGCCTGGTGCCCAAAAAGGACAAGGAGAACATGCGTCCTATCTTGGACCTCCGGAACGTCAACCGCTTCCTCCGGAAGGAGAAGTTCAAGATGCTCACCCTAGCTCAGGTCTTGACTGCCCTCGACCCTGGAGACTGGTTGGTAGCGTTGGACTTGCAGGACGCTTATTTTCACATCCCCGTCCTGCCGGCCCACCGGCGTTACCTGCGGTTCACAGTAGGCCTCGAGCATTTTCAGTTCACCGTGCTCCCCTTTGGCCTTACAAGTGCCCCTCGGGTGTTCACGAAAGTGATGGCGGTGGTCGCAGCTCATCTGCGCCGGGCAGGGGTTCCAGTCTTCCCCTACCTCGACGACTGGCTGCTGAAGGCGGGCTCGTCCCAGGCAGTCGTCTCCCACCTCCAGACTACGGCCGGCCTCCTGCACTCGCTGGGGTTCTCCATCAATGTGCCGAAGTCGCATCTGATTCCTTCTCCACAGCTCCTTTTCATCGGAGCAGTTCTGGACACGACGCAGTTTCGGGCCTATCCTCCCGAACGGCGAGTCCGGGATATTCAGGCTATGATTCCGATCTTTCAGCCTTTATCCTGAGTTTCGGTACGGATGACCCTGAGGCTGCTGGGCCTCATGGCCTCCTGCATCCTGCTGGTCGATCATGCCAGATGGCATATGCGGGCTCTGCAGTGGGACCTGAAGTTCCAGTGGGCGCAGCACCAGGGCAACCTGTCCGATCACGTCCAGATCTCGGAGGGGACTGCACTACAGTTGCAGTGGTGGCTCTCGAACCGGCAATGGGTCATGGGCAGATCCCTCTCCCTTCCCCAGCCAGAGCACACAGTTGTGACGGACGCGTCCCTTCTGGGATGGGGCGGTCACATGGGAGAGGCGGAGATCAGAGGCCTCTGGTCTCCGGCGGAGTCCCGGCTCCATATCAACCTTCTGGAGCTCCGGGCGATCCGACTTGCACTCAAGGCATTCCTTCCCTCTGTCAAAGGGAAGGTAGTGCAGGTGTTCACAGACAACACCACCGCCATGTGGTACTGCAACAAACAAGGCGGGGTGGGGTCGTGGACCCTTTGTCAGGAGGCTCTGCGCCTCTGGACATGGCTGGAACATCAGGGCATGTTCCTGATGGTTCAACACCTGGCAGGTTCGCTGAACGCCAGGGCGGACGAACTCAGCCGCAGGTGCATGATGGATCACGAATGGCGTCTTCACTCGGAAGTGGCGCAAGGACTCTTTCTACAGTGGGGAGAGCCTTGGTTAGATCTATTCGCCACCGAAGAGAACGCGCAATGTCATCAGTTCTGCGCGTTGGAATTTCCAAGGCGGCACTCGCTCGGCGACGCTTTTCGTCACGAGTGGAGTTGCGGTCTATTGTACGCCTTTCCGCCTATACCACTTCTACCCAGAGTGTTGAAGAAGATTCGGCACGACCGGGCCCAAGTCATTCTTGTGGCTCCGGACTGGGCTCGAAGAGTTTGGTATCCCGAGCTACTCAATATGAGCGTAGATCCCCGATCCGTCTGCCTCTTCGGGAGGATCTTCTGTCGCAGCAGCAGGGGACGGTCCTCCACCCGAACCTGTCCAGTCTACACCTGCTTGCGTGGAGATTGAGCGGCGGCAGTTGATTCCTTTCGACTTGCCTCCCGAAGTTTGTGATGTGATTCTGGCAGCCAGGCGTCCCTCCACTAAGGTGGTATACGCCTGCAGGTGGAACAAATTTGTGGCATGGTGCACAGCAAAGGCTGTGAATCCCCTTTCTGCCCCTCTTTCTGAGGTCCTTCTGTTCCTTCTCTCTCTGGCCCAACAGGGTTCTGCCCGGGGTACCATCAAGGGTTATCTTTGTGCTATCTCGGCCTTCCTCAGGCTCCCTGATCAGCCCTCCCTTTTCAAGTCCCCTGTTGTTAACAGGTTCTTAAAAGGCATTACTCACCTCTTCCCTCCTGTTCCGTTTGTGATGCCTCAGTGGGACTTGAACTTGGTTCTTACCTTTTTAATGTGCGCTCCCTTTGAGCCTCTGCATAACTGTCCTCTTCGTCTTCTGACTCTGAAGACAGCCTTTCTGGTGGCCATCACCTCCGCTCGGCGGGTGAGTGAGCTCCAGGCTCTATCTTGCAAACCTCCCTTTCTGTCTGTTCATCCAGAAAAGGTTGTTCTTCGGACGCGTCCGTCCTTCTTGCCAAAGGTGGTTACTGCTTTCCACATTGGGCAGACCATCACTTTGCCCACCTTCTTTCCGCCTCCGCATCCTTCCAGAGAGGAAGAGAGGCTCCACCGTCTGGACCCAAAACGTGCGCTCTCCTTCTATATTGACCGCACGAAACACTTCCGGGTGGATGACCAGCTCTTTGTTGGCTACGTGGGCGCCAAAAAGGTCGGGCGGTGCACAAGAGGACCATCTCCCGCTGGGTTACCTTGTGCATCAAGACCTGCTATTCTTTGGCTAAGAAGGAGCCTCCTGTTGGGCTGCGTGCCCATTCCACCAGGGCAACGGCTGCTACCACGGCCTTGGGCCGCGGTGTTCCGCTGCCGGTTATCTGTCAGGCAGCTACGTGGGCCTCGCTGCACACGTTTACAAAGCAGTACTGCCTTGACAGTCAGGTCCGGAGGGACGGCTTCTTTGGCCGTTCTGTCCTCCAGGACTTCCTTGTCTGATCTTTGTTCGCAGACCCACCACCGGGGTTGGTATTGCTGGGGTATCTATTCTAAGGTAAGGAATCTGTCACTAACGTGTCTCTTTCAGATGCACAAGTTACTAACTTGTGTAACGATATATCTGTAAGAGACAGTAGTTAGTGACAGATTCCTACCGCCCACCCATCCTCCCCGTTCTGCGAACTGATTTCTAGGGTTAAGGACATCCCTCTCAGGGCCCTAGTATTTTTCAGACACCTATGTCAGCTTCTTGCATGGCTCTGCGTTCCTGGCGCGGAAAGTCGTGTACAGAACTGACGTCAGCGCGCAGGGCGGCGCCTAAGTACTGCCCGCGACGTCATCCCGGCGATCACGACGCCGACGACGGACGCGGAGCCGCACGACGCCGCCTACCGACGCGCAAGGGTACTGCTACGCAAAAACTTTCCGGATCCAGCCTGACGCCTGGGGATAGTCTAAGGTAAGGAATATGTCACTAACTACTGTCTCTTACAGATATATCGTTACACAAGTTAGTAACTTGTGCTTTAATGCCATACATCAGAGGACTGGCCACTGTAAGCACATGTTACCCAGTAAGCACATATCGCTCGCTTTGGGCCTGACTCTGATATTTGGATCCATTTCACAAGGGAGCAAATGCCGCAGCTGAGGTGTGACAATGGCATGCCAGTTCAAGTAGTCTCAAGCTGAAGGCCCATTCTCTAACTCTTTAGCTACCAATTACAGAAGATCTTGCCTGTAAAGGTCTCGGTGGCTACTCTGGGACCTCCACAAAGATTTTACTCCTGCTGCATCAGTGGTTACATCGTTAATATTTCGGCCAGAGCTATTACAAGCCAGTGTGCAATGCTCCTACTGCTCACAGAGCACGAGTCACGTGAGCAAGGAAGAAAGAACCTGCGTCCTCTTGACTGGTATCCATTAGGTGTATAAGGCCCCATTGCTTCCCCTGCTGTGCACGTTATTGCAATGCACTGGCAGAGGTACAATTTCTTTCAATAATGGGTTGCACACATACCTCTCTGTAACGTGCTATGTCACGAAGTGCAAGAAAAGATTTCTTCATTCCACGTGAGCAGCACCTCTGAACGGTTTGGATGAAGCTGAGCCCATGCCCACGGGCCGAATAGAGATTTTATGGGTTTCTTACTGGCACTCAGTAGCAGTTCGTTTAGCCAGAGGGCACCAACATGCATGTTTTCACTTGAACTCACCATTATAGAGCGGTAAGCTAATGTGTTGGCACATGAAATGTTGTGCAGTGGTGGGTGTTTGAGTTTTCTGCAGATGCCAGCAGTAGTGTTCAGCAGATTTCAGAACTGGCTGGGAGACCACTGGTTCATGATCACGATCATGATTATATGGGTAGTTATTAAGTGCTCCTGCTACAATACAACTATCCTCTGTAAAGCACGCTTCTACATCAAATACCAAAACAAATACCACAACGGAAACTGTCCTCCATGTTTCAAGTTACACAAAAGGAACAGTTTGGTGACTTTAGAGAATTTCTGGTATAGCACCTTCTACGTTTCTTTGGATTCATTTTCTAGTTTAAATTTCTTCTAAAATCTATCTCTTCCTACAAAGCAAAAAAACTCCCACATTGCCCTTTTTTCAACCCCTTCTGAGCATTATAATTCCACCTCATTTTTGGTGAATAAATACCTCACTAAAAAGTCGGATTGACAACGTGGCCCAGAACTTTAATGATCGCCTAAGGAATCAGAAATGTAACCTCTTAACGATCACGAGCAAGACCTGCTGCTAACTGCGGTTATCAATATTTAAACAGTGTTCCGATTTCCTTATAAAGCAAGTTTTTCTGAAATCTGTAAGCAGTCCCAGACTTGGCATATGTATCTGAAAGAGACACGTTAGTGACAGATTCCTTACCTTAGAATATCCCCAGGCGTCAGGCTGGATCCGGAAAGTTTTTTGCGTAGCAGTACCCTTGCGCGTCGGTAGGTGGCGTCGTGCGGCTCCGCGTCCGTCGTCGGCGTCGTGGTCGCCGGGATGACGTCGCGGGCAGTACTTAGACGCCGCCCCTGCGCGCTGACG
This sequence comes from Calotriton arnoldi, assembly GCA_963921515.1. Lineage (NCBI taxonomy): Eukaryota > Metazoa > Chordata > Amphibia > Caudata > Salamandridae > Calotriton > Calotriton arnoldi. The sequence continues at coordinate 406,621 of CAWUFW010012157.1, forward strand.
TCAGTTCTTCTTTTTCCGCGCCAGTAAGCGCAGATCCGGGAAGAGCAATGCCCCAGTCACTTTGTCACTATCCTTTTTTGTGAATTTTTTCACTGTTTCTTCATCGAGTCTTCACGACTCCTTGGTGTCGTAGGGATGCCCGGCTTTAAGCCATGCGAGGCCTGTGGTCGCATGATGTCGATCACGGACCCGCATCTCGAGTGTCTCTTCTGTCTCGGCCGAGACCACGACACGAAGTCGTGCCCTGACTGCCGGAAACTTCATCCGAAGGCTTTGCGAGAGCGGTCTCGAAAGCTACTCGAGGTCCGGCAGTCGGCTCCGCGCCGCACCAAGCCCCGGTCCCGGGAGAGGTCGAGGGGCCGGTCGCGGAGTCCCCGCCGTTCGTCGTAGTCCAAGTCTTCGCGCTCCTCCGGTAAGTCGAAGCACAAGAAGTCTAAGAGGCGTCATCGCTCTAAGACTTCGCCTCGCCGGTCTCGCGACTCGGCTGAGGCCCCAGTCGGCACCGTCCCCGCGGCCCCGGACATGCCTGTAGAGCCGCCCCCGAATTACCCGTTCTTTCCGGGTTCGGGGGCGACTCCGGCCGAAATACAGGAATTCCTGTCGGCCATGGCCCGCCTCTTCGGGCCTTCAGGTCCCTCCGGTGCGCCTTCGGGCCCCGCAGGCCCTGATGGGGTTGCCCCGGCGCCGCCGCCGACTCCGGTCCCGGTGCCGCCTGTCCCACCAGCCTTCATCCCGGCCTCGGCTCCGGACCCGGCCTCGATCCCGGCTCCGGTGGTACCGCAACCCCCATCGACGCCGGTTGACCTAACCACGCCGACGCCGATGTCCCCTGTGCCTTTCCTGACGCCGTCCGGGGCTCCGGACGGCGTCGTTCCTCGGTTCTCTCCGGCTCCGGACATGGAGCCGGACCGACGTCGCTCGACGCCGGCTCCGGCGCCGATGAGACCTTGGGTCCCAAATGTCCCTCCTCCTCCTCCATATTTTGAACAAGAGGAGGACCAGAAGAGCTGGGAGGGGTCTGAAGACCCTCTCACACAACAGTGTGAGTTTGATCCGGACTGGGCTGAGGAACTTGGGGATGCCAGTGGTCTAGACACCTCCCCTGACACTGGCATGCTGTCTCCTCCCGTGGCTACGGAGGAGGGAGCTAATTTTGCAACGGTGTTGCGTAGAGCAGCTGGAGCCTTACATCTCCAGTTGCCTACTGTGGCCGTCAGGACTAACCTCCTGACAGAAGTGCTTCAGCCGGCGGCTTCCTCTTCGGAGACTGTGCTGCCGTTTAATGATGCACTCACTGACCTTCTTTTGGGTGCCTGGTCCAAACCCACCACAGGGGCCCCTGTGGATAGGAACGTGGCCCGACGCCATCGCCCTGCTCCGGGCGACCCCTTGTTTCTCTCCCAACATCCCACCCCTGAGAGCTTGGTTGTCCAAGCCTCTGCCTCCCAAACCGCCTTCCCTACCGCCCCTCCGGATAGGGAATCCAAATGCCTGGACCAATTTGGGAAGAAGGCTTTTTCTTCCTCCAGTGCTGGCTTGCGGTCCGTCAACACCTCTTGCCTTTTGGGCCGATATACCCACTCCCTGTGGGATTCGGTGGCGGCTGTTTTGCCGCAGTGTTCTGAGGAGGTCCAGACACTGCTTACCCGCGCCATTGCGGAAGGGCGACATGCGGCTAAATACACCATCCGTTGTGGCCTTGATACCGCCGACTCGCTGGGCAGATCGCTTGTGACGACGGTGGCGCTACGTCGCCACGCCTGGCTGAGAGCAACTGGTTTCTCGGGTGATGTCCAGAATACACTCATGGACATGCCCTTTGATGGAGTCGGTCTTTTTGGTTCAAAGGCAGACCATGCGCTGGAGCGGTTTAAGGACTCACGGGCTACGGCCAAGTCCCTGGGCCTTTCTGTTGTACGCCCTCCGCTCACCTCTGCTTTTCGCCCCTTTCGTGGCCACGGAAGGGGCGCCCAGTCACGTCAGCTGCCCAGCCACCGGGCCGCGCAGCAAGCGTCTACGCGTGGCCGAGGACGTGGATACCGCCGTGGCGGTTCGGGCAACCAGCGTGCGGGTCAGGCCACCACCTCCAACCCGTCCGCGGCCTCCAAGCCCTCCTAGTCCCTCCTTTCCGGTGCACAGCACGCCAGTAGGGGGCAGGGTCCGCCATCACCTTCACCACTGGCGTCACATCACCTCGGACAGGTGGGTCTTGGACATTGTCCGAAGGGGCTACTCCCTCCCCTTCGAGACCACCCCCCAGCCATGCCACCTCAATTCCACCGCATGTCAGGGGATCACTTGGTACTTCTGCAGAAGGAAGTCACGGCCCTCTTGGCCAAGAGGGCCATCGAGCATGTTCCGACCCCAGAAGTAGGACGTGGTTGCTACTCCCACTACTGCCTGGTGCCCAAAAAGGACAAGGAGAACATGCGTCCTATCTTGGACCTCCGGAACGTCAACCGCTTCCTCCGGAAGGAGAAGTTCAAGATGCTCACCCTAGCTCAGGTCTTGACTGCCCTCGACCCTGGAGACTGGTTGGTAGCGTTGGACTTGCAGGACGCTTATTTTCACATCCCCGTCCTGCCGGCCCACCGGCGTTACCTGCGGTTCACAGTAGGCCTCGAGCATTTTCAGTTCACCGTGCTCCCCTTTGGCCTTACAAGTGCCCCTCGGGTGTTCACGAAAGTGATGGCGGTGGTCGCAGCTCATCTGCGCCGGGCAGGGGTTCCAGTCTTCCCCTACCTCGACGACTGGCTGCTGAAGGCGGGCTCGTCCCAGGCAGTCGTCTCCCACCTCCAGACTACGGCCGGCCTCCTGCACTCGCTGGGGTTCTCCATCAATGTGCCGAAGTCGCATCTGATTCCTTCTCCACAGCTCCTTTTCATCGGAGCAGTTCTGGACACGACGCAGTTTCGGGCCTATCCTCCCGAACGGCGAGTCCGGAATATTCAGGCTATGATTCCGATCTTTCAGCCTTTATCCTGAGTTTCGGTACGGATGACCCTGAGGCTGCTGGGCCTCATGGCCTCCTGCATCCTGCTGGTCGATCATGCCAGATGGCATATGCGGGCTCTGCAGTGGGACCTGAAGTTCCAGTGGGCGCAGCACCAGGGCAACCTGTCCGATCACGTCCAGATCTCGGAGGGGACTGCACTACAGTTGCAGTGGTGGCTCTCGAACCGGCAATGGGTCATGGGCAGATCCCTCTCCCTTCCCCAGCCAGAGCACACAGTTGTGACGGACGCGTCCCTTCTGGGATGGGGCGGTCACATGGGAGAGGCGGAGATCAGAGGCCTCTGGTCTCCGGCGGAGTCCCGGCTCCATATCAACCTTCTGGAGCTCCAGGCGATCCGACTTGCACTCAAGGCATTCCTTCCCTCTGTCAAAGGGAAGGTAGTGCAGGTGTTCACAGACACCACCACCGCCATGTGGTATTGCAACAAACAAGGCGGGGTGGGGTCGTGGACCCTTTGTCAGGAGGCTCTGCGCCTCTGGACATGGCTGGAACATCAGGGCATGTTCCTGATGGTTCAACACCTGGCAGGTTCGCTGAACGCCAGGGCGGACGAACTCAGCCGCAGGTGCATGATGGATCACGAATGGCGTCTTCACTCGGAAGTGGCGCAAGGACTCTTTCTACAGTGGGGAGAGCCTTGGTTAGATCTATTCGCCACCGAAGAGAACGCGCAATGTCATCAGTTCTGCGCGTTGGAATTTCCAAGGCGGCACTCGCTCGGCGACGCTTTTCGTCGCGAGTGGAGTTGCGGTCTGTTGTACGCCTTTCCGCCTATACCACTTCTACCCAGAGTGTTGAAGAAGATTCGGCACGACCGGGCCCAAGTCATTCTTGTGGCTCCGGACTGGGCTCGAAGAGTTTGGTATCCCGAGCTACTCAGTATGAGCGTAGATCCCCCGATCCGTCTGCCTCTTCGGGAGGATCTTCTGTCGCAGCAGCAGGGGACGGTCCTCCACCCGAACCTGTCCAGCCTCCACTTGCTTGCGTGGAGATTGAGCGGCGGCAGTTGATTCCTTTCGACTTGCCTCCCGAAGTTTGTGATGTGATTCTGGCAGCCAGGCGTCCCTCCACTAAGGTGGTATACGCCTGCAGGTGGAACAAGTTTGTGGCATGGTGCACAGCAAAGGCTGTGAATCCCCTTTCTGCCCCTCTCTCTGAGGTTCTCCTGTTCCTTCTTTCCCTGGCCCAACAGGGTTCTGCCCTGGGTACCATCAAGGGCTATCGTTGTGCCATCTCGTCCTTCCTCAGGCTTCCTGATCAGCCCTCCCTTTTCAAGTCCCCTGTTGTTAACAGGTTTCTAAAAGGCATTACACACCTCTTCCCTCCTGTTCCGTTTGTGATGCCTCCGTGGGACTTGAACTTGGTTCTTACCTTTCTTATGTGCGCTCCCTTTGAGCCTCTACATAACTGTCCTCTTCGTCTTCTTACTTTGAAGACTGCCTTTCTGGTGGCCATCACCTCCGCTCGGCGGGTGAGTGAGCTCCAGGCTCTATCATGTAAACCTCCCTTTCTGTCTGTCCATCCAGACAAGGTTGTTCTTAGGACGCGTCCGTCCTTCTTGCCAAAGGTGGTTACTGCCTTCCACATTGGGCAGACCATCACTTTGCCCACCTTCTTTCCGCCTCCGCATCCTTCCAGAGAGGAAGAAAGGCTCCACCGTCTGGACCCAAAACGTGCGCTTTCCTTTTACATCGACCACACACACCATTTCCGGGTGGATGACCAGCTCTTTGTTGGCTACGTGGGCGCCAAAAAAGGTCGGGCGGTGCACAAGAGAACCATCTCCCGCTGGGTAACCTTGTATATCAAAGCCTGCTATTCTTTGGCTAAGAAGGAGCCTCCTGTTGGGCTGCGTGCCCACTCCACCAGGGCAACGGCTGCTAACCACAGCTTTGGGCCGCGGTGTTCCGCTGCAGGATATCTGTCAGGCAGCTACGTGGGCCTCGCTGCACACGTTTACAAAGCATTACTGCCTTGACAGTCAGGTCCGGAGGGACGGCTTCTTTGGCCGTTCTGTCCTCCGGGACTTCCTTGTCTGATCTTTGTTCGCAGACCCACCACCGGGGTTGGTATTGCTGGGGTATCTATTCTAAGGTAAGGAATCTGTCACTAACGTGTCTCTTTCAGATGCACAAGTTACTAACTTGTGTAACGATATATCTGTAAGAGACCGTAGTTAGTGACAGATTCCTTACCGCCCCACCCATCCTCCCCGTTCTGCGAACTGATTTCTAGGGTTAAGGACATCCCTTTCAGGGCCCTAGTATTTTTCAGACACCTATGTCGGCTTCTTGCATGGCTCTGCGTTCCTGGCGCGGAAAGTCGTGTACAGAACTGACGTCACCGCGCAGGGGCGGCGTCTAAGTACTGCCCGCGACGTCATCCCGGCGACCACGACGCCGACGACGGACGTGGAGCCGCACGACGCCGCCTACCGACGCGCAAGGGTACTGCTACGCAAAAAAAATTCCGGATCCAGCCTGACGCCTGGGGATATTCTAAGGTAAGGAATCTGTCACTAACTACTGTCTCTTACAGATATATCGTTACACAAGTTAGTAACTTGTGCGTCAAGCAGCAACTCTGGGTTTTTGTTTTCAGAGGGCTGCCACTTGCTGCATGGCTGCCTTTCAAGCACATCCAACCTGCGTGGCACAGGCCTCTATCAATCACAAGATGGCTACCACAGGCTTTTTTTTCTCTTTGAAAATAATGAAATACAGTATTTCTGATATGACTGGATGTTCTCTGGATTTTGGCCTGAAGAAAAGGTGCCAATTCTGGACCCAAATCTTTCCGACACGCACCAGCCGGGTGTGATTGTGAAATTGGATGGAAGGTGGCGCAGCGTTTTTGTTATTGCTTGGAAAGATAGTGTAGCATCCAATTTATTTTGCTGTCTGCTTTGGACTTTAGCAGTAATGTGCTGCTATTAACTCTTCCCTTATCATTGTCCTGACTTGTACCGTAGGGATCGCAATTCTGACAAACGAATACAGTGCTTGACTTGCTCCGTGCACTTTTTTTTTTAACCTTATAGCTTTGAGGGATTTGTGCATTACCTGTACTGTATGTGTGATGTGACTATCTTGCTTATCGCTGTAAGTGGGTTGTTGTGATCCCTGCTCCTATGTGCTACACATCATGTGTGGGTTATGGCCATAGCTACTCCCGACACCCCCTTCCCCAACCTGACTTGTGACTGGCTGTTACACAACCTTAACCTTATTGGCTCTCAAACGGTCTCTCGTGTATGAAAACAGAGAGGTTTTTCGATAGGCAGATGTCCTTGACAGGCCCGCAGGGCTGGTGCAGAGTCACAATTATTATTTGTCAGGGATGTAAGAAGTTATGAACGGTGCTCCAAAGAGATCGCGGAGTGCAAGCTTGTCATTGAAAACCAGTGCGGACCATATGACCCAACGGGGAGAAGGGAGTTCAGGACCTGCCCATTCAGTTCTTGGATTCTTAGCTGTACTTGCCCTCACGATTTGGCTCAGGTGGTGTTTAAATTTATTTTCTAAAGAATGAACGTCAATAACGTCTGTAATAATAGCACAGGATAATGACTGGCGCTTCCGACGTCACTGCCTGTGCCAAAGTGCATGCCCGATTTAATTAATCGCTACTACAGGCAGTCGCGGCTCGTGGGGGTGGGGGGTCGCGCGGGGGTAAGGGCCGGGAGTTTTAAAATAAAATAAAAATCTTACCTGGTCCGTGCCGCCTCGGGTCCGTTGGCGCCTTCAACAGCCGCATCACTGCTGGCAAGTGGCAACCCCTCTCAGCCAATCCTGGCGCTGCTCCAGCAGCGCCAGGATTGACTTAGAGCAGGGTTACTCGCCGCCCGCCTGCCCATTAGGAGACCGAGGTTAGAGCCTTTGCTCAACCCTCGCTCTCCTAATGGGCATGCGCCAGCCTGAGCAGACACTAGTGCGCATGACTGGGTGCGGCGGAAAAATTTGCCGACCTTCACAAGTCATGCGCACTTGTGCTGCTGCCTGCCCCTGGTCTGACAATGCCTGTCAGTCAACATGACGCCGGACCGCCCACCCCCTTCAGACTCTGAAGGGGGTGGGCGGTCCGACATCATGCTGACTGACATGATTGTCAGTTCTCCCTCGCGTCTCTGAACTGAAGTAAACTGAGAGTTTACTTAAGTTCAGAGACGCCGAGGGAGCTGCGGGCGCGGGCGGCTTGTGGGGCAACGCCCCAGCGCCCTAATGGACGCACCGCCACTGCCTGCCTTTACCTTAGTGCCAATACACTACTGGCTCTAATCATACTCTCTTACCTGTCTCCAGTATCTCTGCATATTAATCTCTAGTAAGACTAACTCTGCCTGTTCCATGGTATCCCTACCGGTACCCTTATCCATATACCTGTATCATTGTCTATTGGGACGGGAATGTCCCTTGCAAGGTAACTGATATGCACTCCCACCCTGAGGAAACCAACTCCATGTGACACTAGTATCCTGATTTTCTTTTGGCCTCCGCACACAAGAAGTTCTGCATGTGTGCTGAGGCATAGGTGTGAAATTGAGCACAAGGCCGAGGGCTGGCTCTGAGGTCAGGAGAAGGGCCAAATCGTATTCTGTAGTGGAGAAGAGACTACCGTCTGTGTCATTTGGGACATGTACCGTGAACAGTGATGGTAGCATATGTTTTTAAATCTCTAGTATTGGACAGGTTTTTTCACTGCTCAAAGGGTGAGCGCGATGCATACAGCGATGGATTGCTGACTCTTTATTGGTCAGTTTGAGACGTTAGTTGTGCACTCTTCCCTGCATGGTTCTAGTATCTAAACAACTGTGATCATGCTGCCAGAAAAGAAGGTTGATTTGGAAATAGTAAACCTTTAATCAGAAGTGCAGGAAAGTGCCCCTTTTTGACATGGTTACCCCCCCCCCCCCTTTTGTCTGGTATCTGATGCAACTTTGGTTGAAAGTGTGCTGGGTTCCTGCTAACCAGGCCCCCAGCACTTGTGTTCTTTCCTTAAACTGTACCTTTGTTCCACAATTGGCACCACTTTAGGCTCCATGTAAGTCCCTAGTAAATAGTACCCCTGGTACCTAGGGCATTGGGACTAAGGATGGTGTCCCTAAGGGCTGCAGCATGAATTGTGCCACCCTAAGGTACCCCTCACCAAACTCATGCAAACTGCCATTGCAGCCTGCATGTCTTGGTGCAGAGAAAAGTGAAGCCAACTGGCACAAACTAGGTGCCACACGGGCTGCAGACTTTGGAGTACGTGTGACTATAAGTCACCGCCCCCTGCCAGGACCCATGATGTAAAACTTCCCTACATCTAACAGTCGTTTACGCATTCAGAAGTGCTGAAGTTGTCAGTTGCGAACCGTGAGTAACTCGGTTCCCATTGCGACCACTGGTTAGGGTGCACCTTAGCGAGTGCATACCGCCGTGGTCCCTGGTCCTGAAGAAAGCCTCGCGATTAGCATTGGAGACTGAAACATGTAGACCTCACTTTTACTTAGGATGTGACTGATCAATTTACTCAGTTGCAACATCCACTGCACATTACACATTTTAATCTAGCCTTACTATCCCACCATTAAAATTCTTTTGGAATAGTAAAGGCTATTTTATCCCGTTTTTGCACCATCACTTGCACTTATCACAAAACAAAAAATCCCGCTCCGCTGTAGTCGGGCGTCGTAGCACACCCTGGTGGGAGCCCAATGATGAAGCATGTCACCAACTAGGTTGGTGAGTGAGGGCTCTTTTAAAGAACATGAGTGACTCTTGTTGATAGCCCTTTACTTTTTGGCTTCACTCTTTTGTTGTTTATTGAGTATTCCCCTGGAGGAACAAGAGTGGGTGCTACAATTTCCCTCTCTCACCTGTTCTTTATATACACATTACTGTGTGCCTTGCCTGCGAAACACTACATGTGGTATAGGTAAGTCACCCCTACAGCAGGCCTTACAGCCCTAAGGCAGGGTGCACTATCCCCAATGTGTGGGCATATCTGCGTGAGTGGATGTTTCCCTGTGATATCAAAGTCAATTCTTAGATATCACAAGGGCACGGGGAAGTCATAACGAGTACATGGGCTGGACACTCATAATTATGAGTTCCCCAGCCACATGGTTGCTTCACTGTATCCCCAGATGTTTGGGACCAAATATCTCGTCTCAATAAACCCACACTGATGCCAGTGTTGGGTTTGTTAATAAATGCACCCAGAGGGCACCTTAGAGGTGCCCACTGAAAATCTACCAACTACTAGGGTACTGACTGACTGGTCTCGACCAGCTTGCCACCACAGACAAGTTATTGACCCCCCCCACCCCCCCTAAGGGGAAAGCCTTCGCTCTCAGAGGTCAGGAACAAAGCCTGCTCCTCCTCGCAGGGTCTGCATTCCAGGGCGGAAAGCTTCAAAGGCCTCACAGCCTTTGTTAAACGTCCCTGGCCTCTCCAGATAGTGGAGGTGCCCATCCCCTATCTAGACCCCACGTTTTAGCGGCAGGACAGGCGGAAAAATTAGTAAGATTAGGAGTTGCGTCCCACATAGGCCAACACCACCCCTAAGTTGGACTAGCTGATGTGGACACCACCATTTCAAAATCCTCCATCGTGTTTTGGACGGAATTAGCCTCCTGGGGTCAGGGTTATGCCCACTTCCCACAGCAAATGGTCATTTAGAGGGTGTAGACAGCCTAAAGGTAGTCATCCAATTGGCTACAACCTGTCACTCCCCTTAACGCCCCTAAATTGAGTATTTAGGTGGCACCCCTGAACCTAAGAACTCAGATTCTACGGACCAAGAGAAGAAGGACGGAGAAGAGTCTCTGTCTGGTGAGAACTGCAGAAGAAGCTGTGGACTTTTGGCACAAAACCCTGCGCTCGCAACTCTCTCGACAATCGTGACAGAATGATTTGTCCTGCAAGCTGGAGATCTACCACAGCCTTGGGTCGCCTGCCAGCACTTCAGTCTCCCTTGGAGGAGAGGAGCTACTCCCCTGCAGTCCGCAGGCACCGACCAGCAGAGTCGGTCCACCACCATGCAGCTCACTGGCCCGACCGATGCCGCAGACGTACAGGAAGAGGTACCTGTGATCTTGAGAGTCAGATCTGGCTGCCCACCGAGTGTGATAACACCAGGACACACCGGAGCCGTGCAGCACCTATCCCCGGGGTGCAGGACGTCTTGCAACAAACACAGACAGTGAGAGTCCAGCCCAGTTTCCCACTGCACCCCGATTTAACAGCCGTCGAGGGGCGTCAGCATCACTGAGACTCACTTCTTGAGTGGCCAAGTTATCCTGATTTTGCCCCTGCCAGCAAGTTGTCCCTAACCGCGAGAATCAACTTTGTGCACCCGGCCCGGCCGACCTAGCTACTCTGCACCCGAGCCACCAAGCCTGGTTACCAAAGAACCGGCTGTGCCTCATTGCTCCAAGCCCTCGTTTGAGAGCTCTCTGACTTGTGCAGCCTGTTTCCAGGTGGCTCGCCTTCTCCGTAGCGCACAGCTGCCAACCTCACCAGCACCCAGTTCCCAGCAAACTGCTGGTAGTAGTTTGGACCTTGGCCGCCTACACTCCGAAAGCCAGAAGGTGAACTTCTGAAACTGACTGTACTTACTGTTATGCATACAGGATTTTTCCTTCCATAGGATTGCATTGTGTGTAAAGGCGCACAACTTTGAAACGTTTACTTACCTGTAAAAATTGATAACAAAAACAGTTCATACTTTTGAACAAAGTTCTTGGTTTTACAACATATATAAAAAGAAGTGTTACTTTTCCTAATTTGGTCTCAGATTTATTCTTTGATTGTGTGTCTTATTTATTGCCGCTGTGAGTACAACAAATGCTTAGCACTACCCTCTGATAAGCCTAACTGCTCACCCACACTACCACAAAAGAGACCGTTAGTACTATCTACTTTAGCCTGTGTAAACCAATTGGGGATCCACTGGACTCTACACAGTGTCCTTTTTATCTGAAAGAGACACGTTAGTGACAGATTCCTTACCTTAGAATATCCCCAGGCGTCAGGCTGGATCCGGAAAGTTTTTTGCGTAGCAGTACCCTTGCGCGTCGGTAGGCGGCGTCGTGCGGCTCCGCGTCCGTCGTCGGCGTCGTGATCGCCGGGATGACGTCGCGGGCAGTACTTAGGCGCCGCCCCTGCGCGCTGACGTCAGTTCTTCTTTTTCCGCGCCAGTAAGCGCAGATCCGGGAAGAGCAGTGCCCTAGTCACTTTTTGACTATCTTTTTGTGAAATTTTTCACTGTTCTCTTCAACGAGTCTTCACGACTCCTAAGGTGTCGTAGGGATGCCCGGCTTTAAGCCCTGCGAGGTATGTGGTCGTATGATGTCCATCACGGACCCCCACCTCGAGTGTCTCTTCTGCCTCGGCCGAGGCCACGACACGAAGTCGTGCCCTGACTGCCGGAAACTTCATCCGAAGGCTTTGCGAGAGCGGTCTCGAAAGCTCCTTGAAGTCCGGCAGTCGGCTCCGCGCCGCAGCAAGCCCCGGTCCCGGGAGAGGTCGAGGGGCCGGACGCGGAGTCCCCGCCGTTCGTCGGAATCCAAGTCTTCGCGCTCCTCCGGTAAGTCGAAGCACAAGAAGTCTAAGCGGCGTCATCGCTCTAAGACTTCGCCTCGCCGGTCGCGCGACTCGGCTGAGGTCCCTGTCGGCACCGTCCCCGCCCCGCGGCCCCGGACGTGCCTGTCGAGTTGCCCCCGCATTACCCGTCCTTCCCGGGTTCGGGGCGACTCCGGCCGAAGTACAGAAATTCCTGTCGGCCATGGCCCGCCTCTTCGGGCCTCAAGGTCCCTCCGGTGCGCCTTCGGGCCCCGCGGGCCAGATGGGGTTGCTCCGGCGTCGCCGTCGACTCCGGTCCCGGCGTCGCCTGTCCCACCAGCCTTCGTCCCGGCCTCGGCTCCGGCCCCGGCCTCGACCCCGGTTCCGGTGGTGCCGCAACCTCCATCGACGCCGGTTGACCTAACCACGCCTCCGCCGACGCCGATGTCCCCGGTGCCGTTTCCGACGCCGTCCGGGGCTCCGGGCGGCGTCGTTCCCGGTTCTCCCCGGGTCCGGACATGGAGCCGGACCGGCGTCGCCCGACGCCGGTTCCGGCGCCGATGAGGCCTTGGGTCCCTTATGTCCCTCCTCCTCCATCTTTTCAACCTGAGGAGGACCAGGAGAGCTGGGAGGGGTCTGACGACCCTCTCACACAACAGTGCGAGTTTGACCCGGACTGGGTTGAGGAACTTGGGGATGCCAGTGGGCTGGATACCTCCCCCGACTCTGGCATGCTGTCTCCTCCCGTGGCAACGGAGGAGGGGGCTAATTTTGCAACGGTGTTGCGTAGAGCTGCTGGAGCCTTAAATCTCCAGTTGCCTACAGTGGCCGTCAGGACTAACCTCCTGACTGAAGTGCTTCAGCCGGCGGCCTCCTCTTCGGAGCCTGTGCTGCCGTTCAACGATGCACTCACTGACGTTCTTTTGGGTGCCTGGTCCAAACCCACCACAGGGGCTCCTGTGGATAGGAACGTGGCCCGACGCCATCGCCCGGCTCCGGGCGACCCCCTGTTTCTCTCCCAACACCCCACCCCTGAGAGCTTGGTTGTCCAAGCCTCTGCCTCCCAAACAGCCTTCCCTACCGCCCCTCCGGATAGGGAATCCAAGCGCCTGGATCACTTTGGGAAGAAGGCTTTCTCTTCCTCCAGTGCTGGCTTGCGGTCTGTTAATACCGCTTGCCTCTTGGGCCGATACACCCACTCCCTGTGGGATTCGGTGGCTGATGTTTTGCCGCAGTGTTCTGAGGAGGTCCAGACACTGCTTACCCGCGCTATTGCGGAAGGGCGTGATGCGGCTAAGTATACCATCCGCTGTGGCCTTGATACCGCCGACTCGCTGGGCAGATCGCTTGCAACGACGGTGGCGCTGCGTCGCCACGCCTGGCTGAGAACCACTGGTTTTTCAGGGGATGTCCAGAATACTCTCATGGACATGCCCTTTGATGGAGTCGGTCTCTTTGGTTCAAAGGCGGACCATGCGCTGGAGCGTTTCAAGGATTCACGGGCTACTGCTAAGTCCCTGGGCCTTGCTGTTGTGCGCCCTCCGCATACGTCTGCTTTTCGCCCCTTTCGTGGCCACGGAAGGGCGCCCAGTCACGTCCACAGCCCGGCCAACGGCCCGCGCAGCAAGCGCCTTCGCGTGGCCGAGGACGTGGATACCGCCGTGGCGGTTCGGGCAACCAGCGTGCGGGTCAGGCCACCACCTCCAACCCGTCCGCGGCCTCCAAGCCCTCCTAGTCCCTCCTTTCAGGTGCACAGCACGCCAGTCGAGGGCAGGGTCCGCCATCACCTTCACCACTGGCGTCCCATCACCTCGGACAAGTGGGTCTTGGACATTGTCCGAAGGGGCTACTCCCTCCCCTTCGAGACCACCCCCCAGCCATGCCACCTCAATTCCACCGCATGTCAGGGGATCACTTGGTGCTTCTACAGAAGGAAGTCACGGCCCTCTTGGCCAAGAGGGCCATCGAGCATGTTCCGACCCCAGAAGTAGGGCGTGGTTGCTACTCCCACTACTTTCTGGTGCCCAAAAAGGACAAGGAGGACATGCGTCCTATCTTGGACCTCCGGAACGTCAATCGCTTCCTCCGGAAGGAGAAGTTCAAGATGCTCACCCTAGCTCAGGTCTTGACTGCCCTCGACCCCGGAGACTGGTTGGTAGCGTTGGACTTGCAGGACGCCTATTTCCACATCCCCGTCCTGCCGGCCCACCGGCGTTACCTTCGGTTCACGGTAGGCCTCGAGCATTTTCAGTTCACCGTGCTCCCCTTTGGCCTTACCAGTGCCCCTCGGGTGTTCACGAAAGTGATGGCGGTGGTCGCAGCTCATCTGCGCCGGGCAGGGGTTTCAGTCTTCCCCTACCTCGACGACTGGCTGCTGAAGGCGGGCTCGTCCCAGGCAGTTGTCTCCCACCTCCAGACTACGGCCGAACTCCTGCACTCGCTGGGGTTCTCCATCAATGTGCCAAAGTCGCATCTGATTCCTTCTCCACAGCTCCTTTTCATCGGAGCAGTTCTGGACACGACGCAGTTTCGGGCCTATCCTCCCGAACGGCGAGTCCGGGATATTCAGGCTATGATTCCGATCTTTCAGCCCTTATCCTGGGTTTCGGTACGGATGACCCTGAGGCTGCTGGGCCTCATGGCCTCCTGCATCCTGCTGGTCACTCATGCCAGATGGCATATGCGGGCTCTGCAGTGGGACCTGAAGTTCCAGTGGGCGCAGCACCAGGGCGACCTGTCCGATCACGTCCAGATCTCGGAGGGGACTGCAAAACAGTTGCAGTGGTGGCTCTCGAACCGGCAATGGGTCATGGGCAGATCCCTCTCCCTTCCCCAGCCAGAGCACACAGTTGTGACGGACGCGTCCCTTCTGGGATGGGGCGGTCACATGGGAGAGGCGGAGATCAGAGGCCTCTGGTCTCCGGCGGAGTCCCGGCTCCATATCAACCTTCTGGAGCTCCGGGCGATCCGACTTGCACTCAAGGCATTCCTTCCCTCTGTCAAAGGGAAGGTAGTGCAGGTGTTCACAGACAACACCACTGCCATGTGGTACTGCAACAAACAAGGCGGGGTGGGGTCGTGGACCCTTTGTCAGGCGGCTCTGCGCCTCTGGACATGGCTGGAACACCAGGGCATGTTCCTGGTGGTTCAACACCTGGCAGGTTCCCTGAACGCCAGGGCGGACGAACTCAGCCGCAGGTGCATGATGGATCACGAATGGCGTCTTCACTCGGAAGTGGCGCAAGGACTCTTTCTACAGTGGGGAGAGCCTTGGTTAGATCTATTCGCCACCGAAGAGAACGCGCAATGTCATCAGTTCTGCGCGTTGGAATTTCCAAGGCGGCACTCGCTCGGCGACGCTTTTCGTCACGAGTGGAGTTGCGGTCTATTGTACGCCTTTCCGCCTATACCACTTCTACCCAGAGTGTTGAAGAAGATTCGGCACGACCGGGCCCAAGTCATTCTTGTGGCTCCGGACTGGGCTCGAAGAGTTTGGTATCCCGAGCTACTCAATATGAGCGTAGATCCCCCGATCCGTCTGCCTCTTCGGGAGGATCTTCTGTCGCAGCAGCAGGGGACGGTCCTCCACCCGAACCTGTCCAGTCTACACCTGCTTGCGTGGAGATTGAGCGGCGGCAGTTGATTCCTTTCGACTTGCCTCCCGAAGTTTGTGATGTGATTCTGGCAGCCAGGCGTCCCTCCACTAAGGTGGTATACGCCTGCAGGTGGAACAAATTTGTGGCATGGTGCACAGCAAAGGCTGTGGATCCCCTTTCTGCCCCTCTTTCTGAGGTCCTTCTGTTCCTTCTCTCTCTGGCCCAACAGGGTTCTGCCCTGGGTACCATCAAGGGTTATCTTTGTGCTATCTCGGCCTTCCTCAGGCTCCCTGATCAGCCCTCCCTTTTCAAGTCCCCTGTTGTTAACAGGTTCTTAAAGGCATTACTCACCTCTTCCCTCCTGTTCCGTTTGTGATGCCTCAGTGGGACTTAAACTTGGTTCTTACCTTTTTAATGTGCGCTCCCTTTGAGCCTCTACATAACTGTCCTCTTCGTCTTCTGACTCTGAAGACAGCCTTTCTGGTGGCCATCACCTCCGCTCGGCGGGTGAGTGAGCTCCAGGCTCTATCTTGCAAACCTCCCTTTCTGTCTGTTCATCCAGACAAGGTTGTTCTTCGGACGCGTCCGTCCTTCTTGCCAAAGGTGGTTACTGCTTTCCACATTGGGCAGACCATCACTTTGCCCACCTTCTTTCCGCCTCCGCATCCTTCCAGAGAGGAAGAGAGGCTCCACCGTCTGGACCCAAAACGTGCGCTCTCCTTCTATATTGACCGCACAAAACACTTCCGGGTGGATGACCAGCTCTTTATTGGCTACGTGGGCGCCAAAAAGGTCGGGCGGTGCACAAGAGGACCATCTCCCGCTGGGTTACCTTGTGCATCAAGACCTGCTATTCTTTGGCTAAAAGGAGCCTCCTGTTGGGCTGCGTGCCCATTCCACCAGGGCAACGGCTGCTACCACGGCCTTGGGCCGCGGTGTTCCGCTGCCGGTTATCTGTCAGGCAGCTACGTGGGCCTCGCTGCACACGTTTACAAAGCATTACTGCCTTGACAGTCAGGTCCGGAGGGACGGCTTCTTTGGCCGTTCTGTCCTCCAGGACTTCCTTGTCTGATCTTTGTTCGCAGACCCACCACCGGGGTTGGTATTGCTGGGGTATCTATTCTAAGGTAAGGAATCTGTCACTAACGTGTCTCTTTCAGATGCACAAGTTACTAACTTGTGTAACGATATATCTGTAAGAGACAGTAGTTAGTGACAGATTCCTACCGCCCACCCATCCTCCCCGTTCTGCGAACTGATTTCTAGGGTTAAGGACATCCCTTTCAGGGCCCTAGTATTTTTCAGACACCTATGTCAGCTTCTTGCATGGCTCTGCGTTCCTGGCGCGGAAAGTCGTGTACAGAACTGACGTCAGCGCGCAGGGCGGCGCCTAAGTACTGCCCGCGACGTCATCCCGGCGATCACGACGCCGACGACGGACGCGGAGCCGCACGACGCCGCCTACCGACGCGCAAGGGTACTGCTACGCAAAAAACTTTCCGGATCCAGCCTGACGCCTGGGGATATTCTAAGGTAAGGAATCTGTCACTAACTACTGTCTCTTACAGATATATCGTTACACAAGTTAGTAACTTGTGCTTTAGTGCACTATATCGAGAGCCAGCTTCCTAGTAGAAGGAAACCAGAGGGATTACAAGATTCTTACTTGTTCCATGATGCTACCCACATCATCAGTATTGATAACGTCATAAGTGCAGTTGATGCTCATTGTCCTGCCAACCCTTTATTTCTCTTTTCTGATAGAGACTTCCAACAGCAGATTCCTCACCTTGTGAATTCCCCTATGCGCCAGACTGGATCTGGAGAATTTTGATAGCAATTCCCTTGCGCATTGATTGGTGGCATTGTGCTGCTCTGCGTCTGATCTATCCCACCCCGATTGTGACGTTTGGACCACTATATCTGATCCACCTCTACATGTTAACGTCCATTCCTTTTTTTCTGCACTTTGCGATTTTAATCTGGAATCAGGTCAGTCTGGTAGAGTTTCTTCCCTTGAAATTATCCGGTGTGCAACGGACATCTTCCCCTCAAAAAACCACACGCTTTAAACCTTGCAAGGACGATGTTGGTAACACACACACACACATGATGTCTGTCTCTGGTGTCTAAATTGCAGTCAGTGCTCGGTGATGTGTGATTGCTGCGCGAAGATCAACAGGAAGAGGCATCTGCGAACACAAAGCTAAACTTGTCATTGCAGAACTTCAAAGAAAGTTGAAGAAGACCCGGTCTCAGTGAAGTCGAGGGCGTGGATACACTTTCAATTTCAGGGCCGATCTCGCGATCGTTCCTCATTGAAGTTCAGGAGTACAGGTAAATCCCAAAAAATCAAAGACTCACAAGAGATCAAAGCACGAATTTCCATCGTCCCACCACTCCCATCATTTGAAGTCACGTGATGTCCCGGGTCCTCAAGGCCATAGTCATTCCCCACAGTTCCTTAACTGATCCCAATGTGCCTGACTTTCTTGGGTCATCAACCACGCCTCAACAGTTAGGTGAACTGAAACTGACCTTGGACAAAATATTCGTACCTCATGGAATCCCTCTGGAGTGCCTTCGAGCCCTAAGGATCTAAGGTGGCCTCCAGTTTGGTTACCGCTGGTAGATCCATCCCCGATTCTAACTGTGCTACTCGACCTCACTTCGAGGTCACCTCTGTCTCAGAGCCTGGCTCCGGCAACTTCAGCTCCTGCCCAGCACCGCAACCCCGAGTCTCAGCACCGGCTGACGTCAGAAACAGCTGATAGTTTTATCAGGCTCCTACGGTCGGATGCTTCCTGAAACAACACACCTCTACTCCTATTCCAGAAACCTAACAACCTCATGCTGACGATGATAATGATGGTGATAACACTCCTTATGATGGCCAAAACTTACTTCTAGATCTGCAAGATGCTAGTGGGATGGACACTTTACCAGATATAGGCCTGTCCTCCCCTCACCAATCTATTGGAACACAGGAGTTCTCCTCCTTTGCAACAGTGCTATGGAGGGCAGCAGAAGTTTTGAGTCTCATCCTGCCCACTACAGTGGTGAGGAAAAATGTCTAAACTGAGTTGCTCAACCCAGATCAAATGAGCCAAGAACCTCTACTTTCTTTCAATGAAGCGCTCATTCATGTGCTCATGGGAACCTGGGCGAAGCCAGGATCTTGTCCCCAAGTTAATAGGCAGGTGGCAAGGTGGCATAGACTTGCACTTGGGGATCCAGACTTTCTCCTTCCACACCCTACCCCAGAGAGCTTGGTGGTGCAGGTGACCACTTGCCACTGTACCCCTAATGCATTTCCTACAACTCCCCCTGACAAAGAATCAAAAAGTATTAAGCTGTTCACCAGATGTATGCTTTCCTCTTCCATCCTTGCTTTCCGATTGGTAAATAATGTTTGCCTCCTGGAGAGGTTCTCACGTGTTATGGGACAGACTAGTAGACATCTTGCCAGCTGTCTGGGAGGACAATCGGCCAACCCTACAACATCTCATCACGGACGGCCAGGACGGAGCAAAGTACTTCATTCCCTTGGCTTGGATAGGACCCACTGTCGGGGTATAGCAGTTAGGACCAGTGTGCTGCTTCAGCACTATGCTTGGATTTGCTCCAACAGTTTCTCTTCCGATGTCCAACAATCCTTGATGGACATGCCCTTCAACAGCTCTGGGCTGTTTGGAACAAAGGCAGGCTCGGTCTTATAACTATTTAAAGAGAGCAAAGCAATTGCTCGCTCTGTAGACTTAGCTCTGCCTGTTGACAATTTCCCCAGCAGCCTTGCTCCATTTGAGGCTTCTGTGGGGGACACCTGTATGTGCCTCAGTAGCAGCAGACCTTCCTGTCCTTTTGAGGTAAAGGTCAGAGATCAAGGCGACTGTATATATATATATATATATATATATGTGTGTATATATATGTGTGTATATATATATATGTATATATATATATATACATATGCATATATATATACATGCATATATATATACATATGCATATATATATATATACATATATATATACATATACATATGCATATATATATATATATATGCATATATATATATACATATGCATATATATATGCATATGCATATATATATATATATATATATATATATATATATATATGCATATATATGCATATATATGCATATGCATATATATATATATATATATATATAGGCATATATATATATATATATATATATATATATATATATATATATATATATATATATATATATATATATATACACACACACTTTATAGGTGTGACTCATACTCTGACAGTATGAGACAAATGGAATATTGTTTACAAATTGCACTGTAAATTACACTTCGTAATGAATAATGGACATGTTGACATCTACTGAGAGCATTTTCAAAGGCTGATTAGGTTGGGTTAAAATGATGCGAATGATAAAACCAAGTGAGGTAACAACTGAGACATGATAATAAGAAATGCTTTGTTTAGGTGCTAATGAATGAAATGTATTTATACAGCCATGAAAGTACTGCGAATTTTGCACATAATTTAAATGTCATGATCTTAACACACAAAAAAATTGTTTTATATATGTATATATATCAAAAAAGTTGTTTTAGATAAGTATTTATACAGAAATAAAAGTAATTATGCACATGGTTTTAAATAATAAGCATCAGACCCAAGAGTAAAATCAAAAGGAAAACTATGACCTCTGTGCCTTTTTCAATCAAATGTATTAAGACAGTGAAATTATGTAGGGCCATACAGAGGTCTTGTTTCTTTCTTTTTAAATATTCATGGATATTTATAAACATTTTAAATATGTATGAATCGGTCACAGAGTTAATAAGCTATTGTGGAATTATTCAATGTAATGATGGAATGTAGACGGGTAGTCTTTTGTCCATATTCATGAATTAATTATGCACCTATCACTTTAAAAATGGGGAGAAAAAATGTAGCATGTCATGTGATCAAGGCCCCTGGTGGGTTGAAACGCGTCATGGCGGCACAGCACGAAAAATAAAGAATTGCACTGAATAAGAGGAGTCCGTGCCTTTTTGATTCCTGGTTGTGGAGAAAGGAGTATTGGATATATATATATATATATACATATGCACATATATATATATATATATACATATGCACATATATATATATATATATATATATATATATATAGCTACCATTACCGAACCAGTTAAGAGACGGATGCCGACATCAGGGTAAGCTTCGAAATCTTTTCTCTTTATTGCGTGCTCATTTCTGCTCTGCTTGCTGTCAAGATCATATTCTACTATCGCGCTGTTGCAACGCGTTTCGGCATTGCTGCCTTGATCACAAAACATATATATAATATGGGTGTATCTGAAAGAGAAAGCTAGTTATAGATTCTTTACCTTAGAATTACCCCCAGGTGTGAGACTGGATCCGGAGACTTTTTTCTTAGCACTACCCCTGCACATCGGTCGACTCCGTTGTCAGCATCGTGGTCGCCGGGATGACGTTGCGGTGTCTACTTAGACGCCGCCCTGCGCGCTGATGTCAGTTCTTTCTTTTTCCACGCCAGCCTTGCGCAGAACTGGAGAGAGCTACCCCTAGTCACTTTTTGACTAACTTTTTTCGACGTTTTGTTAACTTCTTTTTGAGTCTGACTCCTGGTGCGCGAGGGATGTCCCAATGCCGGACCAGGTTCAAGCCTTGCGGCTCCTGTCACAAGCTGATGTCTGTGACGGATTCGCACCTGATGTGCCTTTAGTGTCTGGAGCACGACCCGAAGTCGTGCACCGACTGCCGGGCCATGAATCCTAAGTCTTTGCTGGAGCTGTCCCGAAAGCTATTGGAGGCTTATCGGTTGGCTCCGCGTCAGTCCCGTTTGAGAGGAAGGTCTCGAGACAGTTCGCGGAGCCACCACACCTCGTCGCACTCCAAGTCTTTGAGGTCTTCAGGTAAGTCCAAGAAGAAGGAGGCAAAGAAGCACCGGCACTCTTCACCTTCTCCTAGTCTGTCAGCTGATGCAACGTGGGACCGGGAGCGTTGTCGCTCAAAGGCGCCGTCTCCAGTGCCTGATTCAGGGACGACTTCGCGCCTCCCCCCGTTTCCGGGAGCCCGAGCGTCCCCTGCCCAACTTTGTACATTTTACAAAGCCCTCCATCGTATCTTTGGGCAGCCCGACTCCGCCGGCGTGCCTTTGGGCCCCGCGGAGCCGGTCGGGGGTCCTAAGCCTTCAATGCCGGTGGCTTCGGCTCCGGAGGGCCCCCGTGGGTCCGGTGCTGGATCCGGCTCGACTCCGGTCGATCTCACTCAACCTTCCTCAGCGCCGATCCCGACGACTACGCCCCTGGCACCGACCATGCCCCCAGTCGGCGCCGTCCCCATCCTCACCCCCGAGATGGAGCCAGACCGATGTCGCTGGGTACTTGTGTTCCCCCTGTTCATCCCTGGTGTTCTCTTTCACCCAGATGGTGGTGACGAGGACTGGGAGGGGTCGCTGGACCCTTTAGCAGACCAGCTTGAAGAGCCGGACTGGAGAGAGGACCTGGGTGACACCAGTGGTCTGGACACTTCTCCAGACCTTGGCATGCTTTCTCCCCCTACCATGGCTACGGAGGAGGGAGCGTCTTACGCTGTGTGGTGCGAAGGGCAGCTTGGACCTAGAGCTCCCTTCGGTGGCAGTCAGGCCTAACCTCCTGACAGAGGTGCTTCAGCCTGCGGCAACCTCCTCTGAACCCTTACTGCCCTTCAACGAAGCCCTCACTGACTTCCTCCTGGGCACCTGGTCCAAGCCCAGCACAGGGGCTCCTATGGAAAGGACGCTTGCCCGTCACCACCACCCGGCCCGGGTGACCCTGTTTTCCTCACCCAACACCTGTTCCCTGAGAACTTGGTGGTCCAAGCCTCTTCTTCCAATGGCGCATTCCCTTCTGCTCCGCCAGATAGGGAATCCAAGAAGCTGGATCACCATGGGAAGCGCATGTTCTCTTCCTTCAGCTTGGCACTGCCGTCCGTGAATATTGCATGTCTCTTGGGCTGATACTCCCATACCATCTGGGATACGGTCACACAGGTGCTGCCTCAGTGCCCAGAGGGTGCCCGGGCCGTTCTCTCCATGGCAGCATCAGAGACGCAGAAAAATTCACGATCCGATGTGTACTGGATACCACCGACTCACTAGGCAGAACGATTGCCACGTCGGTAGCCCTTAGGCGCTACGCCTAGTTGAGGACATCTGGCTTTTCGGGGGATGTCCAGACTACTTTGCTGGACATGCCCTTCGATGGCCGTCGCCTTTTTGTCGACAAAGCAGAATCAGCGCTGGAGTGCTTTAAGGATTCTCAGTCTACGGCCAGATCCTTGGGCCTCGCTTCGTCTTCCCGTCCCCTCCAGTCTGCTTTTCGCCCCTTTCGTGGCTACGGAAGGGGCGCCCAGCCACATCCGTCCCAGTCTAGCCACCGGGTCACGCAAGCTGCCCAGCCTCTTTTTAGCCACAGACGTGGGACCCAGCGACCTTGCGGGGCTGGGAGCCAGCGGGCGGGCCAGTCCAATCTTTCACCCCCTACAGCAGCCTCTAAACCCTCCTAGTCCAACTTTTCAGGGCCATCAACGGCCAGTGGGTGGCAGGATTCGCCATCACCTCCCCACTGGCAATCCATCAAGTCAGACAGGTGGGTTTTGCATATAGTCCGAAGGGGCTACTCCCTCCCCTTCCAGACAGCACCTCCCTCCATGCCACCGTCTTTTGATCGCATGTCGGAGGATCATTTGGCGGTTCTCCGCCAGAAAGTCTTAGCTCTCTGGGCCAAGGGAGCTATTGAAAGGGTCCATGCGCCAGAAGTAGGTCGTGGTTGCTTCTCCCGCTACCTTCTGGTGCCAAAGAAGGACAAAGACCTGAGTCCTATTCTAGACCTCAGGGCCCTCAATCGCTTCCTCAGGAAGGAGAGGTTCAAAATGCTCACGTTGACTCAGGTCCTGTCTGCCCGCTACCCCGGAGACTGGATGGTGGCGTTGGACTTACAGGGTGCCTATTTCCATATTCCCGTCCTGCCAGCCCACAGATGCTACCTGCGGTTCACAGTAGGCCACGAGCATTTTCAGTTTACCGTGCTCCCCTTTGGCCTTATCAGTGCCCCTCGGGTGTTCACGAAAGTGATGGCGGTGGTTGCAGCTCATCTGTGCAGATTAGGGGTTCCAGTCTTCCCTTATCTCGACGACTGGCTGTTTAAGATCACAACCAGTGCCCTACTCCCTCCTACAATAAATAACAAACCCATGAAGTGGACCAGAAACCTTAAACAAATCCCCCCTGGTGAACTTGAGTCTAAACTCCAAGCTCAACTTCATCTCACCCCTCTCTCCCAAAATGCTAACGAGCTCACTGAACATTTCAATAAGACCATTAGTGAAGTCCTGGACCAAGTTGCCCCTCTTAAACTAAAACAACAAAGAAAAATTCAATCCAAATCTTGGTTCAATCCTGAACTCAATAACGAAAGACGAAAACTTAGACTGGCAGAAAGAAAATGGAGACAACACCCTCCCATCTTGCCCTCCTCAGATCTGCTAGATCAACTTATAAGAAGCACATTTTCAATGAAAAGGCATCCTTCTTTCGAGCTCAACTTCATCGTGCCAAAAACAGGCCCAGAGAACTGTTTAACATTGTTAGAAAACAAACATCATCTCCCCCTCCAGAGCTGACGGCTTCAATTGAGAGATGTGAGGAAATTGCCTCTCGGACAAAATTGACCAATCCTTCCCTCAAATTCAGGTCCCGCCCAGCCCCCTATATGCCTTAGACGTTGCTATAGACATATCTCCTTGGTCGGCACCGCCCCTACCACCTAATCCTACCACCCACCTACCCATTCCAACTTCGCCCGATGACGTCCTTTCCAACTTACAACTGAAAAATAACGCCTCCTGGCATAATTTCCGTCTTATGACCGAGCTCAAAGTCTTTAATATCATTGCTAAACTAAAGCCGACCTCGCACACCAAAGACCTTCTCCCTTCTAACCTAGTTCACAATCTTAACCACATCATTGCCCCTTATTGGACTAATATCATCAATACCTGCCTTGCCACTGGATGTGTCCCCGACTCCCTCCAACTCGGACAAATCACTCCCATTCTTAAAAACCTCACTGCTGACCCCAATGATCCTAACAATCTCCGCCCTATCTCTAACCTTCCACTTCTTGCTAAAGCCCTTGAAAAATGTGCATTGCTTCAATTGGACAAACACATCGGCAATTTCAACTTACTTGACTCCTTTCAATCCGGTTTCAGGAAAGGCTGCAGTACACAAACCACCATGGTGAACATTGTGGATGACATCCACAGTTCCCTAGACAATGGTGAGGCTTGCCTTCTTATACTCCTCGACCTCTCTGCAGCTTTCGATACAGTTAACCATTCTTCCTTACTTAATTCGCTTAAAGCTTGCTTTGGCCTAAATGATTTGGTCCTCAAATGGTTCGCTTCATTCCTCCAACACAGAACACAACAAATCAAAATCAATGCCTGCCTAATCCTACACCTGTCTCCCTGGGCGTCCCCCAGGGCTCTATTCTCTCCCCCTCTCTCTTCAACCTCTTTATGGAACCCCTTACCTTCATTTTGAAACAAGCTGGAATCAGTTATCACCACTATGCTGATGACACCCAACTCTACTATAAGATTAGATCCCACTCTGATGTACTTCATTTAAACAATACCCTGAGTAAGACCCAATTCTGGTTCTACTCCAACCATCTTAAACTGAACCCTAAAAAAACTGAAATTATTCTCTTCTCTCCAAAAAACAACCGGCTCCCCATCCAAGGCTGGATCACGGACCTCAATGCCCTCAATTGTTCGCTCTCTTTATCTGAAAGACACACATTAGTGACAGATTCCTTACCTTAGAATATCCCCAGGCGTCAGGCTGGATCCGGAAAGTTTTTGCATAGCAGTACCCTTGCGCGTCGGTAGGCGGCGCCGTGCGGTTCCGCGTCCGGCATCGGGACCGCCGGGATGACGTCACGGGCAGTACTTAGACGCCGCCCCTGCGCGCTGACGTCAGTTCTGTACACGACTTTCCGCGCCAGAAACGCAGAGCCATGCAAGAAACTGACACTGGTGGGGTTCCTACGGCGCCGCCAGCAACACCAGCCCCGGTTCCGGCTCCGGTGCTGCCACAACCCCGATCGACGCCGGGGCTCCGGGCGACGTCGTTCCCCGGTTCTCTCCGGATCCGGACACGGCGCCGGACCGGCGTCGCTCGACGCTGGCTCTGACGCCGATGGGACCTTGGGTCCCGCATGTCCCTCCTCCATATTTTGAACCTGAATTGGAGGACGTAGAGGACTGGGAGGGGTCTGATGACCCTCTCACACAGCAGTGTGAGTTTGATCAGGACTGGGCTGAGGAGCTTGGGGATGCCAGTGGTTTGGACACCTCCCCTGACCCAGGCATGCTGTCTCCTCCTTCCGTGGCAACGGAGGAGGGAGCTAACTTTGCAACGGTGTTGCGTAGAGCAGCTGGGGCCTTACACCTCCAGTTGCCTAACGTGGCTGTCAGGACTAACATCCTGACGGAAGTGCTTCTGCCGGCTGCTACCTCCTCGGAGACACTGCTGCCGTTTAACGAGGCGCTTTCCGACGTTCTTTTGGGCACCTGGTCCAAGCCCACCACAGGGGCTCCTGTGGATAGGAACGTGGCCCAACGCCATCGCCCTGCTCCGGGCGACCCCCTGTTCCTCTCCCAACACCCCACCCCTGAGAGCTTGGTGGTCCAAGCCTCTGCTTCCCAAAGCGCCTTCCCTACCGCTCCCCGGATAGGGAATCCAAACGCCTGGATCAATTTGGGAAGAAGGTCTTTTCTTCCTCCAGTGCTGGCTTGCGATCCGTCAATACCACTTGCCTCTCGGGCCGATATTCCCACTCCTTGTGGGACTCGGTGGCGCAAGTTCTGCCCCAGTGTTCTGAGGAGGTCCAGACACTGCTTACCCGCGTCATCGCTGAGGGTAGAGATGCGGCAAAGTACACCATTAGATGTGGCCTTGATACCGCCGACTCGCTTGGCAGATCGCTTGCGACGACAGTGGCGCTGCGCCGTCACGCCTGGCTGAGAACCACTGGTTTCTCGGGTGATGTCCAAAACACTCTTATGGACATGCCCTTTGATGGGGTCGGTCTTTTTGGGAACAAGGCAGACCATGCGCTGGAGCGTTTTAAGGACTCGCGGGCTACGGCTAAGTCCCTGGGCCTTTCTGCTGTACGCCCTCCGCAGCACTCTGCTTTTCGCCCCTTTCGTGGACACGGAAGGGGCGCCCAGTCACGTCCGCTGCCCGGCCACCGGCCCGCGCAGCAAGTGTCTTCGCGAGGACGTGGCTCCCACCGTGGCGGGTCAGGCAACCAGCGTGCGGGTCAGGCCACACACCCCGCCCCGTCCGCGGCCTCCAAGCCCTCCTAGTCCTTCCTTTCAGGTGCACAGCACGCCAGTAGGGGGCAGGGTCCGCCATCACCTTCACCACTGGCGTGCCATCACCTCGGACAGGTGGGTCTTGGACATTGTCCGAAGGGGCTACTCCCTCCCCTTCGTGACCATCCCCCCAGCCATGCCACCTCAATTCCACCGCATGTCAGGGGATCACTTGGTGCCCCTCGGGTGTTCACGAAAGTGATGGCGGTGGTCGCAGCCCATCTGCGCCGGGCAGGGGTTCCAGTCTTCCCCTACCTCGACGACTGGCTGCTGAAGGCGGGCTCGTCCCAGGCAGTCGTCTCCCACCTCCAGACTACGGCCGAACTCCTGCACTCGCTGGGGTTCTCCATCAACGTGCCGAAGTCGCATCTGATTCCTTCTTCACAGCTCCTTTTCATCGGAGCAGTTCTGGACACGACGCAGTTTCGGGCCTATCCTCCCGAACGGCGAGTCCGGGATATTCAGGCTATGATTCCGATCTTTCAGCCTTTATCCTGGGTTTCGGTACGGATGACCCTGAGGCTGCTGGGCCTCATGGCCTCCTGCATCCTGCTGGTCGATCATGCCAGATGGCATATGCGGGCTCTGCAGTGGGACCTGAAGTTCCAGTGGGCGCAGCACCAGGGCAACCTGTCCGATCACGTTCAGATCTCGGAGGGGGCTGCAAGACAGTTGCAGTGGTGGCTCTCGAACCGGCAATGGGTCATGGGCAGATCACTCTCCCTTCCTCAGCCAGAGCACACAGTTGTGACGGACGCGTCCCTTCTGGGATGGGGCGGTCACATGGGAGAGGCGGAGATCAGAGGCCTCTGGTCTCCGGCGGAGCCCCGGCTCCATATCAACCTTCTGGAGCTCCGGGCGATCCGACTTGCACTCAAGGCATTCCTTCCCTCTGTCAAAGGGGAGGTAGTGCAGGTGTTCACAGACAACACCACCGCCATGTGGTACTGCAACAAGCAAGGCGGGGTGGGGTCGTGGACCCTATGTCAGGAGGCTCTGCGCCTCTGAACATGGCTGGAACATCAGGGCATTTTCCTGATGGTTCAACACCTGGCAGGTTCCCTGAACGCCAGGGCGGACGAACTCTGTCGCAGGTGCATGATGGATCACGAATGGCGTCTTCACTCGGAAGTGGCGCAAGGACTCTTTCTACAGTGGGGAGAGCCTTGGTTAGATCACCTCCGCTCGGCGGGTGAGTGAGCTCCAGGCTCTTTCATGCAAACCTCCCTTTCTGTCTGTCCATCCAGACAAGGTTGTTCTTAGGACGCGTCCGTCCTTCTTGCCAAAGGTGGTTACTGCCTTCCACATTGGGCAGACCATCACTTTGCCCACCTTCTTTCCGCCTCCGCATTCTTCCAGAGAGGAAGAGAGGCTCCACCGTCTGGACCCAAAACGTGCGCTTTCCTTTTATATCAACCGCACACAACACTTCCGGGTGGATAACCAGCTCTTTGTTGGCTACGTGGGCGCCAAAAAAGGTCGGGCGGTGCACAAGAGAACCATCTCCCGCTGGGTAACCTTGTGTATCAAAGCCTGCTATTCTTTGGCTAAGAAGGAGCCTCTTGTTGGGCTGCGTGCCCATTCCACCAGGGCAACGGCTGCTACCACGGCTTTAGGCCGTGGTGTTCCGCTGCAGGATATCTGTCAGGCAGCTACGTGGGCCTCTCTGCACACGTTTACAAAGCATTACTGCCTTGACAGTCAGGTCCGGAGGGACGGCTTCTTTGGCCGTTCTGTCCTCCGGGACATCCTTGTCTGATCTTTGTTCGCAGACCCACCACCGGGGTTGGTATTGCTGGGGTATCTATTCTAAGGTAAGGAATCTGTCACTAACGTCTCTTTCAGATGCACAAGTTACTAACTTGTGTAACGATATATCTGTAAGAGACAGTAGTTAGTGACAGATTCCTTACCGCCCACCCACCCTCCCCGTTCTGCGAACTGATTTCTAGGGTTAAGGACATCCCTTTCAGGGCCCTAGTATTTTTTCAGACACCTATGTCAGCTTCTTGCATGGCTCTGCGTTCCTGGCGCGGAAAGTCGTGTACAGAACTGACGTCAGCGCGCAGGGGCGGCGTCTAAGTACTGCCCGCAACGTCATCCCGGCGATCACGACGCCGACGACGGACGCGGAGCCGCACGACGCCGCCTACCGACGCGCAAGGGTACTGCTACGCAAAAACTTTCCGGATCCAGCCTGACGCCTGGGGATATTCTAAGGTAAGGAATCTGTCACTAACTACTGTCTCTTACAGATATATCTTTACACAAGTTAGTAACTTGTGCCTTTGTGCCATCTTGGCCTTCCTCAGGCTTCCTGATCAGCCCTCCCTTTTCAAGTCCCCTGTTGTTAACAGGTTTCTAAAAGGCATTACACACCTCTTCCCTCCTGTTCCGTTTGTGATGCCTCAGTGGGACTTGAACTTGGTTCTTACCTTTCTTATGTGCGCTCCCTTTGAGCCTCTACATAACTGTCCTCTTCGTCTTCTGACTCTGAAGACAGCCTTTCTGGTGGCCATCACCTCCGCTCGGCGGGTGAGTGAACTCCAGGCTCTATCATGCAAACCTCCCTTTCTGTCTGTCCATCCAGACAAGGTTGTTCTTAGGACGCGTCCGTCCTTCTTGCCAAAGGTGGTTACTGCCTTCCACATTGGGCAGACCATCACTTTGCCCACCTTCTTTCCGCCTCCGCATCCTTCCAGAGAGGAAGAGAGGCTCCACCGTCTGGACCCAAAACGTGCGCTTTCCTTTTATATCAACCGCACACAACACTTCCGGGTGGATGACCAGCTCTTTGTTGGCTACGTGGGCGCCAAAAAGGTCGGGCGGTGCACAAGAGAACCATCTCCCGCTGGGTAACCTTGTGTATCAAAGCCTGCTATTCTTTGGCTAAGAAGGAGCCTCCTGTTGGGCTGCGTGCCCATTCCACCAGGGCAACGGCTGCTACCACGGCTTTAGGCCGCGGTGTTCCGCTGCAGGATATCTGTCAGGCAGCTACGTGGGCCTCGCTGCACACGTTTACCAAACATTACTGCCTTGACAGCCAAGTCCGGAGAGACGGCTTCTTTGGCCGTTCTGTTCTCCGGGACTTCCTCGTCTGATCTTTGTTCGCAGACCCACCACCGGGGTTGGTATTGCTGGGGTATCTATTCTAAGGTAAGGAATCTGTCACTAACGTCTCTTTCAGATGCACAAGTTACTAACTTGTGTAACGATATATCTGTAAGAGACAGTAGTTAGTGACAGATTCCTACCGCCCACCCATCCTCCCCGTTCTGCGAACTGATTTCTAGGGTTAAGGACATCCCTTTCAGGGCCCTAGTATTTTTTCAGACACCTATGTCAGCTTCTTGGATGGCTCTGCGTTCCTGGCGCGGAAAGTCGTGTACAGAACTGACGTCAGCGCGCAGGGGCGGCGTCTAAGTACTGCCCGCGACGTCATCCCGGCGATCACGACGCCGACGACGGACGCGGAGCCGCACGACGCCGCCTACCGACGCGCAAGGGTACTGCTACGCAAAAACTTTCCGGATCCAGCCTGAACCCTGGGGATATTCTAAGGTAAGGAATCTGTCACTAACTACTGTCTCTTACAGATATATCGTTACACAAGTTAGTAACTTGTGCCTTTGTGCCATCTCGGCCTTCCTCAGGCTTCCTGATCAGCCCTCCCTTTTCAAGTCCCCTGTTGTTAACAGGTTTCTAAAAGGCATTACACACCTCTTCCCTCCTGTTCCGTTTGTGATGCCTCAGTGGGACTTGAACTTGGTTCTTACCTTTCTTATGTGCGCTCCCTTTGAGCCTCTACATAACTGTCCTCTTCGTCTTCTGACTCTGAAGACAGCCTTTCTGGTGGCCATCACCTCCGCTCGGCGGGTGAGTGAACTCCAGGCTCTATCATGCAAACCTCCCTTTCTGTCTGTCCATCCAGACAAGGTTGTTCTTAGGACGCGTCCGTCCTTCTTGCCAAAGGTGGTTACTGCCTTCCACATTGGGCAGACCATCACTTTGCCCACCTTCTTTCCGCCTCCGCATCCTTCCAGAGAGGAAGAGAGGCTCCACCGTCTGGACCCAAAACGTGCGCTTTCCTTTTATATCAACCGCACACAACACTTCCGGGTGGATGACCAGCTCTTTGTTGGCTACGTGGGCGCCAAAAGGTCGGGCAGTGCACAAGAGAACCATCTCCCGCTGGGTAACCTTGTGTATCAAAGCCTGCTATTCTTTGGCTAAGAAGGAGCCTCCTGTTGGGCTGCGTGCCCATTCCACCAGGGCAACGGCTGCTACCACGGCTTTAGGCCGCGGTGTTCCGCTGCAGGATATCTGTCAGGCAGCTACGTGGGCCTCGCTGCACACGTTTACCAAACATTACTGCCTTGACAGCCAAGTCCGGAGAGACGGCTTCTTTGGCCGTTCTGTTCTCCGGGACTTCCTCGTCTGATCTTTGTTCGCAGACCCACCACCGGGGTTGGTATTGCTGGGGTATCTATTCTAAGGTAAGGAATCTGTCACTAACGTGTCTCTTTCAGATGTACAAGTTACTAACTTGTGTAACGATATATCTGTAAGAGACAGTAGTTAGTGACAGATTCCTACCGCCCCACCCATCCTCCCCGTTCTGCGAACTGATTTCTAGAGTTAAGGACATCTCTTTCAGGGCCCTAGTATTTTTCAGACACCTATGTCAGCTTCTTGCATGGCTCTGCGTTCCTGGCGCGGAAAGTCGTGTACAGAACTGACGTCAGCGCGCAGGGGCGGCGTCTAAGTACTGCCCGCGACGTCATCCCGGCGGTCCCGACGACTGACGCGGAGCCGCACGACGCCGCCTACCGACGCGCAAGGGTACTGCTACGCAAAAACTTTCCGGATCCAGCCTGACACCTGGGGATATTCTAAGGTAAGGAATCTGTCACTAACTACTGTCTCTTACAGATATATCGTTACACAAGTTAGTAACTTGTGCATCTGGCTCGGCAAAATCCCTTGGTTTCACTCTTGACAAAAACTTGGCTCTGAAGGACCACATAAAAAACTAGGTTAAAGGAGCTCTTTTCACTCTCCGACACCTCAAGAAAATAAAACCCTTCATTCCCTTAGACGACTTCAAATGGGTTGTCCAATAACTAGTCCCCTCTAAACTTGACTATGGCAACGCTATCCTCAGCGGAACCCCTAAAGTACACCTAGCCCCCCTTAGATCTGTGCTCAACTTGGCGGCCAGGCTCATCACTGACTGTAAACGATTTCACCACATCTCTCCGGCCCTTAAAGCCCTAAATTGGCTACCCGTTGAAGGAAGATGCTTTTATAAGACTGCATGCATCACGCACAAAGCTCTTCACCAACAAACCCTGTTGTACCTAACAAACAAACTCAACAAAGCGGGCTGCTCCAAACCA
Source organism: Calotriton arnoldi (assembly GCA_963921515.1). Taxonomy (NCBI): domain Eukaryota; kingdom Metazoa; phylum Chordata; class Amphibia; order Caudata; family Salamandridae; genus Calotriton; species Calotriton arnoldi. The sequence goes on from CAWUFW010012157.1 coordinate 438,648, forward strand.
ATGAGAAGCACCAATGTGCTCCTCCTCGTCCCCCCGCTGTTAAAAAAGAAAACCACCCAATCTCGCTCCTTCTCCGGTAACGCCCCAAACATCTGGAATGCCCTCCCGATTGACCTGCGCTGTAACCCATCCTACCTCAGCTTTAAAAAAGACCTAAAACATCACCTTCTCAACAAATATTGGGGTCCATAATCACTCTTTTGACCTTGCTCTCTGTTTCCCCTGCATTGGTTATCTTTCTGTTTTTCCTGGTTCTCCCTTTTTACATATCACCCTGTTTACTCTGACCCTACCCTCTTTTGATCCCCACCCCCCTTCTCCTACCATTACCCCCTATCTCTACCTTTTATTCTTTCTCCGTCGATACTCTCTTCTCTGCCCTAAATTGTTACACCCATTTATATTATTTAGTTGTTTATTACCTGCTAATCCTCCCAGCATTATGGCCCCCCCTTAACTTAATTGTGAGTTGTACCTGCGTGTTTTTGTTACCCTGAAAAATTGCTCTTCTTGATTGCTTCTACTCATGTAAAGTGCTTTTTGCCCCTTTTTAACTTAATGTGAGATGTACTTCCTTGTTTTTGTTTACCCTGAACAACTGTTTTTCTTGACTGCTTCTGCTCATGTAAAGCGCTCTGCTACCCCCGGGTCTAGCCAGCGCTATATAAAACCTTTCAAATAAATAAATAAATGAAGGCAGGCTCGCCCCAGGCGGTCGTCTCCCACCTCCAGACTACGGTGGACCTCCTGCATTCGCTGGGGTTCACTATAAACATGCCAATTCGCACCTGACTCCCTCTCAGACGCTCCCTTGCATCGGAGCTGTTCTGGACACAGTGCAGGTTCGGGCTTATCCTCCCGAGCAGCGAGTCTGGGATATTCGGGCTATGATACCGATGTTTCAGTCTCTATCGCGAGAGGCGGAGATCAGAGGACTCTGGCCTCCGGTGCAGTACGGACTCCATTTCAACCTGTTGGAGCTCCGGGCGATCCACCTGGCACTGAAAGTATTCCTTCCCTCCCTCAAGGGGAAAGTAGTGCAGGTGTTCACAGACAACACCACCGCCATATGGTACTGCAACAAACAGGGCGGGTGGGGTCGTGGACCCTATGTCAAGAGGCCCTTCGCCTTTGGACATTGCTGGAACATCAGGGCGTGACCATGGTGGTTCAACACCTGGCAGGTTCTCTGAACACCAGGGCGGACGAACTCAGCCGTCGGTGCCGGGTAGATCACGAATGGCGTCTTCACTCTGAGGTGGTGCAAGGTCTCTTTCAGCGGTGGGGAGAGCCTTGGTTAGATCTGTTAGCCACCAAAGAGAACGCGCAATGTCAGCAGTTTTGCACGTTGGAGTTTCCAAGGCTGCACTTGCTTGGCGACGCTTTCCGTCGCAAGTGGAACTGCGGCCTCCTGTACGCTTATCCGCCTATACCACTTCTGCCCTGAGTGCTGAAGATATTCAAGCACGACCGGGCCCGAGTCTTTCTTGTGGCTCCGGCCTGGGCACGAAGAGTCTGGTACCCCGAGCTCCTGAGCATGGCCATCAATCCTCAGATCAGACTGCCCCTTCGGGAGGATCTTCTGTCGCAGCAACAGGGGACGGTCCTCCACCTGAACCTGTCCAGCCTCCACCTCCTTGCATGGAGATTGAGCGGCAACAGTTGACAGTTTTTGACCTTCCGCCCGAAGTCTGTAATGTCATCTTGGCAGCCAGGCGTCCCTCCACTAAATCGGTATATGCCTGTCGCCGGAATAAGTTTGTGGCATGGTGCACAGCAAAGGCTGTGGATCCCCTTTCTGCTCCTCTTTCCGAGGTTCTCTTGTTCATCCTTTCCTTGGCCCAGCAGGGCTCTGCTCTGGGCACTCTTAAAGGCTATCTTGCAGCTATTTCTGCTTTACTTCGGCTACCAGATCAGCCGTCTTTATTCAAGTCCCCTATTGTAAATACATTTTTCATCTCTTTCCTCCATCTCCTTTCATAGTGCCCCAGTGGGACTTGAATTTTGTTTTAACTTATCTCATGTGTTTTGCTTTCGAGCCTCTTCACAACTGTCCTCTCAGGCTTCTTACTTTGAAAACTGCTTTCCTTGTTGCCATCACCTCTGCTCGCAGAGTGAGTGAGCTTCAGGCTCTATCCTCTAAGCCCCCTTTCGTCTCTGTGCATCCGGACAAAGTGGTGCTTAGGACGAGACCCTCGTTCCTTCCTAAAGTGGTTACACCATTTCACATACTACAAATGATCCCTTTGCCCACCTTTTTCCCACCTCTGCGCCCTTCCAAGGGGAAGGAGAGACTCCACCATCTGGACCCAAAACGTGCGCTGTCCTTCTATCTTGATCGCACATAAGATTTCCGGGTGGATGATCAACTCTTCGTTGGCTATGTAGGTGCCAAGAAAGGTCGTGCTGTCCAAAAGCGCACCATCTCCCGATGGGTTGTCCTGTGTATTAAAATCTGTTACGCTTTAGCGAAAGAGGAACCTCCAGTGGGGCTGCGTGCACATTCCACTAGAGCGACGGCAGCTACTACTGCATTGGCACGTGGAGTCCCACTCCTTGACATCTGCCAGGCGGCAACGGGGCCATCCTTGCACACATTCACCAGACATTACTGCCTGGACAGCCAAGCCTGGAGGGGCGGCTATTTTGCCCGTTCGGTCCTCCAGGACTTTCTGGTGTGAACTTAGTTCGCAGTCCCTCCTCCGGGGATGGTATTGCTGGGGTATCTATTCTAAGGTAAGGAATCAATAACCAACTGTCTCTTTCAGATGAACAAGTAACTTACCTTCGGTAAAGATGTATCTCTAAGAGACATAGGTTAGTTATAGATTCCTTAGCACCCCACTCATCCTCCCCGCTCTGTGAACTGACTTCTAGGGATAGGGACTCCCTTACAGGGCCCTAGTTATGGCGCACCAGTGGTCAGTGTCTTTCATGGCTTTGTGCTTCTGGCGTGGAAAGTCGCGTTAGAACTGATGTCAGCACGCAGGGGCAGCTTCTAAGTAGACACAGCGACATCATCACAGCAACCACGACGCCGACGACGGATGCGGAGTCGACCAACGCCACCTACCGAACCGCAGGGGTACTGCTAAGAAATAATCCTCCAGATGCAGTCTGACGCCTGGGGGTAATTCTAAGGTAAAGAATGTATAACTAACCTAAGTCTCTTACAGATACATCGCTACCGAAGGTAAGTAACTTGTTTTTTTTTAGGATTTAGTTTTTGTGAGGCAAGGGAATTTTTAGGGTTTGGTTATGGGATTTTGGGTGGCAAGGAAATTTTAGGGTTTGGGGTGGGTATAGGATTTTGGGTGGCAAGGAAATTTTTAGGGTTCGGGGTGGTTTTAGGTTTTTGGGTGGCAAGGGGATTTTTAGGGTTTAGGGTGGGTATAGGATTTTGGGTGGCAAGGGGATTTTTAGGGTTTAGGGTGAGTATGGGATTTTTGGGCGGCAAGGTAATTTTTAGGGTTTAGAATGGATATAGGTTTTTGGGTGGCAAGGGAATTTTTAGGGTGTAGGGTGGTTGTGGGTTTTTGGGTGGTAATGACGCGGAAAAGAAGGAAAACTGACGTCAGCACGCCGGGAGGGACTTATATGGCTCCATTGACGTCATATCCGTGGACGACGTCAGGGCGGAGCCATGCGACGCCGTCTCCCGGCGTGCAGAGGTACTGCTGAAGATTTTTTACGGATCCAGTCTGACACCTGGGGATATTCTAAGTTAAGGAATCTGCGGCTAGACTGTGTCTCTACCAGATACATTGTTACCGAAGGTAAGTAACTCGTTCTTTAAGGTTTAGGGTGGGTATGTGTTTTCGGGTGGCAAGGGAATTTTTAGGGTGGGTTTTGGGTGACAAGGGAATTCTTAGGGTATAGAGTGGGTAATGGTATTTTGGGTGGTAAGGGAATTTTTAGGGTTTAGGGTGGTTATGGGTTTAAGGGTTGAGGGTTGTAAAAGAAAAAAATATAAATATGTATGTATTTTACATATTTATGTAAATATATATACATACATTCATATATGTATGTGTATAAAAAATATATATATTTTTTTTAAAGCACATATCTTTACCATTCATGCCTTTACAATGAAAATATAAGTATTTTGCAGATAACTATAAAGTCTTCATATATATATATACTTTATATATATACTTTATATATAACCAGCATTCGTTTCCTTTTCCTGAAACAAACCAGAGCACACAGCGGGGCTGCAGAAATTCCGTTTTATTTCAAAAGTGCATGACGCGTTTCAGCAGGTGTGCTTTCATCAGATGCATGGCTCCCAGGTTTCTCTCCACCGTTTTTTAAAACACAATGCTGACTCTCTGTCATTGGAGGAAGCACCAAGCTAGATTTCCATTGGTGAAAAAATTCCTAGCCACTCACATAGACTGCAACTCCCAGCATTCCTCAGGGTTGCAATGGTAAAACCTGGAAATGCTGTTGTCACCTCAAATGAGAATGGGCTGTTCCAACCAGTCCTGTGAGTTCAAATTAGTGTCTATTTCGGTTATATATATATATTCGTTATACTTACCTGCTAACTTACTTTTCCTTTGTAAAGCATGCGTGGTAAAAGCATGTGCGTGGCAAAGATGTTCGTTATAATGACCGCGTTGTTAAGGCATGCGTTGTAATGGCATGCATGGTTCCGTCATACAACTGGGTGGCACATGTGGGCTCTGCAAGGGGGATCTGAAGTCTAAGTGGGCTAGAGTCTATCCAGGTGTCGAATAAGAGTGCAAAAGGCCTATAGTGGTGGCTCCTCGACCGGTGGCAGACCCCTCTCTGTACCCCATCTAGGACTGACAGTGGTATCTGAAAGAAACAGTTAGTTATAGATTCCCTACCTTAGAATTTCCCCCAGGCGTCAGACTGGATCCGGAAAGTTTTTCATCAGCAGTACCCCTGCGTGTCGGAAGGTGGCGTTGGTCGACTCCGTTTGCGTCATGGTCTACGAGATGACGTCGCAGTAGCTACATAGACGCCGCCCTCGTGCGCTGACGTCAGTTCTTTCTTTTTCCGCGCCAGCAAGGGCAGATCCGGAGAGAGCGGTACCTCCAGTCACTGTTTGACTGACTTTTTCTCGACTTTTGTCGACATCGTTTTTTGAGTCCATCGACTCCTGGTGCACGAGGGATGCCTGGCTTCAAGGCTTGCGGTTCCTGTAGCAGACTGATGTCGGTGCCGGATCCGCACCGCGTGTGCCTATTCTGCCTGGAGCGCGACCACGACCCCAAGTCGTGCTCCGACTGCCGGACCATGAATCCGAAGTCTTTGCGGGAGCAGTCCCGAAAGCTTCTCGAGGCCCGGCGGTTGGCTCCGCGCTGTTCGAGGTCCCGGTCGCGTAGGAGGTCGAGGGACTGGTCGCAGAGTCATCATCACTCTTCATCCAAGTCTTCGCACTCTGGGTCAGGTAAGTCGAAGCACAAGAAGAAATCGAAGAAGCATCGTCGCTCTTCGACTTTGCCCTGTCCGTCGGCTGACGCAACGAGGGATGCGGGTGGTACCCCTCCCACGTCTCCGCGTGCGTAGCCCGAAGGGCCGATTCCAGATGTCCCTCCCTTCCCGGTTGACGGAGCGACCCCTGCCCAGCTTCGCCAATTTTACGAAGCGATGCATGCCATCTATGGGCAGCCCGACTCCGCCTCCGGGCCCCGCGGACTCGGCTGGGGGCCCTGGGCCTTCGACGCCGGCGGCTCCGGCCTCGGCACCGCAGGGTCCCCTTGGATCCAGGCCTGGATCCGGATCGGTGCCGGTCGACCTTGTTACACCTCCCCCGGCGCCGATTCCACCGGCACCGCATCCGCAACCGGCGTCGGCTGTGTCCCCAGCCGACGTTGACCCCTGCCTCCACCTCGAGATAGACATGGAGCTGGACCAGCGTCGATCGGAGCCGGACCGGCGTCGATCGACGCCGGATCCGGCACCGACGGATACTTTTGTGCCCCTGTTCTACCCTGCCTCTTTGAGACCAGATTGGCAGCCAGAGGAGGGTGTGGAGGACTGGGAGGGGTCTGGTGACCCTTTAACTGACCAGTTAGGTTATGAACCGGACTGGAGAGAGGAACTGGGGGAAGCCAGTGGTCTGCATACCTCCAGACCGTGGCATGTTGTCTCCTCCTACCGTGGCTACGGAGGAGGGAGCGTCGTACGCAGTGGTGTTGCGTAGGGCGGCCGAGGCTCGAAGCGTCGAGCTACCTATGGTGGCAGTCAGGACTAACCTCCTGACAGAGGTGCTTCAACCGGCAGCGAGCTCTTCGGAGCCCCTGCTGCTGTTTAATGAAGCCCTAACCGACATCCTTTTGGGCACCTGGTCCAGGCCCAACACAAGGGCTCCTGTGGATAGGATGATTGCCCGATGCCACCGCCCGGCTCCGGGCGACCCCACTTTCCTCTAGCAACACCCCACCCCTGAGAGCTTGGTGGTCCAAGCCTCCACGTCAAAAGGCGCATTCCCTAATGCACCACCAGATAGGGAATCCAAAAAGCTGGACCATCTTGTGAAGAAGATGTTTTCTTCCTCTAGCTTGGGACTGCGGTCGGTAAACATCGCATGTCTGTTGGGCCGTTACACCCACTCCGTGTGGGACATGGTTGCGCAAGTGCTGCCTCAGTGCCCGGAGGAGGCCCGGGCCGTACTCTCTCGGGCAGTTGCCGAAGGGAGAGACGCAGCGAAGTTTACCATCCACTGTGGGCTGGATACCGCCGACTCACTAGGCAGGAAGATTTCCACGTCGGTAGCCCTTCGACGCTACGCCTGGTTGAGGTCGACTGGTTTTTCAGGGGATGTCCAATCCACTGTTATGGACATGCCCTTTGATGGCCGTCGCCTATTCGGTGACAAGGCAGACAACGCGCTGGAGCGCTTTAGGACTCTCGGGCTACGGCCAGGTCCTTTGGCCTCTCCACCACCCGCCCTGCGCAGTCTGCTTTTTGCCCCTTTCGTGGCTACGGAAGGGGTGCCCCGCCACGTCCTGCCCAGAGCCACAGACCGGCGCAAGCTGTTCAGCCCCAGGGTGGCCGGGGACGTGGGAACCACCGCCGTGGTTCTGGGGGCCAGCGGGCGGGCCAGTCCACCACAGCCCCCTCTGCAGCAGCCTCCAAACCTTCCTAGTCCGACCTTTCAGGGCCACCAAACGCCAGTGGACTACAGGATTCGCCATACCTCCCCCATTGGCGCACCATTACTTCGGACAGGTGGGTTTTGCAAATAGTCCGTAGGGGCTACTCCCTCCCCTTTGAGACTACCCCTCCCGCCATGCCACCTCAGTACCACCGCATGTTGAAGGATCATCTGGCCCTTCTCCAGCAGGAAGTTTCGGCACTCTTGGCCAAGGGAGCCATCGAGCGAGTTCCTGTCCCAGAAGTAGGTCGTGGTTCCTATTCCCACTACTTTCTGGTGCCCAAGAAGGACAAAGGCCTGCGTCCTATCTTGGATCTCAGGAACGTCAACCGCTTCCTCTGGAAGGAGAAGTTCAAAATGTTGACGCTAGCTCGGGTCCTGTCTGCTCTCGACCCTGGAGACTGCATGGTAGCGTTGGACTTGCAGGACGCTTATTTTCACATCCCCGTCCTGCCGGCCCACTGGCGTTACATGCGGTTCACGGTAGGCCACAAGCACTTTCAGTTTACCGTGCTCCCCTTTGGCCTTACCAGCGCCCCTCGGGTGTTCACGAAAGTGATGGCGGTGGTCGCAGCTCATCTGTGCAGATCAGGGGTTCCAGTCTTCCCCTAACTCGACGACTGGCTGTTGAAGGCGGGCTCGCCCCAGGCTGTCGTCTCCCACCTCCAGACTACGGCCGACCTCCTGCATTTGCTGGGGTTTTCTGTCAACGTGCCGAAGTCACACCTGACTCCCTCTCAGAAGCTCCTTTTCATCGGAGCGGTTCTGGACACGACGCAGTTTCGGGTCTATCCTCCCGAACAGCGAGTCTGGGATATTCGGGCTATGATTCCGATCTTTCAGCCTTTATCCCAGGTTTCAGTCAGGATGACCCTTAGTCTACTGGGCCTGATGGCCTCCTGCATCCTGCTGGTGGACCATGCCAGATGGCATATGCGGGCTCTGCAGTGGGACCTGAAGTTCCAGTGGGCACAACATCAGGGGAACCTGTCCGATTGCGTCCAGATCTCGGAGGGCACTGCACACCAATTGCAGTGGTGGCTAATGAACCAGGATTGGGTCGGCGGCAGATCCCTCTCCCTTCACCAACCAGATTTCACAGTGGTGACCGATGTATCACTTCTGGGATGGAGAGGCCACATGGGGGAGGCGGAGATCACAGGCCTCTGGTCTCCGGCGGAGTCCAGGCTCCACATCAATCTTCTGGAGCTTCGGGCGAGTCGTCTTGCACTCAAAGCATTCCTTCCCTCTGTCCGGGGAAGAGTAGTGCAGGTGTTCACGGACAACACCTCCGCCATGTGGTACTGCAACAAACAGGGCGGGGTGGGGTCGTGGACCCTATGTCAGGAGGCCCCTCCGCCTCTGGACATGGCTGGAACATCAGGGCATATCCCTGGTGGTTCAACACCTGGCAGGTTCCCTGAACGCCAGGGCGGACGAGCTCAGCCGCAGGTGCATGATGGATCACGAATGGCGTCTTCACTCGGAGGTGGTGCAAGGTCTCTTTCGCAAGTGGGGAGAACCTTGGTTAGATCTATTCGCCACCGAAGAGAACGCGCAATGTCAGCAATAATGCGCGTTGGAGTTTCCAAGGCGGCACAGGCTAGGCAATGCTTTTCGTCGCGAGTGGAGTTGCGGTCTTCTATACGCCTTTCCGCCTATACCACTTCTGCCCAGAGTGCTGAAGAAGATCAAGCGCGACCGGGCCCAAGTCATTCTTGTGGCTCCGGATTGGGCACGAAGAGTCTGGTATCCCGAGCTGCTCAACATGGCCATCGATCCTCTGATCAGACTGCCTCTTCAGGAGGATCTTCTGTCGCAGCAGCAGTGGACGGTCCTCCACCTGAACCTGTCCAACCTCCACTTCCTTGCGTGGAGATTGAGCGGCAGCAGTTGACGTCGTTTGACCTGCCTCCCGAAGCCTGCGATGTTATCTTGGCAGCCAAGCGTCCCTCCACTAAGACGGTATACGCCTGCAGATGGAACAAATTTGTGTCATGGTGCACAGCAAAGGCTGTGGATCCCCTTTCCGCCCCTCTTTCTGAGGTTCTCTTGTTCCTCCTTTCTTTGGCCCAGCAGGGCTCTGCTATTGGCACTCTAAAGGGCTACCTCTCGGCCATTTCAGCCTTCCCTAGGCTTCCTGATCAGCCTTCTCTTTTCAAGTCCCCTGTTGTAAATCGTTTCCTTAAGGGCATTACTTATCTTTTTCCTCCTGTTCCCTTCGTAATGCCCCAGTGGGACTTGAACTTGGTTCTTACATATCTTATGTGCGCTCCCTTTGAGCCGCTACATAACTGTCCTCTCAGGTTTCTAACTTTGAAAACTGCCTTTTTGGTGGCCATCACCTCTGCGCGCAGGGTGAGTGAGCTACAAGCTCTATCTTCCAAGCCTCCCTTTCTGGCTGTTCATCCGGACAAGGTCATCCTCAGAACTAGACCTTCCTTTCTTCCCAAGGTGGTTACTTCTTTCCACATCGGCCAAAACATTGCTTTGCCCACCTTCTTTCCGCATCCTTCAAAAGAGGAAGAGAGGCTCCACCGTCTGGATCCAAAACGTGCGCTTTCCTTCTATTTGGATCGCACCAAACAATTCCAGGTGGACGACCAGCTCTTTGTTGGGTACGTGGGCGCTAAGAAAGGTCGGGCCATTCACAAACGTGCTCATCTCCAGGTGGGTCGTTTTGTGCATGAAAGCTTGCTATTCTTTGGGAAAGAAGGAGCCTCCAGTGGGACTGCGCGCCCATTCCACCAGGGTGACGGCGGCTACCACTGTTTTGGGACGGGGAGTCCCCCTTAATGACATCTGTCAGGCAGCTACGTGGGCATCGCTGCACACGTTCACCAAACACTACTGCCTGGACAGGCAAGTCCGGAGAGGCACTTCTTTGGCCGTTCTGTTCTCCAGGACTTTCTGGTGTGAACTTAGTTCGCAGACCCACCTCCGGGGCTGGTATTGCTGGGGTATCTATTCTAAGGTAAGGAATCTGTAACCAACTGTTTTTTTCAGATGAGCAAGTAACTTACCTTCAGTAACGATATATCTGTAAGAAACATAGGTTAGTTATAGATTCCTTACCGCCCCACCCATCCTCCCCATTCTGCGAACTGACTTCTAGGGTTAAGGACTTCCTTTCAGGGCCCTAGTTTTGTGCACCAGTGGTCAGTGTCTTGCATGGCTCTGCGCTTCTGGCGTGGAAAGTCGTGTACAGAACTGACAGCGCGCGAGGGCGGCGTCTATGTAGCTACCGCGACGTCATCTCGGCGACCACGACGCCAACGACGAACGCGGAGTCGACCAACGCCACTTTCAGACGCGCAGGGGTACTGCTGACGAAAAACTTTCCGGATCCAGTCTGACGCCTGGGGGAAATTCTAAGGTAAGGAATCTATAACTAACCTATGTTTCTTACACATATATCGTTACCGAAGGTAAGTAACTTGTTCGACGGATGTATCACTGCTGGGTTGAGAGGTCATCTGTGAAAGGTGGAGATCAGAGGTTTCTGGTCCCTGGCGGATGCTCACCTCCACATCAACCTGCTGCAGTTGCAAGTGATTCCCTTGGCAGCGAATGCGTTCCTTCTGGCCATCAAGGGGTAACGGGTACAGGTTCTCAAGGACAACACAACCGCCATGTGGTATTGCAACAAGCAGGGAGTAGTCGGATTGTGAATCCTGTGCCAGGAGACTCTACATCTCCCTAAGTGGCTGAACGATCAGGGCATTTCTCTGATTACCCAGCACCTGGCAGGATCTTTAAATGCCAGGGCAAACAGACTCAGCGGCTGTTGCCTAGCAGACCATGAATGGAAGTTACACTTAGAGGTGACACTCAGCATCTTCTAGAAATGGGGAGAACCCTGGCTTGATCTATTTACCACGGAAGAAAAGGTGCAGTATTTACGCTTTTGCGCTTTGGAGTACCCAATGCAGTACTCCCTTGGAGATGCTTTCTGTATCAAATGGGGCTTGGGATTCCTGTAATCCTTTCCGCCCCTGCCATTCTTGCCCAGATTGCCAAAAAAGATCAAGAAAGACCAGGGCAAGGTTGTCCTAGTGGCTCCGGACTGGGTGAGAAGTGTGGTGTACCCAAACTTCCGGCCATGAGCTTTGTTCTTCTGATCTGGCTACCTCTTTCAGAGGACCTCCTTTGCAGCAGCAGGGGAGGATCTTGCATTCAAGCTCTCACCTCCATACGTGCAGATGGAGTGGTGACTGTTGATGGCTTTTGATCTCCCTCCCGAGGTGGTTGGTGTAGGAAGCTGGCTTTTTAATCTGAAAGAAACACGTAGTGATAGATTAATTACCTTAGAATATCCCCAGGCGTCAGTCTGGATCCGGAAAGTTTTCGTCAGCAGTACCCCTGCGCGTCGGAAGGTGGCGTCGTGATCGCCGGGATGACGTCGCGGCAGCTACTTAGACGCCGCCCTCACGCGCTGACGTCAGATCTTTCTTTTTCCGTGCCAGCAAGTGCAGATCCGGAGAGAGCGGTACCCGCAGTCTTTTTTGACTGAGTTTTTGGAGATTTTTTGTCTCAGCTTTTTGAGTCGATCGACTCCTGGTGCAGTTAGGGATGCCCGGGTTTAAGTCTTGCGAGGACTCTCATCGGATGATGTCGGTGACGGACCCGTACTGCATGTCTCTTATGCCTGGGGCGCGACCACGACCCCAAGTCGTGCCCCGACTGCCGGTCCATGGCACTGAAGTCTTTGCGGGAGCGGTCCCTAAAGCTGCTTGAAGCCCGGCAGTCGGCTCCGCGTCGTGAAAGGTCCCGGTCCAGAGGGTTCCTACGCCGGAAGTAGGTTGTGGTTGTTATTCCCACTACTTTCTGATTCCAAAGAAGGACAAGGGCCTACGTCCTATCTTGGACCTTCGGAACGTCAATCTCTTCCTCCGGAAGGAGAAGTTCAAAATGCTCACACTTGCTCAGGTATTGTCTGCCCTAGACCCACAAAACTGGATGGTAGCGTTGGACTTGCAGGACGCTTACTTTCATATCCCCGTCCTGCCGGCCCACCGGTGTTACCTGCGGTTCACGGTAGGCCACGAGCATTTTCAGTTCACCGTGCTTCCTTTCGGCCTTACCAGTGCCCCTCGGGTGTTCACGAAAGTGATGGCGGTGGTCGCAGCTCATCTGCGCAGATCAGGGGTTTCAGTCTTCCCCTATTTTGACGACTGGTTGTTGAAGGCGGGCTCGCCCCAGGCAGTCGTCTCCCACCTCCAGACTACGGCCGACCTCCTGCATTTGCTGGGGTTCTCCATCAACGTGCCGAAGTCGCACCTGATTCCCTCTCAGAAGCTCCTCTTCATCGGAGCAGTTCTGGACACAGCGCAATTTCGGGTCTATCCTCCCGAACAGCGAGTCCGGGATATTCGGGCTCCGATTCCAATCTTTCAGCCCTTATCCTGGGTTTCGGTCAGGATGACCTTGAGGCTGCTGGGCCTCATGGCCTCCTGCATCCTGCTAATCAATCATGCCAGATGGCATATGCGGGCTCTGCAGTGGGACCTGACGTTCCAGTGGGCGCAGCATCAGGGGAATCTGTCCTACTACGTCCAGATCTCGGAGTGCACAGCAAAACAGTTGCAGTGGTGGCTCGCGAACCAGCATTGGGTCATCGGCAGATCCCTCTCCCTTCCCCAACTGGGGCACACAGTGATGACGGACGCGTCCCTCCTGGGATGGGGCGGCCACATGGGAGAGGCGGAGATCAGAGGCTTCTGGTCTCCGGCGGAGTCCAAGCTCCATATCAACATTCTGGAGCTCCGGGTGATCCTACTTGCACTCAAAGCATTCCTTCCCTCTGTCAAGGGGAGAGTAGTGCAGGTGTTCACAGACAACACTACCGCCATGTGGTACTGCAACAAACAGGGCGGGGTGGGGTCGGGGACCCTATGTCAGGAGGCTCTGCGCCTCTGGACATGGCTGGAACATCAGGGCATTTCCCTGGTGGTTCAACACCTGGCAGGTTCACTGAACACCAGGGCGGACGAACTCAGCCGCAGGTACATGATGGATCACGAATGGCGTCTTCACTCGGACGTGGAGCAAGGTCTCTTTCAACAGTGGGGAGAGCCTTGGTTAGATCTATTCGCCACCGAAGAGAACGCGCAATGTCATCAGTTCTGCGCGTTGGAATTTCCAAGGCGGCACTCGCTCGGCGACGCTTTCGTCGCGAGTGGAGTTGCGGTCTATTGTACGCCTTTCCGTCTATACCACTTCTACCCAGAGTGCTGAAGAAGATCAGACGCGACCGGGCCCAAGTCATTCTTGTGGCTCCGGACTGGGCTCGAAGAGTTTGGTATCCCGAGCTACTCAGTATGAGCGTGGATCCCCTGATCCGATTGCCTCTTCGGGAGGATCTTCTGTCGCAGCAGCAGGGGACAGTCCTCCACCCGAACCTGTCCAGCCTCCACCTTCTTGGGTGGAGATTGAGCGGCGACAGTTGATTCCATTTCACTTGCCTCCCGAAGTCTGTGATGTCATTCTGGCAGCCAGACGTCCCTCCACTAAATCGGTATACGCCTGCAGGTGGAACAAATTTGTGGCATGGTGCACAGCAAAGGCTGTGGATCCACTTTCTGCCCCTATTTCTGAGGTCCTAATGTTCCTTCTTTCTTTAGCCCAGCAGGGCTCTGCTCTGGTCACTATCAAGGGATACCTTTCTCCAATTTCAGCCTTTCTCAGGCTACCTGATCAGCCCTCTCTTTTCAAGTCCCCTGTTGTAAATAGATTTCTCAAAGGCATTACTCACCTTTTCCCTCCTATTCCGTTTGTGATGCCACAGTGGGACTTGAATCTGGTTCTTACTTATTTGATGTGCGCTCCCTTTGAGCCGCTTCACAACTGTCCTCTTCGTTTATTAACCTTGAAGACTGCTTTCCTGGTTGCCATCACCTCCGCTAGGCGCGTGAGTGAGCTCCAGGCTCTTTCATGTAAACCTCCTTTTCTGTCTGTTCATCCGGACAAGGTTGTGCTACGCACACGTCCATCCTTTTTGCCAAAGGTTGTTACTGCCTTCCATATCAGGCAAACTATCACCTTGCCCACTTTCTTTCCGCCTCCGCACCCTTCCAGACAGGAAGAGAGGCTCCACCGTCTGGACCCAAAACATGCAATCTCATTTTATCTCAACCGCACACAACAGTTCTGGGTGGATGACCAGCTCTTTGTTGGCTACGTAGGCGCCAAGAAAGGCCGGGCTGTACACAAGAGGACTATCTCCCGCTGGGTTGTCTTGTGTATAAAAGCGTGCTATTCTCTGGCTAAAAAGGAGCCTCTGGTGGGGCTGCGCGCCCATTCTACCAGGGCAACAGCAGCTACTACTGCATTGGGACGTGGTGTCCCCCTGCAAGACATCTGTCAGGCAGCCACGTGGGCCTCGCTGCACACTTTTAGTAGGCATTATTGCCTTGACAGCCAAGTCCGGAGAGACGGCTTCTTTGCCCGTTCTGTTCTCCGTGACTTTCTGGTGTGATCTTGGTTCGCAGACCCACCACCGGGGTTGGTATTGCTGGGGTATCTATTCTAAGGTAAGGAATCTATCACTATGTGTTTCTTTCAGATGAACAAGTTACTTACCTTCGGTAACGATATTTCTGTAAGAAACATTAGTAGTGATAGATTCCTTACCGCCCCACCCATCCTCCCCGTTCTGCGAACTGATTTCTAGGGTTAAGGTCATCCCTTTCAGGGCCCTAGTTTCAATGCACCAGTGGTCAGTATCTTGCATCGCTCTGCGTTCCTGGCGCGGAAAGTCGTGTACAGAACTGACGTCAGCGCGCGAGGGCGGCGTCTAAGTAGCTGCCGCGACGTCATCCCGGCGATCACGACGCCTACGACGGACGCGGAGCCGCACGACGCCACCTTCCGACACGCAGGGGTACTGCTGACGAAAACTTTCCGGATCCAGACTGACGCCTGGGGATATTCTAAGGTAAGGAATCTGTCACTACTAATGTTTCTTACAGATATATATCGTTACCGAAGGTAAGTAACTTGTTCTTTAGTGCGCCAAAACGAGGTACATTATGTAGAAAGTCCAGGCGACCCTTATTGGCTTACAAAGCTTAAATTAATAATTCCAAATGTTCTCTTTGTGGTAGTGTTAAGCATTTGTTTACACACAAAGTCAATAAATGACACACATTCAAGAAGAAACTCAAGACCAGTTTAGAAAAATAACATAGATTTTTATTTAATTTTAGACACCAAGATCGTTGGAATCAGCTTTTCAGTACTTTTAGACGTTAAAGATTTTCACAGGAAAAAAAAGTGGAAAATCACAGCTGTCCGATTTGAGGCATGAGCCTCGAACACCGTAATGTTATCCTATGGGAGAAACTAATTTTCCCACCTGTCCTAGTGCCAAATGGACCTCAGGGCAGGAGGAGGCATCTCCCAGTTCTAGGGAATGCAAGTCGCAAATCAAAGGCGGCAGAGGCTTTGAAGCCTCTGGTATTGATATGCTAAAACACTAGCCATCCTGCTGGAGGAGGTGTGAACACCTTCCTCCAGAGCAGGCATTGTTTCTGGACTCTGAGAGCGTGGGCGCTCACCTGCAGGGGGTCAGAAACTCCTCTGTGGTGGCAGACTGGACGAAACGAGTCAGCCAGCACACTAGATACTGGTTGGTTTTCAGGGTGCACCTCTTAGGTGCCCTCTGGGTGAACGTCATATCTGCTAGAGACATCTAGCCGCAGATTCCTTACCTTTGAACTTCCAGGCGTCAGGCTGGATCCAGAAGATTTTTCTTAGCAGTACCCCTGCGTGCCAGTCGACTCCGTGTGACGTCATCGGCGTCGTGTTCGTCGGCATTGCGACGTCCAAGTCGTCAATATTACTGCCACTCCGGCATGCTGACGTCAGCTCTTTTCTTTCCGCGCTAGCCAGCGCCAATCCGTTGAAGAGAGCTACCCCCTGTCACTTTTTGACAGACTTTTTTAGACTTTTGTCGACTTCTTTTGGTGTGTAGGATGTCGAGTAAGAAGACCTTGGGGTTCAAGCCGTGTTGCGCCTGCCACCACGCCATGTCGGTCACGGACCCCCATTTAGTGTGTCTCTGACTGCCGGGCCATGGCGCCAAAGGCTTTCAGGGAGCGGTCCCTAAAGCTGCTTGTGGCCCAGCGTCGGGCACCGCAGAGGTCCCCTAGTCAGTCTCGATCCAGGTCCAGGTCTTGGTCGAGAGGAAGGTCCGAGCACCGCTCTGGTGAATCGAAGTCTTCTTCGTCGAAGTCATGTAAGAGGCACCACAAAAAACACAAGAAGTCGAAGCGTGCTTCGACTTCACCCCGCTCGTCTCACGACGCGGCGGAGGAACCTCGGCGTTCGAGGCCCAGCTCCACGGAACTTGTGCCTGGGTCGGCTCGGTGTTTCCCTGCCTTCCCTGGAGCGACCCCTGCCCAGCTTAAGGAGTTCTAGGACGCCATGTGCACCATATTTGGGCGGGCTGACCCTCCTGGTGCGCCTTTGGGCCCCGCAGGCTCGAATGATGGAGGAGTCCCCGTGGGTCCTGCACCTGCGGCTCCGGCCCTGGTACCATGGGCTCCGATTGAACCCGTTCCCGGGTCCGGACCGGCACCCGTCGCACCTCTGCAGCGACCTTCCCCAGCGTCGAGGTCCTCAGCGTCGCCGGCACCCACTGGCAGCGCCTCCCCAATCCTCATACCTGACGACACAGAGCCGGTCGGGCGTCCTCCGATGCCAAGACAGGCGCTGATAGAGCCATACGGCTTCATGCCGTTCAACCTGCCCTATTCTGAAGAGTTGGGGATGGATGAAGAGGATTGGGAGGGGAAACAGGATCCCTTAGAAATTCTGAACCCAGAAGATACGGACTGGGAAGACATGGCAGTTCGGGCTGGACTGTTCCCATGAGGCACAGGGTCAGACTGATTTGCATATGGCCATGTCTGAACTGGGGTGGTGGAGTGAGCTAAAGAATGATGATGGATTAAACCCAGATCAGTTGACTGGGGGTGAGTGTTTGATTTGCTCAAACGCTCCGTCCATCATCCCCTTTGGTATCGCTTTGTTCGCCCTAAGTTGGCAGGGTAAGCCCAGACATGGGTCCCTTGCTCACTTTGCCACTGGATTCAAGATGATAGCCTGGCTGATGAGGGTTATGAACTCGAAACCGGTCCCAGGATGCTTGTTTCCGGTCCAGGGAAGACATGGCTTGGCAGTTCGGGCTGGACTGTTCCCATGAGGCACAGGGTCAGACTGATTTGCATATGGCCATGTCTGAACGGGGGTGGTGGAGTGAGCTAAAGAATGATGATGGATTAAACCCAGATCAGTTGACTGGGGGTGAGTGTTTGATTTGCTCAAACGCTCCGTCCATCATCCCCTTTGGTATCGCGATTGGAACAAGGGCAGATCCCGCTCCCTTCCCCACCCAGATCTCACAGTGGTGACAGTGGCGTCCTTTCTGAGATGGAGTGGCCATCTGGGAGAGGTGGAGATCAGAGGATTCTGGTCTCCGGCGGAAGCCAAGCTCCATATCAATCTGTTGGAGCTTCGGGCAATCTGACTGGCACTGAAAGCCTTTTTACCTTCCATAAAAGGAAGGCTGGTACAGGTGTTCACGGACAACACTACCACCATGTGGTACTGCAACAAACGGGGCGGAGTGGGGTCGTGGACTCTTTGTCAAGAGGCCCTGCGTCTCTGGACTTGGCTGGAACAACAGGACATTTCCCTGGTGGTTCAACACTTGAACCCCAGGGCGGACGAGCTCAGCGTCTTCATTCGGAAGTGGCACAAGGTTTCTTTCAGCGGTGGGTAGAGCCTTGGTTAAATCTGTTTGCCTTCTAAGAGAACGCGCAATGTCAGCAGTTTTGCACATTGGAGTTTCCAAGGCGGCTCTCGCTCGGCAACGCTTTTTGCCGCGAGAGGAGCGCAGGCCTCCTATATGCCTTTCTGCCCATACCACTCCTGCCCAGAGTGCTCAAGAAGATCAGGAGCGACCGGGCACAAGTTATTCTTGTGGCTCCGGACTGGGCACGGAGGGTTTGGTATCCCGAGCTTCTAGACATGAGCATCGATACTCCGATCAGGTCGCCCCTTCGGGAGGATCTTCTGTAGCAGCAGCAGAGGAGGGTTCTCCACCCGAACCTGTCCACTCTGCGCCTCCTTGCGTGGAGATTGAGCGGCGACAGTTGACAGCTTTTGACCTCCCTCCAGAAGTCTGTTGGGTTATTCTGGCAGCCAGGCGTCCCTCCACGAAATCAGTATACGCCTGCTGATGGAACAAATTTTGAAAATATTGTACAGAAAGGTCCATTGACCCCTTATCTGCCTCCCTGGCAGATATCCTTTTGTTTATCCTTTCCTTGGCCCAGCAGGGCTCTGCCTTGGGCACTTTGAAGTGCTATCTTTCGGCCCTTTCAGCTTTTCTTCGGCTACGAGATCTGCCTTCACTTTTCAAGTCCCCTCGGGTGTAGAGGGTTTTGAAGGGGTTAACCTACTTGTTTCCCCCTTTCTTATGCCACAATGGGATCTTAATTTGGTTCTCACCTTCTTGATGTGTGCACCGTTTTAGTTGATATTCAATTGTCCTTTACCGTAGCTCACCATTAAAACAGCATTCTTAGTGGCAATTACCTCTGCTAGGAGGGTGAGCGAACTGCAGGTACTGTCATCACAGCCTCCTTACCAGACAGTTTTTCCGGAAAAGTGGTGCTGAGAACTAGGGCATCCTTTTTGCCCAAGATTGTAACTCCCTTTCATCTGGGACAGTCAGTCACTCTGCCCACTTTCTATGCATCTCCGCATCCTTCCAAGGAAGAGGAGCGTCTCCACCGTCTGGACCCAAAAACACCATTATCTTTCTATCTTGATCGCACTAAAGAGTTTGGGGTGGATGACCAACTCTTTATAGGATATGTGGGAGCAAAGAAGGGGCGTGCTGTTCAAAAGAGGACCATCTCGCGTTGGGTCATCCTCTGTATAAAAGTCTGCTACACCTTGGCAAAAAAGCAGCCTCCTGAAGGCCTTAGGGCCCATTCAACCAGGGCGAAGGCAGCCACCACATCCCTCCAGCGTGGGGTTCCAATTGCTGATATCTGTCAAGCTGCCACGTGGGTGTCTCTGCATACGTTTGCCAGACACTGTTGCCTGGATTCTCAGGTTCGCAGGGAGAGCCTGTTTGGCTGCTTCGTTCTGCAGGATTTTTGGGTCTAAAACCTTTCCGCAGTCCCTCCTCCGGGGAAGGTATTGCTTGGGTATCTGTTCAAAGGTAAGGAATCTGCGGCTAGATGTCTCTATCAGATGGAAAAGTTACTTACCTTCAGTAACGCTTTATCTGGTAGAGCCATGATCTAGCCGCAGATTCCTTACCGACTCACCCATCCTTCCCGCACTGTGGAGTTGTTTTTAGTGTCAGGGATGTTCCCTTTCAGGGCCCTAGCTGTTCGTTTTTTAACCCATCATGGTCAGTCACTTCATGGCTCCCCGCTTCTGGCGTGGAAAGGTGTGAAAAGTACTGATGTCAGCGCACCGGAGTGGCGGTTATATTGACGACTCGGACGTCACAACGACGACGAACGCGACGCCGACATCACGTTGAGTCGACCGATGCCACCTACCGGCGCGCAGGGGTACTGCTAAGAAAAATCTTCCGGATCCAGCCTGACGCCTGGAAGTTCAAAGGTAAGGAATCTGCAGCTAGAGCAACCATTATAGCTTTCAGTAAAGCCATCATGTAGCTGGGGAACTCGTAATGACCAGTGCCCAGTACTTATATTTAAGATGGCTACCTCAACACTTATAATGTCGTGCCACTGGAACCAGACATCACTGGGGCATATTTGCTCATGCAGATTCCTCACAGATAATATAATGCACCCTGCCTTAGGGCTCCAAGGCCTGCTGCAGGTTGACTTGCATATAGTATCTGCAGTGTATGGGCAAGGCACACAGGAAGTGTGCCATGTTGTGTTTTCGGAATGGTTTGCACCTTTTCACACAGCCTGCAATGGCAATCCACATGGATTTGAGGGTTTTTCCCTCAGTGAGGCACAATACACGCTGCAGCCCTTAGGGACTCTCTTTAGTACCCATGACCTATGTCCCAGGGTTACCTTTTACTAGGGGCTAACAGAGGTGCTAAAGACCTTGCCAGTTGGGGTACAATTGAACATGTGGTTTGTGTTAAAGAATTAGCACTGGCACTGGGGCCTTGTTAGCAGGGACTCCGTGCACATCATTCGAAAAACATCAGTACCAATGGCAAAAAGTGGGGGTGACATGACAAAAAGGGGCACTTTCCTACAGTTGGTGTCATCTTTGCAACCAGGCTTCAATCCACCAAATGGTATACGCAGGACGCTGGTAGAAGTTTGTTGCCTGGTGTTCCCCCCCCCCGTAACATCCAACCCTTGAATGCAGAGTTGTCTGACATCCTGTGGTTTTGTCTGTCCTAATCACAGCAAGGACTGCTGTGGCAACAGTTAAGGGTTATCTTTCAGCACTTTCAACCTTTTTATGTTTGCCAGATCAGTTATCACTTTTTAGATCACCTGTTGTGATGCGTTTCTTGAAAGGGCTGATAAACAGGTTACCGCCAACACCTTTTGTGATTCCACAGTGAGATCTTAATTTGGTTCTCACTTACCTGATGTGCACTCTTTGAACTTATGCACACCTGTCATCTACTCCTGTTGATGATCAAGACTGTGTTCGCCATTACATCTGCAAGGCAAATGAGTAAGATCCGGGCCCTGTCCATTCAAAAATCATACACATCACTCATACAGGACAAATTGGTCCTCCAGAGGAAAGCAGCAGTCTTGTTGAAGTTAGTTACGGCCTTCCACATTGGACAATCCATCACCTTGTCAGCATCCTACACTCGCAAAAAGAACAATTGATGGACAGAATGCTACACACAATGTCAAACATTCACTCCAGTACAGAGATCTGGGCCTAAATCCATTGCATTTTTTGGTCCCCATGCCATTCCAGTTCAGAACCAGCCGTATGCAAATCAGTCTTAACCCTGTTCCCCATGGGAACAGTCCAGCCCGAACTGCCAGGCCAGGTCCTCCCTGGACTGGAAACAAACATCCTGGGACCGGTTTCGGGGCATCACCCCTCATCAGCCAGACAAGCTTGACTCCAGTGGTATGGAGAGAATGGGGCATGCCTGTCCCATTCTACACTCCACTGCACTCTTCTAATGAGGAGGAATGCCCTGAGTTTTGACATTGATTGCACCAGAGACCATCGTTAGGACTATCAACTATTTGTGGGCTTCTCGTTGAAAAAACAAAGTGGAAGGTTATGTTATGTTAACTGGTATTTTTATAGCGCATAATCACCGGCAGGTCTCTTAGCGCTTTAGAGAGAGAAATCAGAGCTGCTAGCGGTCCCATAATAGTGTAGGGACAGGGCGCTAAACCGTGTCTAAGGCTTCTCTAAACAGGATCGTTTTGAGCTGCTTTCTGAACGGGAGCAGTGCGGGTTCCTTGCGAAGGTGTTCGGGCAGTTGGTTCCATAGTTGTGGAACCAGGACGGAGAAAGCTCTGCCCCCTTTGGATGCAGTATTGCAGCGTGGAAGGGCTAGGCGGCGAGCCTCGGCAGACCGCAAAAGAGAACCACATCCCTATGGATTGTTTTATGTGTTAAAATGTGATATGGGCTTGCAAAAAAGCATCCCCTAGAAGGCTTTATTGATCATTCGACCTGAGCGAAGGCTGCTACTGCTGCGCTGGTGCGCGATGTGCCAGTCTTTGGCATCTGCCATGATGCTACATGGGCATTCCTCTACACGTTCATTAAGCACTACTGCCTGGATAGCCAGGTCTGGCAGGATGGGTATTTTGTCCGATATGTCTTGCTGGTCTGAGCCATTCCACAGACCCATCACCTCGGGAGGTACTGCTTTGACATCTATTCACAAGGTGAGGAATCTGCAGTTAGAAGTCTCTATCAGTAGAACGAGTTACTTACTTTAAGTAACACCTTTTCTGGTAGAGACTCTATCTGACCACAAATTCCTCACCAATCCCTTCCTGTTGAATGGACTCACACAGTCCATTAATAAGATCCCAATCTAGAGATTTGCACAGTGGCATATTCTGATTTCTGTGGGCTCCTTGTCCGATGGCGCCGACAGAGATCAGAAAGAAACTGTTGTCAGCGTGCGGAGGTGGCACAGATATAGTTACCCAACGTCACACTAGGGGCTGGACACATCCGACGGGGAGCTTCACAGCGCCACCTATCGATTTGTGAGGGACATGCTATCAAAATTCTCTGGATCCAATCTGGCATCTGGGGCAATTCACAAAGTGAGGGATCTGCAGATAGATTGAGCCGCTACCAGAATAGACTTTACCAAAGGTAAGTAGCTTGTTCTTCCACACCATAAAATGCAGGGACTTAAGAACCTCTTTCTTATTTTCCATGTATTAAGTAGTCTATTGAGCTTGTTTCTTCTTAGTCAACACCATCTGCAAAGCGTAGGTATTTAGTAAAGGCCAGTTTTAGCTCCAATGCAAATTCATCATTCTCCATGAATGTAGTAATTGTCACCACAGTATGAAGGAACTTTCTACACTCAATGCCTCATTCAAACACCTACTGATCTGACCCAGCAAGGAGCATCTGTTATTGTGGGCACTTATTAAGGGGCAATACTGTATGTATATTTGACGATATGTCTGATGCAGGAAGGCTGCTGGCCTCATAGAAAAGAAGTTTTCTTTGCTCCATGTTGCCTTTGAAATAGATGCTGTTCCTAGAATGTTTAGTGCTGACCTTCTCAGGGCTTCCCATCAGTAATATTTAGGGATGGGTTAATATTTCCATTTGCCACTTAATTACATTAACTGTTGAGCAGAGATCATTTATCGATTCTTGAGTCCTTAAATTTCAATTTCTATATGTAAATTTTAAATGAGACTTCAATCAGTTTACAGTGTAAATGCTCTTACATGGCAGGTTTAAATAACTCACTCACTTAACTCTGAGGGGTGGTCACTTTAGACCCGCTGATCAATTTTGAATAATGTTACCAAGCAAAAGAAATGTGCTTGCTTTCCCTTCACAGGAGGTTTATGTGTGAACTGTATGGGCTGATCTTCCCTAAATCTACTGTTTAATCTAAGAAAAAGTAATTCTAATCTGTTCACCAGCCAGGAGCCCCCCTATATTAGGTTTTTTTAATGGATAGATGGTATGGAATGTCCTAAAATGTGCTGAAAGTGCTAATATTAGAATCCCCATTCTCTCCTGAATACAATTACCCATTAAAATTTACTGAGAATATTCCAATATTTCAAGGGACATTAGTGAAACAATATGATTGTTAATTTATACTCTTAGGCCCTCATTATGAGTGGTGCAGTTTCACCTGGAGTGATACCTTTGAGTAGAACTACACCACCCGCAATTTCAAGTGCCTTCGAGCTGGGAATTATTGAGTGTACATACTACTGGACCAGATAATTCCAGGGCGGTAGACACCAGCCCCCACTTTGCTGCTACTAGTACTAAACAGTCATGCCCTCGCCCAACCCCTGCAGCAGCTCACAAGCAGCAGTGCTCTCCCTGGACAGGCAGAAACCGGCCTTGGAACCCCACCAAGGACCCTTCCCTCACATCACTCTCACAGATGCTTTCTGCAAAAGTGTGCAGTTTTCTTTTTGAAAGGGGGAAAAATGCTTGGTTGAAGGACCCTGTATTTTTGCGCCCATGCAGTTATTCTCCATTCTGGGAAAGAAAACTCAGAATAGCTGGAATTTAGTGTGGGGATACCTTCCGAATCAACATTCTGGCTTCCCTGGTTTCACTGCACCAAGTTCCGGCTAACTCGTAACGAGGTCCTTAGTAGTGAGACCAACTCTAGTCACTAAGGGAGGCATATATACTTTACATACCAGAATGTGGTATTTCACTTTTGTGGATTTAGGCCTCTTTTCAAAATCTCATTTGATTTAATTCAATAACCATTCTTATTTTATTTGTTATTGCATTAGTTTCTACCTGTGCCAGAGATGATGCCCTTCCGCCTTACTTGTCAGTTTCTAAACCTGATGTTGCCAATGAAGGAGTCTGGTCTGATTAACAGTGTGATGATACATGCCCTCCGAGCCTATCGGGACGATCCAGACCTGCTTGTTAATACCATGGATGTGTTTGTAAAGGAACCTTCTTTGGACTGGAAGGTAATGCTTTTTTTTTGTCTCTAGAGGTTCATGGAGGATGTGTGGTTACATGTTGATGCTCTTTTGTCTCTAGAACTCTGAGGGGTGGAGGTACATGTGATGATTTATGACCATGCCTGAATAGAACCATTTTCACCTGCAGTGCAGTTTTTCATCTGCCGCTTCATTGTATGTTTATATTACTGTTGACTGTTATCGTAGTCATCCGTTACTGCAGCAACATAGCAGTGTGTCTTATTTTAGCTACATTGTTTTTCAATGTTAATCCATTTGTGAGGGATACTCCTACCTGCAGATTTCTCAACTGTTGAATATCCCCGTACACCAGACTCCATAAAGAACCTTTCCAAAGTTTTCCTACGCTAGTAGGTGGTGCTGGCTCCATCTTAGCATCAGAAACAATGGCACAGTGGCATCACTGGGGCCATAAAATAAATGCCCGCCCTGCCTCAGCAACATCAGTTTCCTTTCTTCCACTCTCTTCAATGCAGATCCAGAGATAGTCGCCTTGATTTTGTATCACCTTCATGATCTTCTTGGAGAGCTTTTTCTCTTTTATAAATGTTTTGGAGTGCAGAGTTTCGCCCTTTAAAAAATCAGGGTCCAAACCCTGTCTGGACTGCAATGAGCAAATGTCCATTTCAGACCATTATGTGGTCTATCTGTGAGCCTTTTAGTCACAGCAAAACTCAAGTTCATGTGAGCACAGGGGCCTCATGCACCCCAAGGCCAAACACTTTATAGCCTGTGATGTGTGCCTCTGTGTCCTCTGGTACCTTTTGGGGCTTGCTTGGAGTTCTGCTAGTGGGTCCTTCCCCGGTCCCACGCATTACCCTTGTTCCTCAAGGAACAGCTCTGGCCCCAGCTGTGTTCATTCCTGCACCTAGAGTCTCGCCAGTTAACTAACGCCGACCCTAGTGCCGCCCACATAGCATTTGATGCCCAGATACAAAGCTATTCTACAGAGGTCAGGAAGAGATGCCCGGAGGATAGTGGAGATGGAACAGTATAAAGAGGAGCAGAAGGACACGTCATGCCAGTGCTATTGGCAGATGACGCATTACACTTTTGACTCATACTGGAGCCCTCTCCATATGCAGGGTATCATCCAACATGACACTGATGATGGCAGTGAGGAAGCTAACTTACTGACACACATCTTCAGACATGACAGGCTATCTTGCCTTGGATACTTCCCACAAGATTGAGATGGAGTGTCTCTCAGGCCACACTCTGGGATCTTCTTTCACATGGTAATCAAGAAAGCTGCTGATGTTTTGAAACTTTCCTGCTCTACTGAAGAGGCCAGATCCAGTATTTTGACAAAGGTTCTGCAGTCTTCCTCATCAGAGCCACTGCTGACTTTTAATGAGGCTCTAACGGACCCAGTCAAAACTGCCGGGGAGAAGCATACGTCAGCTCCACAAGTAAGCCGTCTGATTGCTAGATGCTATAGACCAGTGATTCCCAAACTTTTTAGAATCACGACCCACTTTTTAGTACGACAAACATTCATGAACCAACTAGCTCTAATGGACATGAAGCGGACGATTTTTTAATGTAGTGAAGCAGTTGTGTGGTAGCCCATTGTTATTTGCACACAGCATCATGTGTGGAAATTGGGTTTCAGTGAATATTTATTTGGGCATCACCAAGTAAAGTGTTATCATTAGTTCAGATCCTCCTAAAATCTTAAAGTTTTCATCACACTTGAGAATTACAAAACAAAATTGCTTCATTTTGCTTTCCTAACTGCTGAATGGGTACACTTCATTTACAGGCTTTTACATTTTGTTTTATCCCAGTGGGATTGTCACTTAATTCACTTTACTTTTCTTTCTCTGACTGCAAAGTGGGAGAAGTTCGTAAACATTAGCCCCATGTTAAAAAGTAGCAAAACACATAGCATGACATTTGACCTCTGTCTTTGAAGCACGTAAATGTGAAACGATAAATACAGAATTTAAAGACATTATATTGCCTGGACTTTGGCGACCCACCAAAAATTGGCTCACGACCCACACTGGAAAACACTGCTAAAGACTGACACTTGGGGACCTCATTTTCTTGACAGTACATACATCCCCAGATGTGGTGGAGGCCTCATCCTGCACAAGACAACATCTTAGTGGTTTTCCTGCAACCCCACCAGATAGAGAGTGGAAAAACCAGAGTCACTAGAAAAAGTCTTTTCAGTGGGCTGTCTAGCCTTCCACCCTCTAAAAGCTGCATGCTTGCTGGGACAATATACCTATGCCCTGTGGGGTATGGCAGGAATGGTGGTACCTAATCTACTGCACCATCTCAAGGAACATTTTGTAGAGATGGTTTGCGATGGACAGGATGCATCCAGATAAACAATCAGGGCTGGCGTGAACACCGCCAACTCTGTAGCCAAGGCTATGGGCTATTAAGTAGCTTTGCAGCGACAGTCCTGGCTAAAATCGATCTGCTTTTACGGAGACGTCCAGTCAGCGCTAATAACGTGCCATTTGATAGAGCATGTCTCGTTGGGGAAAAAGCAGATGCAGAGATATTCAAGGTAGGGTGCGCAACAACCCGATGTTTTGAGACTACCAACAATTTTGAGAATCATGGGTTCTCAAGGGGCTTCAGTTTCTGCGAAGGCCTGCCTGCCCAGCCTCTCCTACAAAAGAATCCGCTTCCTCATCAATACAGATGGAGAGTGTAGGAAAGTGGCCTTTTTGACATGGTCACCCCAACTTTTTGCCCTAGTACTGATGCTTTTTGCCAGAAAGTGAACTGGGTCCCTGCTAACCAGGCCCCCAGTGTCGGTGCCCTTTCCCTTAAAACAAGTTAAATGTCTAATTGTAACCCAATTGGCAAGGACTTAAGCACCCTTGTAAGTCCCTAGTTAATGGTACCCCTGGTCCCCAGGACATGGGTACTAAAGAGGATCCTTGTGGACTTCAGCATGTATTATGCCATGTATTATGCCACCTTAAGGGGCACACACAAAAACTGCCTGCAGACTGCCATTGCAAGATGCATGAAATTGTGCAAACCCTTTTGAAAACGAGACATGGCACACTCTGTGTGCCATACCAGGTACACTGCATGTATTATATGTAAGTCGCCCTTACAGCAGGCCTTAGAGTCCTAAGGCAGGGTGCATTATATTATATGTGAGCGCACATCTGCATGAGCAGATAGACCCCTATGATGACTAGTTCCATTACTAGATATTGCAAGTGATCAGGCAGCCATCTTAAGGACATGAATTGGGCACTGGTCATTACAAGTTACCCAGCTACATGATGGCTGCACTGAACCTTAGAGGTATCCTCTGAAAACCTAATAGTCCTCTAGTGTGCTGGTTGACTGGTATCACCCAGTCTGCCACCACAGACGAGTTTCTGACCTCCTGTAGGTGAGAGCCCATGCTCTCAGAGGTCAGAAACAATGTCTGCTCCAGCAGAAGGTGATCACACCTCCTCCAGCAGGATGGCTAGTGAATTAGCATATCTAATGGAGACATCTAGTCGCAGATTCCTTACCTCAGAATTATCCCCAGGCGCCAGGCTGGATCCGGAAATGTTACCACAGCAGTACCTCTGCACATCGATAGAGGGCGTCGAGCGACTTCATAACGACGTCGTCCACTGTATGTGACGTCGTCAGAATCCATTTAAGCCCTTCTCGAAGCGCTGACGTCAGTTTCTTCCTTTCCGCGCTTCCACACGGATCCAGAGAGAGCGGTACCTCTGGGCATTTTTGGCCTACCACGACAAAACTGTGCTTTTTCTAGATATCTTCGAGGTCTACGATAGTGCAATTCTCAGTTTTTGCAATGTTGACATAGGGGACAAAGAAAACATTCAGCATACTGATAGGTAACATCGACTTACAAATCCAGTCTTCGGAAGTTAAGATCAGTATTGGGTAACGTTCAGTTCAGTACCAACTGTAAACCACCACAGCACGGGGGCGGCCGGGTGCTGGATGCAAATACAGTGTTGGGCGCCCAATACAACTCAATGAAGAATGAGGCAATCGGACAGGTGCTGCTTACAAGTAAGTAACAGCGGCTTGGGGGACCAGTCTCCGGGGGTTTAAAGCAAGCACTGGGAAGAGTCTAAGGCAGCACCAACAGTACAGCACCAGCGACACAGGGGCGTGCGGGTGCAGGGTGCCAACACAGCGTCAGGTGCCCAGTGTTAAGCAATGGAGAAAGGTCAAATCGGAAAAGGGCTGCAGGTTTAGGCCAGGAGGCGAGTCCGAGGAAACCAACAGCTGGAGAGGTAAGTTGCGTTTCTCGGGGACGTAGGGACACCTTTGTTACTCTTCACTAAGCCCCAGGGCGGACGCGTGCAGGGGTGTCTTTTGGTGTCGAAAATAGCTTATTGGATTAGGTCGCGTGGGGGGGGGGTCTCCGTGCAGAGGCTTCAGGCGACGTCGAGGGGTCCAAAAGGGTCAGCTCACAGTGGAATCGGGCTCTGGAGTGCTGGGGAACCTCGCTGGAACTGGTGGGAGATCTTGATATTTGTTGATGGCGGGCGGTCCTCCCAGGGTTTTGGAGGTCGCTGGGCTGTAGGATGAGTCTTTTGGCGCAGGATCGTTGAGGTCTGCAGACAGGCCAGTAGTATTGAAAGCCAAATCAGTAGTTTTTTGCAGTCTTCTCTGCTGGTGCAGCTCTGTGGTGTTCGGCTCTTCTTAGGTCATCAGGAACTGAATTTCAGGGTCTGGGGATGCCACCTAAATACTAGATTTCGGGGTGTTACAAGAGAGTGACAAGTAGTGGCCCATGGGCCCCTCTAGTATGCCCACCTCCTGGAGGAGGGAGGCATGACCCTAACCCTGATTAGATAAGTCCCCCATCTTCAAGATGGTGGGCACTGAAAAGTGTACTTGACCTCGCCTCCAGCACCGAGGGGTGAAGTTGGCAAAGCGGGGCACACCTCCTATTCTTGCTGAGTTTTCCCACCTGTCTTCCCACCAAAAGGGGGTGAGGACAGGAGGGGGGGGCCTGCTCCTTCTAACAGGAGAGGCTGGGGTTTGCGTTACAAAGGCAGCAAGGCCTTTAAAGCTCCCCGCCACAGATGGCTCTTTCTGACCACCTCCACCCAGGACAGGCATTGTTCTCGACCTCGGAGCGTGAAGACGCTCACCCCATGAGGTCTGAACATTATCTGGTGGTAGCAGGCTAGCTTAGGCCAGTCATTGGCCACACTGAGGGTTGATAGGTTTCAGGGGACCCCTCTGAGGGGTACTCTGTGTGCAATTTTTAATAAATCTGACGCTGGAATCAGTGGAGGTTTATTATGCTGAGATGTTCAATACCATCATGGAGCTGGGGAACTCGTAATAATGAGTGTCCAGCCCATGTACTTACTATGGCTTCCCTGGTCACTTACAGTATCCAGGGAATCGACATGGGTATTGCAGTGGCATATCTGCTCATGCAGATATGCCCTCACAGGAGATATAGTGCACCCTGCCTTAGGACTAAGGCCTACTAGAGGAGTGTCTCACCTATATCCCATGCAGTGTCTGTGGGCATGGCACACAGGGATGTATGCCATGTTGACTCTTCAGTTTCGTCTACACCAAGGCCCGCAGTCTGCAGCATGCCTGGCCTTGGTGAGGGGACCCTAGGATGGCACAATTTGTGGTGCTACCCTTGGGGTCCCTCTTCAGTGCCACTGCCCTAGGTACCAGGGGTACCATTTACTAGGGACTTACAAGGGGTACTGAAGTGGTGCCAATTGTGAAACAAAAGGTACAGTTTAGGGAAGGAGTTCCAGTACAGGGGACCTGGTTGGCAGGGACCCTGTGCACGTCAGTCAAAATTACATAATTTTCCAGGCAAAAAGTGGGGGCTAACCATGTTCAAAAGAAGCACATATATACAACCAGGATGGCCGTCAGGCAGCTACATTACTGATTTGTTGTGGCATGGATACCACAAAATCTGTTGGGCGGGCCATGGCCCTTTCGGTGACTCTTCGCCAGCATGCCTGGCTATGTACCTTCGACTTTTCTGAGGCTGTTCAGTCTGCCTTGGTGGACATGCCTTTCGATGGTCAATTTCCATTTCGTTCACAAACTGACCCCGCTTTATGTAGTTTTCGGGATAGTCGGAGTAGAGCGAAATCTTAATTCCTGATGGGTATACCGTCTTCTTTTTCCCCGTACTCAGTATGGCTGGAGATGGTCTCCTTCATTTCTTTCTGTGTGAGCCGTTATAGGGCGGTGCCAGTTAACGTTTTCTTT
This sequence comes from Calotriton arnoldi, assembly GCA_963921515.1. Taxonomy (NCBI): domain Eukaryota; kingdom Metazoa; phylum Chordata; class Amphibia; order Caudata; family Salamandridae; genus Calotriton; species Calotriton arnoldi. The sequence goes on from CAWUFW010012157.1 coordinate 469,188, forward strand.
TCATTCATCCCTCTGCATACTGTCCAGTGTGGCGCCCTGCCCCGGCAGGTATTATCTTTTCTTGCAATCTTACCCTGTCGATGACAGGTTGTGGTCCCTAATTGTTTCTGGGACGCGTCCTAATTTTTTACCCTGTTTGGTGTCTACGACTGTGACTGCACGGTGTTCTTTGCTCTCTACCCAAGTTCTGATTGGGGTGTTTTCATGGTATTGTGCGGATGCACTGTTGCCTTTTTCCCTGTCGGCAGGGTACTTCATCTGTATGCCTCACAGGTATTCCTCAGTATGTTTTGGACACCATAGTAACATAGTATAGGGGACTTTGCATGCCGTGCTTGGTGCACCGGTACGTCGGACGAAGGTGCACTGGGATTCTACCCCCCCCCCCCTGTATTTTTGAGTGTTGCTTCGCACTGGCCGGAGGGGTCTTTCCTTCCACTCCATCTGATGCCCTTCTTTCAAAGCAGATGCAAGGGAAGGGGCATGGTTCTTGGCCTACGGTTCTTTGTCTGGTTCTGCCTGAGTGTTGTTCCATCTTTCTCTCTTCAGGCGTTAGCTTCTTGTGCTAGTTCTCGCTATACACGGGCGAGACAGGCCCCTGCCCACTCTCTCTCAATCTCTATTTCTCTCTTAGGCTCCTTGTGGCCATCCCTTGTCCATATCTTGGCATGGGTGGCCAACTCGGCTACTCTACCTCTTCTATGCCTCTGCATGGCCTGTTTTTCCTCTGCTTCTTCCTTGCGCTCAGCTGCGGTTGCTTTCACTTTTTTATTTGAGCCATTTCCATAATACCTCCGATACCAATCCCCATGTTTCATTACTGGCCTGGCTGTTCTTCAGGTGTGCCTTCTACCCTTTTGGGGTTGAAGGCTAATTTTCATTTTCTGTTTTTCTCAGACATGGGCTCCTTATCCATCCACTCTGGGTTGGATCGTGCGGAGGTTTGTGATTCCTTTTCTGGGGAATTTCCTCCACTTCTTGCATGCGAGGTTGCAGTTCTAACCCCTTTGGGGGTTCATTTTCCTTGTACTAACAAGCATACCGAGTACGATCTTGGGTGACGTCCGGATCCTCACTCATGTTCCCTGCCTTGCCGGGCACAGGTTGTCCCGTGCACACTGGGACTTTCCTTTGCTTCTGGCCTTCAGGCTTCTTAGGCTGTGGACACTGCCTCTCTATCTGTTACTTCAGTCTTTACACTGGCCCTTTGGTTGGAGCTTCATGCTGGCGTCTGTTTTCTAATTCTAATCTCTTTTACGATGTCGACTGGTTGTCTGAATAGGCTTCCATGTGTTGACCCTGTTCAACTCAACCCTTTTTCCTGTCCTCAGTTGTGGTCTTATTTCTCTATTCTGGTGGGGTTGTTCCTCTCCTGCAGTTTTCTTTTCAGTCGTCTCTCGACTGCCTAATCGTTCTCGTTCAGTCGGGTAGTGTTGATTTTGTCTGCTCCCTTGCTGGGGTGTGTGACTTCCACCCCACCCTCCTCCATTAGATGGGGCCATGTGGCTGGTATTCGTTTGCCATTGTCTCACCTTCGGCCAATGGACGCTGTTGTGGTCGTTTGTATGTATCCTTCTTGCACATATGTTATCATGTGATTTCTGTATATATATATTATATATATATTATGAATGTATCAGGAATCTCCTCCTTGATAAGTAGTAACGAGCACGGACCACAAATTGAGTGCGTGAGTTTTTTAATGAGGTTTATCCGCCATAACGCGTTTCAGCCGTTGCCCTGATGGGGTTGCTCCGGCGTCGCCGGCGGCTCTGGCCCCGGCGTCGCCCGGGACTCCAGCCTCGATCCCGGCTCCGGCTTCGGCCCCGGCCTCGATCCCGGCTCCACAACCCCCATCGACGCCGGTCGACCTCACGACACCTCCGCCGGCGCCGATGTCTCCGGTGCCGTTCTCGACGCCGCCCTGGGCTCCGGGCGGCGTCGTCCCCCAGTTCCTTCCGGCTCCGGACATGGACCCGGAGCGACGTCGCTCGACGCCGGCTCCGGCGCCGATGGGCCCTTGGGTCCCAAATGTCCCTCCTCCTCCTTATTTTGAACCAGAGGAGGACCAGGAGGACTGGGAGGGGTCTGATGACCCTCTGACTCGCAACTGTCAGTATGATGAGGACTGGACAGAGAGTCTAGGGGAGGCCAGTGGTCTGGATACTTCTCCTGACACTGGCATGCTGTCTCCTCCCGTGGCTACGGAGGAGGGGCCAATTTTGGTACGGTGTTGCGTAGGGCTGCTGGGGCCTTACGTCTCCAGCTCCCTACTTTGACGGTCAAGCCTAACATCTTGACAGAGGTGCTTCAGCCGGCAGCCTCCTCTACGGAGACTGTGCTGCCGTTTAACGACGCCCTCACAGACGTTCTTTTGGGCGCCTGGTCCAAGCCCAACACAGGGGCTCCTGTGGATCGGAACGTGTCACGACGCCATCGCCCAGCTCCGGGCGACCCCTGTTTCTTTCTGTCCACCCCACTCCTGAGAGCTTGGTTGTCCAAGCCTCCGCTTCCCAAACCGCCTTCCCTACCGCTCCTCCGGATAGGGAATCCAAACGCCTGGATCAGTTTGGGAAGAAAGGTTTTTCTTCCTCCAGTGCTGGCTTGCGGTCCGTTAACACCGCTTGTCTTTTGGGCCGCTATACCCACTCTCTGTGGGATTCGGTGGCGGATGTTTTGCCCCAGTGCCCTGAGGAGGTCCAGGCACTGCTTTCCCGCGCCATTGCGGAAGGAAGGGATGCGGCCAAATACACTATCCGTTGTGGCCTTGACACCGCCGACTCGCTGGGCAGGTCGATTGCAACGACGGTGGCGCTCCGCCGCCACGCCTGGCTGAGAACCACTGGTTTTTCAGGGGATGTCCAGAATACTCTCATGGACATGCCCTTTGATGGAGTCGGTCTTTTTGGGTCCAAAGCAGACCATGCGTTGGAGCGCTTTAAGGACTCACGGGCTACTGCCAAGTCCCTGGGCCTTTCTGCTACACGCCCTCCGCTGCCTTCTGCTTTTCGCCCCTATCGTGGCCACGGTAGGGGCGCCCCTTCACGTCAGCAGCCCAGCCACCGGCCCGCGCAGCAGGCGTCTTCGCGTGGCCGAGGACGTGGATTCCGCCGTGGCGGATCGGGCAACCAGCGTGCGGGTCAGGCCACCACCTCCAACCCGTCCGCGGCCTCCAAGCCCTCCTAGTCCCTCCTTTCAGGTGCACGGCACGCCAGTAGGGGGCAGGGTCCGCCATCACCTTCCCCACTGGCGCACCATCACCTCGGACAGGTGGGTCTTGGACATTGTCCGAAGGGGCTACTCCCTCCCCTTCGAGACCACCCCCCAGCCATGCCACCTCAACTCCACCGCATGTCAGGGGATCACTTGGTGCTTCTACAGAAGGAAGTCACGGCCCTCTTGACCAAGAGGGCCATCGAGCATGTTCCGACCCCAGAAGTAGGGCGTGGTTGCTACTCCCACTACTTTCTGGTGCCCAAAAAGGACAAGGAGGACATGCGTCCTATCTTGGACCTCCGGAACGTCAATCGCTTCCTCCGGAAGGAGAAGTTCAAGATGCTCACCCTAGCTCAGGTCTTGACTGCCCTCGACCCTGGAGACTGGTTGGTAGCGTTGGACTTGCAGGACGCATATTTCCACATCCCCGTCCTGCCGGCCCACCGGCGTTACCTTCGGTTCACGGTAGGCCACGAGCATTTTCAGTTCACCGTGCTCCCCTTTGGCCTTACAAGTGCCCCTCGGGTGTTCACGAAAGTGATGGCGGTGGTCGCGGCTCATCTGCGCCGGGCAGGGGTTTCAGTCTTCCCCTACCTCGACGACTGGCTGCTGAAGGCGGGCTCGTCCCAGGCAGTCGTCTCCCACCTCCAGACTACGGCCGAACTCCTGCACTCGCTGGGGTTCTCCATCAATGTGCCGAAGTCGCATCTGATTCCTTCTCCACAGCTCCTTTTCATCGGAGCAGTTCTGGACACGACGCAGTTTCGGGCCTATCCTCCCGAACGGCGAGTCCGGGATATTCAGGCTATGATTCCGATCTTTCGGCCTTTATCCTGGGTTTCGGTAAGGATGACCCTGAGGCTGCTGGGCCTCATGGCCTCCTGCATCCTGCTGGTCAATCATGCCAGATGGCATATGCGGGCTCTGCAGTGGGACCTGAAGTTCCAGTGGGCGCAGCACCAGGGCAACCTGTCCGATCACGTCCAGATCTCGGAGGGGACTGCAAAACAGTTGCAGTGGTGGCTCTCGAACCGGCAATGGGTCATGGGCAGATCCCTCTCCCTTCCCCAGCCAGAGCATACAGTTGTGACGGACGCGTCCCTTCTGGGATGGGGCGGTCACTTGGGAGAGGCGGAGATCAGAGGCCTCTGGTCTCCGGCGGAGTCCCGGCTCCATATCAACCTTCTGGAGCTCCGGGCGATCCGGCTTGCACTCACGGCATTCCTTCCCTCTGTCAAAGGGAAGGTAGTGCAGGTGTTCACAGACAACACCACCGCCATGTGGTACTGCAACAAACAGGGCGGGGTGGGGTCTTGGACGCTTTGTCAGGAGGCTCTGCGCCTCTGGACATGGCTGGAACATCAGGGCATGTTCCTGATGGTTCAACACCTGGCAGGTTCTCTGAACGCCAGGGCGGACGAACTCAGCCGCAGGTGCATGATGGATCACGAATGGCGTCTTCACTCGGAAGTGGCGCAAGGACTCTTTCTACAGTGGGGAGAGCCTTGGTTAGATCTATTCGCCACCGAAGAGAACGCGCAATGTCATCAGTTCTGCGCGTTGGAATTTCCAAGGCGGCACTCGCTCGGCGACGCTTTTCGTCGCGAGTGGAGTTGCGGTCTGTTGTACGCCTTTCCGCCTATACCACTTCTACCCAGAGTGTTGAAGAAGATTCGGCACGACCGGGCCCAAGTCATTCTTGTGGCTCCGGACTGGGCTCGAAGAGTTTGGTATCCCGAGCTACTCAATATGAGCATAGATCCCCCGATCCGTCTGCCTCTTCGGGAGGATCTTCTGTCGCAGCAGCAGGGGACGGTCCTCCACCCGACCCTGTCCAGTCTACACCTGCTTGCGTGGAGATTGAGCGGCGGCAGTTGATTCCTTTCGACTTGCCTCCCGAAGTTTGTGATGTGATTCTGGCAGCCAGGCGTCCCTCCACTAAGGTGGTATACGCCTGCAGGTGGAACAAATTTGTGGCATGGTGCACAGCAAAGGCTGTGGATCCCCTTTCTGCCCCTCTTTCTGAGGTCCTTCTGTTCCTTCTCTCTCTGGCCCAACAGGGTTCTGCCCTGGGTACCATCAAGGGTTATCTTTGTGCTATCTCGGCCTTCCTCAGGCTCCCTGATCAGCCCTCCCTTTTCAAGTCCCCTGTTGTTAACAGGTTCTTAAAAGGCATTACTCACCTCTTCCCTCCTGTTCCGTTTGTAATGCCTCAGTGGGACTTGAACTTGGTTCTTACCTTTTTAATGTGCGCTCCCTTTGAGCCTCTGCATAACTGTCCTCTTCGTCTTCTGACTCTAAAGGCAGCCTTTCTGGTGGCCATCACCTCCGCTCGGCGGGTGAGTGAGCTCCAGGCTCTTTCTTGCAAACCTCCCTTTCTGTCTGTTCATCCAGACAAGGTTGTTCTTCGGACGCGTCCGTCCTTCTTGCCAAAGGTGGTTACTGCTTTCCACATTGGGCAGACCATCACTTTGCCCACCTTCTTTCCGCCTCCGCATCCTTCCAGAGAGGAAGAGAGGCTCCACCGTCTGGACCCAAAACGTGCGCTCTCCTTCTATATCGACCGCACAAAACACTTCCGGGTGGATGACCAGCTCTTTGTTGGCTACGTGGGCGCCAAAAAGGTCGGGCGGTGCACAAGAGGACCGTCTCCCGCTGGGTTACCTTGTGCATCAAGACCTGCTATTCTTTGGCTAAGAAGGAGCCTCCTGTTGGGCTGCGTGCCCATTCCACCAGGGCAACGGCTGCTACCACGGCCTTGGGCCGCGGTGTTCCGCTGCCGGTTATCTGTCAGGCAGCTACGTGGGCCTCGCTGCACACGTTTACTAAGCATTACTGCCTTGACGGTCAGGTCCGGAGGGACGGCTTCTTTGGCCGTTCTGTCCTCCAGGACTTCCTTGTCTGATCTTTGTTCGCAGACCCACCACCGGGGTTGGTATTGCTGGGGTATCTATTCTAAGGTAAGGAATCTATCACTAACGTGTCTCTTTCAGATGCACAAGTTACTAACTTGTGTAACGATATATCTGTAAGAGACAGTAGTTAGTGATAGATTCCTACCGCCCTACCCATCCTCCCCGTTCTGCGAACTGATTTCTAGGGTTAAGGACATCCCTTTCAGGGCCCTAGTATTTTTCAGACACCTGTGTCAGCTTCTTGCATGGCTCTGCGTTCCTGGCGCGGAAAGTCGTGTACAGAACTGACGTCAGCGCGCAGGGGCGGCGTCTAAGTACTGCCCGCGACGTCATCCCGGCGATCACGACGCCGACGACGGACGCGGAGCCGCACGACGCCGCCTACCGACGCGCAAGGGTACTGCTACGCAAAACTTTCCGGATCCAGCCTGACGCCTGGGGATATTCTAAGGTAAGGAATCTATCACTAACTACTGTCTCTTACAGATATATCGTTACACAAGTTAGTAACTTGTGCATTAAGGTTTTAAAGTTACTAAAATGCATTGTTCTTAGATAAAACCAGTTCATCTAAAAGTTGTTATAGTAATACAAACATTAAAACCTTAAAAAACCTACAAAGCATTTGCCAATAAATATACATACTCATGTTATTGTTCTGATTTGTGTCACAATATCAACATTCATTTACAGATAAGTATGAAGATCTTCACTTGTATTCAATCCTCCCGTAATTTTTGTATCCAAATCTAAAATATACAGTGTTTCCAATCTCCTACGTTTTTCCTCCCGATTCCCTCCTCTTTTTTGTACGAAGACAGCATCTATTAAAAAGTATTTTAAGTGCTTAAGATCACTGTTGTGGGTTTCTATAAAGTGTCTTCCTACAGGGTAGCTAGGATCTTGGTTAACTATAGCCCTGGTGTGCTGCAATACTCTTTTATGTGCTTGCAATTTAGTACTGCCTACATACTGTAGACCACAGCTACATTCCAGTACGTAGACGACGTGATCTGTTTTACACGTGAGATGTTTATCTACTGCCTGCACTTTCTCGCTGAATGCTGTTTGATATGTGGTTTTGTTGATACCATATCTACAGGCTTTGCAAGTTGCACACTTAAAAAAACTCTTTCTCGCAGTGAGCCAAGTCCCTGTTCGTATATCTTCTGGACTGCTCTTCACTAGGGCATTGCTCATAGAAGCTGTCTTTCTGTAGGAGATGGGTGGTGTTTTGGGTAAAAGGTGGCCTATCACTGGATCATCTAAAACGATAGGCCAATTGCGTTTTATAATGCCCCTAAGTTGTTTTTCTTGCTTTGTATATGATAAAATTAGTCTAGTGGGTTCACTCTCGTGATCAGTTTGTTTGTCCTCATCCAGGCCCAACTCCTTTGTATTGCCTGCTAATAGGTCAGATCTGGTCCGCAATCTGGATTTGGCTATGGCGGCATCTATGGTTTTGATTTGATAGCCCCTTGCCAAAAATCTCTCTTTGCTTTGTTTCTGTTTAATGGCCAGATCTGCCTCATCACTACATATCCTCCTTATCCTTATCATTTCGCCATAAGGAAAGCTTTGTATTAGATGTGCAGGATGTGAACTCGTAGCATGCAATACAGAGTTGCCTGCAGTTTCCTTACGGTGTAAGGTAGTTGTGATCGTATTATTTGCAATGAGAACTTGGACATCTAAAAGAGTCACCTTTTCAGGGCTGATGGTAGCCGTAAAATTTAAATTGATATTATTTACATTAATTTGCAAGACAAACTCCAATGCACTTTGTTCTGTACCGTACCAGATTATGAATAAATTGTCAATGAACCTAAGCCAGGTTATTACTTTCTCTTGGAATATGTGGCCAAATTGATATTTGAGGACCAGCTCCTCCCACCAGCCCATGTGTAACAGGCATAGCTGGGAGACAAGCTGGCCCCCTTTGCCACACCTCGGACCTGTTGGTAAATCTGGTTTTTAAACATAAATTATTTTCAAGACAGTACAAAAGCATGCTGATTAGCATTCTACTATGCTGTGCAAATTTTAAAGGACGATTATTGAGAAAGTACTCCACTGCCCTGATGCCATCGCTGTGTCTGATGCTCTATACAACGATGTAACCTCAAGAGCCATCAGGATGTATCCCGGGCGCCATTGGATATTTTGAATTTTGTGTAGGAAGTCGCTGGTGTCCTGTACATAAGATTGGAGGTTTTTCACATGATCCTGAGGAAAATAGTTTAAATACCTGGATATGTTTTTAAAAGGGCCATCCCATGCCGATATGATAGGCCTGCCCGGTGGTTTTTGCAAGTTCTTATGTACTTTAGGAATAAAATAAATGACCGGCATGGTTGGATGTTCTTTATTTTTAAAAATGTGTATTCCTCCAAACTTAGTAAGCCCATACTTTTCAACGCTAGAAGTTTGGTGCAAAATTCATCTTGGGTACTTTTCATTTTTTGTATTGAGCTTTTCCTATAACATTCAATGTCATTGAGTTGCAATAGAGCTTCTTCCATATAATCATCTAGTGGCCAAAGGACGATGTAACCTCCTTTATCAGAGTTCCTTACCACTACTTCTCATTCTGGAGTTTCTCAATTAACTGATGATATCTCCTTTCATGATTTGTGTATCTTCTTTTGGTCTCATGGAGATTAGCATTCAGTTTTTGGATTTGGGCTACCACCTGTTTGTTAAAAACATCCAAGGAGTCCCGAGGCATGATTGGGGTAAATTTAGATTTGGTTTTAAAAGGGGTATCAGGTTTGGCATACACTTCATATGGTAGTGCACTTGAGATATTTGTTCGTGTTTGTTGTATCCTTCTTCCTCCCCACTGACTCGGACTGTGTTTTCTTCTTGTAAGTCATGGAGATCTTGAAGCAGAGCTAGGTTCCCCACTGTTAAATTCAATGTATTTGGAGATGGGGTCATTACTGGCCTGGTGTCCGTATTCTGTGGATTTGTTTGGAGTAAATAATATTGCTTCAACTTAAATTTTCGTATGAACTTATACACGTCAGTTCTAGTTTGCGTGTAATTAACGTTGCTTTCAGGGCAATAAGATAATCCTAATGCAAGCAGTTGTATTTAGGCTGCGTTCAGGTCCACTTACGCCAAATTGATTATGGTGTTGGCGCTGTGGTTGGTGCTGTGATGCAGTTGATTCTCAATTACTTGCGTTTCCAGTGTCCGCGTCGACGCACTTGTTTCTTGTTTCCTCCGCTTTGGGCTAGCTTTTCTTCTTTCCCGTCTTCTTTTGCTGTTGCGTTCTTTCCTGGTCTGCTGTTCCTCGGGCGGAGGGTCTCCCTTCTGCTTTGCCGTAAAAAATCTAATTCCTCCACCAAGGATAATTTGGTTTTTACTTTGGCTTGGTCTTGTGGCACTCATTTCCGGTTCAGATTCGCTTTCCAGCGCCGAACTGAGGTCTGATGCTGATGTGATAGCCTCATGGCATTGATTGTGGCCTATTTGTTGTGCCATTTTCATTTTTTTGTTAGACCTGGCACTTCTTAGTGAATCGTATTTGCGCGAAAACGTAAATATCTGACCGTTTTCGTAATCTGCTTTGTTGCGTTGGAATTTGTAAGATTTTCTTGCCTTAATCTTGTCCTTCTCATCTGAAAGAGACACGTTAGTGATAGATTCCTTACCTTAGAATATCCCCAGGCGTCAGACTGGATCCGGAAAGTTTTTCGTCAGCAGTACCCCTGTGCGTCGGTAGGTGGCGTCGTGCTGCTCCGCGTCCGTCGCTGGCGTCGTAAGCGCCGAGATGACGTCACGGAGACTACTTAGGCGCCACCCATGCGCGCTGACGTCAGTTCTTTCTTTTTCCGCGCAAGTAAGCGCAGATCCGGTTAGAGCACGTACCTTAGTCACTTTTTGACTTTTTGAGACTTTTGTCTCCTGTAAGCTTGAGTCTACTCTGGTGCACGTAGGGATGCCTGGTTTTATGTCTTGTGGGGCCTGCCGTCGCAATATGCCGGTGGCAGACCCCCACGACGTCGGTCTCTACTGCCTGGAGAACGACCACGACCAGTCCTGCATGGACTGTCTGGCCATGGCCCCGAAGGCCTTGAGGGAGCGGCGCCGGAAGCTGCTTGAGGTCCGGCACTCGTCCCAGCGCCGTTCTCGGGGCCGCTCCAGAGAACGCTCGCGGGGCCACCATCATCGCTCCTCGGGCTCCAAGTCTTCACCCTCGGATTTGGGTAAGAGACGACACAAAAAGAAGTCGAAGAAGCGTTGTCGCTCTCCGACGTCCCCCCGTCGGTCCCCGGATGCGGACGAGGGGGACAGGGGTTCTGCCCCTGCGGCTCCTTCGGAGCCCGGGAGTCCCGCGGCCTACCCACCTTACCCGGGTCCGTCGGTGACTCCCGCACAGCTGCAAGAATTTCTTGCTACCATGGACCGCCTGTTTAGGCCTCGGGCTCCCGCCGGCGCGCCCTTGGGCCCTGCGGTCCCGTGTCCGGATCCTGTCGGGCTGCCGGTGGCTCCGGCCCCGGCGCCGCCGGCGGCTCCTGCGCCGCTGGCTCCGGCCACGGTGCCAAAAGGTCCCACGCTGCCGGCTCCGGCCCCAGCGCCACCCTCGGCTCCGCCTCCGGCGCCGCTGTGGATGCCATTTGTTCCGCCCCTGCCCAGGTTCCAGGACAATTTTGTCCCTACCTGGGATCCGCATTGGGACACGGCGCCGGTTCGGCCCCGTCCGGCGCCGTTCCCGGCGCCGTTTGTTCTTTCACCGGTCCCTGCCCTGCCGCTGCAGTATGTTCCACATACGGCGGAGGTGGAGGACGACTGGGAGGGGTCCGAGGACCCTCTTGCTCGTCAGTGTGACTCTGAGCAGGACTGGGCGGACAAGTTAGAGGAGGCCGGCGGCCTTGATATCTCCTCTGACCCGGGGTTTGCCTCTCCTCCGCCTACCGTGGAGGAGGGCGCTTCTTACACGATGGTGCTCCGTCGGGCCGCTGAGGTCCTCAACCTTGATCTCCCTACGGTGGCCCTGAAGACTAATCTCCTCACTGAGGTGCTCCAGACGGCATCCACTTCGTCGGAGCCCCTGCTGCCATTTAATGACGCCCTCACTGACGTCTTACTGGGCACTTGGTCGCACCCAGCCACAGGGGCCCCTGTGGATAAGAACGTCACCAGGCGTCATCGCCCGGCACCGGGTGACCCTGCCTTTCTGACCACTCATCCTACGCCCGAGAGCCTGGTCATCCGAGCTTCGACGTCCCAGAGTGCCTTTCCCACGGCTCCGCCGGAGAAGGACTCTAAGAAGCTGGAGCAGTTCGGCAAGCGGTTGTTCTCTTCGGCCAGCTTGGGGCTGCGGTCGGTGAACGCCGCATGCCTATTGGGCCGCTATTCCCACGCGGTGTGGGCTACAGTTGCACAGGTGTTGCCTCAGTGTCCTGAGGAGACCCAAGCTGTGCTGTCCCAAGCTGTTGCCAAGCTGTTGCCGAGGGTAAAGATGCGGCTAAGTTCGCCATTCGGTGTGGTTTGGACACCGCAGACTCACTAGGTAGAGCAATTTCTACGACGGTGGCGCTTCATCGCCACGCCTAGTTGAGATCTACCGGGTTCCCGCCAGATGTCCAAAGCTCACTCATGGACATGCCCTTTGATGGCACTCGCCTGTTTGGCGATAAAGCCGACAGTGCGCTGGAGCGTTTTGAGGACTCGCGGGCCACGGCCAAGTCCTTAGGTCTTTCCACGAAAAGCCCAGCCACTCCTGGTTTTCGTTCCTTTCGTGGCCACAGTTCCTTCAGCAAGCCTGTGCAGAACCAGCCTGAGCGCGGCCGCGGTTTCCGCAGGGGCGGGTCTGGGACTCAGCGTGGGGGTCAGTCCACCTCCGCCCCCGCTGCTTCTACCTCCAAACCTTCCTAATCCGAGCTTTGTGGGGCACCCCACGCCAGTGGGTGGCAGGATCCGCCATCCTCTCCCCCACTGGCAGGCTATCACATCGGAAGGGTGGGTGTTGCAGATCATCCGTAAGGGTTACTCCCTTCCCTTTCAGTCCACCCCTCCAGCCATGCCACCTCAGTACCACCGCATGTCGGGGGACCACTTCGCGCTTCTCCAGCAGGAAGTCACGGCCCTCTTGGCCAAGGGGGCCATCGAGTGTGTTCCTGGGCCAGAAGTAGGGAGTGGTTGTTATTCCCACTACTTTCTGGTCCCCAAGAAGGACAAGGGGGGCTTGCGCCCCATCTTGGACCTCAGGAACGTCAATCGCTTCCTCCAGAAGGAGAAGTTAAACATGTTGACTCTGGCTCAGGTCTTGGCTGCCCTCGACCCTGGAGACTGGATGGTGGCGTTGGACTTGCAGGACGCATATTTTCACATCCCCGTCCTGCCGGCCCACCGGCGTTACCTGCGGTTCACGGTAGGCCAGGAGCATTTTCAGTTTGCTGTGCTCCCCTTCGGCCTTACCAGCGCCCCTCGGGTGTTCACGAAAGTGATGGCGGTGGTCGCTGCTCACCTGCGCAGGTCAGGGGTGTCAGTCTTCCCGTACCTCGCCCCAGGCTGTCGTCTCCCACCTCCAGACTACGGCCGAACTCCTGCATTTGCTGGGGTTCTCCATCAACGTGCCGAAGTCACACCTGAGTCCCTCTCAGAAGCTCCCCTTCATCGGAGTGGTTCTGGATTCGACGCGGTTTCGGGTTTATCCTCCCGAGCAGCGAGTCCGGGATATTCAGGCTATGATTCCGATCTTTCAGCCTCTATCCCGGGTTTCGGTCAGGTTGACCCTCCGGCTCCGGCGCCTGATGGCCTCCTGCATCCTGCTGGTGCAACATGCCAGATGGCATATGCGGGCTCTGCAGTGGGACCTGAAGTTCCAGTGGGCACAGCATCAGGGCAACCTGTCCGATCATGTCCAGATCTCGGAGGGCACTGCACGCCAATTGCAGTGGTGGCTCACGAATCGCGATTGGGTCAATGGCAGATCCCTCTCCCTTCCCCAACCGGAGCACACAGTGGTGACGGATGCGTCCCTCCTGGGATGGGGAGGCCACTTGGGAGAGGCGGAGATCAGAGGCCTCTGGTCTCCGGCGGAGTCCCGGCTCCATATCAACCTTTTGGAGCTTCGGGCGATCCGACTTGCACTGAAGGCATTCCTTCCCTCTGTCCGGGGAAGTGTGGGGCAGGTGTTCACGGACAACACCACCGCCATGTGGTATTGCAACAAACAGGGCGGGGTGGGGTCCTGGACCCTCTGTCAGGAGGCTCTGCACCTCTGGACATGGCTGGAACATCAAGGCATTACCTTGGTGGTTCAAAACCTGGCGGGTTCTCTGAACGCCAGGGCGGACGAACTCAGCCGCCGGTGCTTGATGGATCACGAATGGCGTCTAAACTCGGACGTGGCGCAAGGTCTCTTTCAGCAGTGGGGAGAGCCTTGGTTAGATCTATTCGCCACAGAAGAGAACGCGCAATGTCATCAGTTCTGCGCGTTGGAATTTCCAAGGCGGCGCTCGCTCGGCAACGCTTTTCGTCACGAGTGGAGTTGCGGTCTATTGTACGCCTTTCCGCCTATACCACTTCTGCCCAGAGTGCTGAAGAAGATTCGGCGCAACCGGGCCCAAGTCATCCTTGTGGCGCCGGATTGGGCTCGAAGATACTGGTATCCTGAGCTACTCAGCATGGCGATCGATCCCCCACTCCGACTGCCTCTTCAGGAGGATCTTCTGTTGCAGCAGCAGAAGACGGTCCTCCACCCGAACCTGTCCAGCCTCCACCTCCATGCTTGGAGATTGAGCGGCGACAGTTGACAGCCTTCGACCTTCCTCCTGAAGTCTGTAATGTTATCTTGGCAGCCAGGCGTCCCTCTGCTAAAGCAGTATACGCCTGTAGATGGAACACATTTGTGGCATGGTGCGCAGCAAAGGCTGTGGATCCCTTTTCTGTCCCCCTTTCTGAGGTTCTCCTCTTCCTGCTTTCTTTGGCCCAGCAGGGCTCTGCTCTGGGCACCCTCAAGGGCTATCTTTCGGATATTTCGGCCTTTCTTCGCCTTCCTGATCAGCCTTCTCTTTTCAAGTCCCTTATTGTAAATCATTTCTTTAAGGGCATTACTCACCTGTTTCCTCCTATTCCTTTCGTAATGCCCCAGTGGGACTTGAACCTTATTCTGACTTAACTTATGTGCGCTCCCTTCGAGCCGCTACATAATTGTCCTCTCAGACTCTTGACCTTAAAGACTGCTTTTCTGGTTGCCATCACCTCTGCTCGCAGGGTGAGTGAGCTTCAGGCTCTTTCTTCTAAGCCTCCTTTCCTTGCTGTTCATCCGGACAAGGTTGTCCTTCGAACTCGACCTTCTTTTCTTCCCAAAGTGGTTACCTTTTTCCACATAGGACAGATCATCATTTTGCCCACCTTCTTCCCGCCCCAACATCCTTCTAAAGAGGAGGAGAGGCTCCACCATCTGGATCAAAAACGTGTGCTTTCATTTTATCTGGATCGCACAAAACAATTCCGGGTGTATGATCAGCTCTTTGGCTATGTGGGCGCCAAGAAAGGTCGGGCCGTGCAAAAACGAACCATCTCTCGATGGGTCATTCTTTGCATTAAAATTTGTTATTCCTTGGCAAAAAAGGAACCTCCAGTAGGGTTGCGAGCCCCTTCCACCAGGGCGACGGCAGCCACTACTGATTTGGGACGTGGAGTCCCCCTTCATGACATCTGCCAGGCAGCCACATGGGCTTCATTGCACACGTTCACTAAACATTACTGGCTGGACAGCCAAGTCTGGAGAGACGGCTTCTTTGGCCGCTCCGTTCTTCAGTACCTCCTGGTGTGAACTTGGTCGCAGACCCACCTCCGGGGTTGGTATTGTTGGGGTATCTATTCTAAGGTAAGGAATCCATAACTAATAGTCTCTTTCAGATGAATAAGTTACTTACCTTAGGTAACAATATATCTGTAAGAGACATATATTAGTTATGGATTCCTTACCGCCCCACCCATCCTCCCCGTTCTGCGAACTGACTTCTAGAGTAAGGGACTCCCTTTCAGGGCACTAGTTTTATGCACCAGTGGTCAGTGTCTTGCATGGCTCTGCGCTTCTGTTGTGGAATGTCGTGTAAAGAACTGACTTCAGCACACAGGGGCGGCATCTAAGTAGATACCGCGACGTCATTCCGGCGATCACGACGCCAACGACGAACGCGGTGTCGACCGACGCCACCTACCTACGCGCAGGGGTACTGCTGAAGAAAAATTCTCCGTATCCAGTCTGATGCCTGGGGGTAATTCTAAGGTAAGGAATCCAAAACTAATATATGTCTCTTACAGATAAATCGTTACCCGAAGGTAAGTAACTTGTTCATCTGAAAGAGACACGTTAGTGACAGATTCCTTACCTTAGAATATCCCCAGGCGTCAGGCTGGATCCGGAAAGTTTTTGCGTAGCAGTACCCTTGCGCGTCGGTAGGCGGCGCCGTGCGGCTCGCGTCCGTCGTCGGCGTCGTGATCGCCGGGATGACGTCGCGGGCAGTACTTAGGCGCCGCCCCTGCGCGCTGACGTCAGTTCTTCTTTTCCGCGCCAGTAAGCGCAGATCCGGGAAGAGCAGTGCCCTAGTCACTTTTTGACTATCTTTTTGTGAAATTTTTCACTGTTCTCTTCAACGAGTCTTCACGACTCCTAAGGTGTCGTAGGGATGCCCGGCTTTAAGCCCTGCGAGGAATGTGGTCGTATGATGTCCATCACGGACCCCCACCTCGAGTGTCTCTTCTGCCTCGGCCGAGGCCACGACACGAAGTCGTGCCCTGACTGCCGGAAACTTCATCCGAAGGCTTTGCGAGAGCGGTCTCGAAAGCTCCTTGAAGTCCGGCAGTCGGCTCCGCGCCGCAGCAAGCCCCGGTCCCGGGAGAGGTCGAGGGGCCGGACGCGGAGTCCCCGCCGTTCGTCGGAATCCAAGTCTTCGCGCTCCTCCGGTAAGTCGAAGCACAAGAAGTCTAAGCGGCGTCATCGCTCTAAGACTTCGCCTCGCCGGTCGCGCGACTCGGCTGAGGTCCCTGTCGGCACCGTCCCCGCCCCGCGGCCCCGGACGTGCCTGTCGAGTTGCCCCCGCATTACCCGTCCTTCCCGGGTTCGGGGCGACTCCGGCCGAGTACAGAAATTCCTGTCGGCCATGGCCCGCCTCTTCGGGCCTCAAGGTCCCTCCGGTGCGCCTTCGGGCCCCGCGGGCCCAGATGGGGTTGCTCCGGCGTCGCCGTCGACTCCGGTCCCGGCGTCGCCTGTCCCACCAGCCTTCGTCCCGGCCTCGGCTCCGGCCCCGGCCTCGACCCCGGTTCCGGTGGTGCCGCAACCTCCATCGACGCCGGTTGACCTAACCACGCCTCCGCCGACGCCGATGTCCCCGGTGCCGTTTCCGACGCCGTCCGGGGCTCCGGGCGGCGTCGTTCCCCGGTTCTCCCCGGGTCCGGACATGGAGCCGGACCGGCGTCGCCCGACGCCGGTTCCGGCGCCGATGAGGCCTTGGGTCCCTTATGTCCCTCCTCCTCCATCTTTTCAACCTGAGGAGGACCAGGAGAGCTGGGAGGGGTCTGACGACCCTCTCACACAACAGTGCGAGTTTGACCCGGACTGGGTTGAGGAACTTGGGGATGCCAGTGGGCTGGATACCTCCCCCGACTCTGGCATGCTGTCTCCTCCCGTGGCAACGGAGGAGGGGGCTAATTTTGCAACGGTGTTGCGTAGAGCTGCTGGAGCCTTAAATCTCCAGTTGCCTACAGTGGCCGTCAGGACTAACCTCCTGACTGAAGTGCTTCAGCCGGCGGCCTCCTCTTCGGAGCCTGTGCTGCCGTTCAACGATGCACTCACTGACGTTCTTTTGGGTGCCTGGTCCAAACCCACCACAGGGGCTCCTGTGGATAGGAACGTGGCCCGACGCCATCGCCCGGCTCCGGGCGACCCCCTGTTTCTCTCCCAACACCCCACCCCTGAGAGCTTGGTTGTCCAAGCCTCTGCCTCCCAAACAGCCTTCCCTACCGCCCCTCCGGATAGGGAATCCAAGCGCCTGGATCACTTTGGGAAGAAGGCTTTCTCTTCCTCCAGTGCTGGCTTGCGGTCTGTTAATACCGCTTGCCTCTTGGGCCGATACACCCACTCCCTGTGGGATTCGGTGGCTGATGTTTTGCCGCAGTGTTCTGAGGAGGTCCAGACACTGCTTACCCGCGCTATTGCGGAAGGGCGTGATGCGGCTAAGTATACCATCCGCTGTGGCCTTGATACCGCCGACTCGCTGGGCAGATCGCTTGCAACGACGGTGGCGCTGCGTCGCCACGCCTGGCTGAGAACCACTGGTTTTTCAGGGGATGTCCAGAATACTCTCATGGACATGCCCTTTGATGGAGTCGGTCTCTTTGGTTCAAAGGCAGACCATGCGCTGGAGCGTTTCAAGGACTCACGGGCTACTGCTAAGTCCCTGGGCCTTGCTGTTGTGCGCCCTCCGCAAACGTCTGCTTTTCGCCCCTTTCGTGGCCACGGAAGGGGCGCCCAGTCACGTCCACAGCCCGGCCAACGGCCCGCGCAGCAAGCGCCTTCGCGTGGCCGAGGACGTGGATACCGCCGTGGCGGTTCGGGCAACCAGCGTGCGGGTCAGGCCACCACCTCCAACCCGTCCGCGGCCTCCAAGCCCTCCTAGTCCCTCCTTTCAGGTGCACAGCACGCCAGTCGGGGGCAGGGTCCGCCATCACCTTCACCACTGGCGTCCCATCACCTCGGACAAGTGGGTCTTGGACATTGTCCGAAGGGGCTACTCCCTCCCCTTCGAGACCACCCCCCAGCCATGCCACCTCAATTCCACCGCATGTCAGGGGATCACTTGGTGCTTCTACAGAAGGAAGTCAAGGCCCTCTTGGCCAAGAGGGCCATCGAGCATGTTCCGACCCCAGA
Source organism: Calotriton arnoldi (assembly GCA_963921515.1). Classification (NCBI taxonomy): domain Eukaryota; kingdom Metazoa; phylum Chordata; class Amphibia; order Caudata; family Salamandridae; genus Calotriton; species Calotriton arnoldi. The sequence continues at coordinate 487,212 of CAWUFW010012157.1, forward strand.
AGTAGGGCGTGGTTGCTACTCCCACTACTTTCTGGTGCCCAAAAGGACAAGGAGGACATGCGTCCTATCTTGGACCTCCGGAACGTCAATCGCTTCCTCCGGAAGGAGAAGTTCAAGATGCTCACCCTAGCTCAGGTCTTGACTGCCCTCGACCCCGGAGACTGGTTGGTAGCGTTGGACTTGCAGGACGCCTATTTCCACATCCCCGTCCTGCCGGCCCACCGGCGTTACCTTCGGTTCACGGTAGGCCTCGAGCATTTTCAGTTCACCGTGCTCCCCTTTGGCCTTACCAGTGCCCCTCGGGTGTTCACGAAAGTGATGGCGGTGGTCGCAGCTCATCTGCGCCGGGCAGGGGTTTCAGTCTTCCCCTACCTCGACGACTGGCTGCTGAAGGCGGGCTCGTCCCAGGCAGTTGTCTCCCACCTCCAGACTACGGCCGAACTCCTGCACTCGCTGGGGTTCTCCATCAATGTGCCAAAGTCGCATCTGATTCCTTCTCCACAGCTCCTTTTCATCGGAGCAGTTCTGGACACGACGCAGTTTCGGGCCTATCCTCCCGAACGGCGAGTCCGGGATATTCAGGCTATGATTCCGATCTTTCAGCCCTTATCCTGGGTTTCGGTACGGATGACCCTGAGGCTGCTGGGCCTCATGGCCTCCTGCATCCTGCTGGTCACTCATGCCAGATGGCATATGCGGGCTCTGCAGTGGGACCTGAAGTTCCAGTGGGCGCAGCACCAGGGCGACCTGTCCGATCACGTCCAGATCTCGGAGGGGACTGCAAAACAGTTGCAGTGGTGGCTCTCGAACCGGCAATGGGTCATGGGCAGATCCCTCTCCCTTCCCCAGCCAGAGCACACAGTTGTGACGGACGCGTCCCTTCTGGGATGGGGCGGTCACATGGGAGAGGCGGAGATCAGAGGCCTCTGGTCTCCGGCGGAGTCCCGGCTCCATATCAACCTTCTGGAGCTCCGGGCGATCCGACTTGCACTCAAGGCATTCCTTCCCTCTGTCAAAGGGAAGGTAGTGCAGGTGTTCACAGACAACACCACCGCCATGTGGTACTGCAACAAACAAGGCGGGGTGGGGTCGTGGACCCTTTGTCAGGAGGCTCTGCGCCTCTGGACATGGCTGGAACATCAGGGCATGTTCCTGGTGGTTCAACACCTGGCAGGTTCGCTGAACGCCAGGGCGGACGAACTCAGCCGCAGGTGCATGATGGATCACGAATGGCGTCTTCACTCGGAAGTGGCGCAAGGACTCTTTCTACAGTGGGGAGAGCCTTGGTTAGATCTATTCGCCACCGAAGAGAACGCGCAATGTCATCAGTTCTGCGTGTTGGAATTTCCAAGGCGGCACTCGCTCGGCGACGCTTTCGTCACGAGTGGAGTTGCGGTCTATTGTACGCCTTTCCGCCTATACCACTTCTACCCAGAGTGTTGAAGAAGATTCGGCACGACCGGGCCCAAGTCATTCTTGTGGCTCCGGACTGGGCTCGAAGAGTTTGGTATCCCGAGCTACTCAATATGAGCGTAGATCCCCCGATCCGTCTGCCTCTTCGGGAGGATCTTCTGTCGCAGCAGCAGGGGACGGTCCTCCACCCGAACCTGTCCAGTCTACACCTGCTTGCGTGGAGATTGAGCGGCGGCAGTTGATTCCTTTCGACTTGCCTCCCGAAGTTTGTGATGTGATTCTGGCAGCCAGGCGTCCCTCCACTAAGGTGGTATACGCCTGCAGGTGGAACAAATTTGTGGCATGGTGCACAGCAAAGGCTGTGAATCCCCTTTCTGCCCCTCTTTCTGAGGTCCTTCTGTTCCTTCTCTCTTTGGCCCAACAGGGTTCTGCCCTGGGTACCATCAAGGGTTATCTTTGTGCTATCTCGGCCTTCCTCAGGCTCCCTGATCAGCCCTCCCTTTTCAAGTCCCCTGTTGTTAACAGGTTCTTAAAAGGCATTACTCACCTCTTCCCTCCTGTTCCGTTTGTGATGCCTCAGTGGGACTTGAACTTGGTTCTTACCTTTTTAATGTGCGCTCCCTTTGAGCCTCTACATAACTGTCCTCTTCGTCTTCTGACTCTGAAGACAGCCTTTCTGGTGGCCATCACCTCCGCTCGGCGGGTGAGTGAGCTCCAGGCTCTATCTTGCAAACCTCCCTTTCTGTCTGTTCATCCAGACAAGGTTGTTCTTCGGACGCGTCCGTCCTTCTTGCCAAAGGTGGTTACTGCTTTCCACATTGGGCAGACCATCACTTTGCCCACCTTCTTTCCGCCTCCGCATCCTTCCAGAGAGGAAGAGAGGCTCCACCGTCTGGACCCAAAACGTGCGCTCTCTTTCTATATTGACCGCACAAAACACTTCCGGGTGGATGACCAGCTCTTTGTTGGCTACGTGGGCGCCAAAAAGGTCGGGCGGTGCACAAGAGGACCATCTCCCGCTGGGTTACCTTGTGCATCAAGACCTGCTATTCTTTGGCTAAAAAGGAACCTCCTGTTGGGCTGCGTGCCCATTCCACCAGGGCAACGGCTGCTACCACGGCCTTGGGCCGCGGTGTTCCGCTGCCGGTTATCTGTCAGGCAGCTACGTGGGCCTCGCTGCACACGTTTACAAAGCATTACTGCCTTGACAGTCAGGTCCGGAGGGACGGCTTCTTTGGCCGTTCTGTCCTCCAGGACTTCCTTGTCTGATCTTTGTTCGCAGACCCACCACCGGGGTTGGTATTGCTGGGGTATCTATTCTAAGGTAAGGAATCTGTCACTAACGTGTCTCTTTCAGATGCACAAGTTACTAACTTGTGTAACGATATATCTGTAAGAGACAGTAGTTAGTGACAGATTCCCTACCGCCCACCCATCCTCCCCGTTCTGCGAACTGATTTCTAGGGTTAAGGACATCCCTTTCAGGGCCCTAGTATTTTTCAGACACCTATGTCAGCTTCTTGCATGGCTCTGCGTTCCTGGCGCGGAAAGTCGTGTACAGAACTGACGTCAGCGCGCAGGGCGGCGCCTAAGTACTGCCCGCGACGTCATCCCGGCGATCACGACGCCGACGACGGACGCGGAGCCGCACGGCGCCGCCTACCGACGCGCAAGGGTACTGCTACGCAAAAAACTTTCCGGATCCAGCCTGACGCCTGGGGATATTCTAAGGTAAGGAATCTGTCACTAACTACTGTCTCTTACAGATATATTGTTACACAAGTTAGTAACTTGTGCATTAGGGCCTGTCTGAATACCAGTGGCGGCTTGGAGCATGCGGTGGGAGCCGGTGTGGTGCTCTGCTGCCACACGTGGATGCGATCCACTGGCTTTTCTGGTGACATGCAGGCGTCTCTAATAAATATGCCATTTGATGGGTATCAAATCTTTGGCAAAAAGGCTGATTCTCCCCTCAAAAGCTCTAAAGAAAGCAAGGCCACAGCATGTTTCTTGGGCCTTTCAACCCCTGCCCGACATTCCTCAGTAGCCTGACCTTTTCGAAGCTACTCTAAAGGGCTGGAGCATAAACACCTCCAGGCCCTACCACAACCATAGCAGTCACCCCAGTCTTTTTGTGGCCAAGGGCAGGGGTCAACCAGACATCATGCAGGTCACTAGGGACATCCTTCCACACAGTCCTATGCCCCTGCGGAATCAGCCCACAAGACGCTTTACTTCACCCTTAATGGCACGCAACCACTCTATGGGAGGCAGGATTAGACTTTTTCTTCCAGGATGACAGGCCATTGCATAGGACAGATAAGTCCTCCAGGTCACCCAGCAGGGCTATGCCTTTCCGTTCCTTACCGACCAACCTCAGCTTCCTCCCACATCAGAGCGGCTTTCAAAGTAGCATCTATTCATTTTACTAGAAGAGGTGGAAGCTCTATTAGCCAAAGGGACTAACTAGGTTGTAACTCCTGCTATGTCCACGTGCTGAAGAAGGACAGAGGCGTTTGTCCTATTTTGGGTCTTTACCCTCTGAATTCCTTCCTACTGAAGGATTAACTCAAAATGCTCACATTGTCCCAAGTTCTGTTTTCCCTGGATCCAGAAGACTGGATGTTAGTCTCGGACCTGCAGGGCACATTCTTTAATGTGTCCGTCCTGCAGCCCTAAATATGCTATCTGCAGTTCAAGGCTGGCCAAGAGCAATTTCAACTTGCTGTGCTCTCATTTGGCCTTACAGCACCCCTCAGGGGATCCTAAAAGTGATGTTGATGGTTGTCACCATCTTCAAAGGTTGGGGATACCAGTTTCTCCTACCTCGACGGCTGGCTATTGAAGTCAGGCTCGCTACAATCAGTCGTAGACTACCTCCGGACAGAGGCGAACCTCTTGATCTCATTGGGATTCTCAATCAATAATCCAAAGTCACACCTGACTCATTCGCAGACGCTTTACTTTATTGGAGCCATTCTGCTTATTGTGCCGGTCAGTACTTTCCTCCATCACAATGAGTGGAGGACATTTGGGCATGATCCTGATGTTTCAGTCTTGGTCCTGGTTGGATGTCAGTGAGAGTAGCTCTGAGGCTTCTTAGCCTGCTGGCCTCATGCCTCTTGCTTGCTCACTTTACCAGGTGGGCACTGCAGTCAGATCTGAAGTCTCAGTGGGCCAAACACTAAGGAAACCTGTAGAATGTCCTCCAAGTTTCAGAGGAGACTACTCAAGACCTGCGGTGGTGGATGCTAAACTGCAACTTGACCAGCAGCAGACCCCTCCCCCCCCTTCTCCAGTCAGAGCTGACGGTGGTGACGGATTCGTCCCTGCTGGGTTGGGAAGGTCATCTGGGAGAGGTGGAGATCAGAGGACTCTCACATAAACAGTTGCGGGCTATCCAACTGACGTTAAAAGCCTTGCTGTTGTCCATCAAGGGAAGGCCAGTGCAGGTTCTCACAGAGAGCACCACAACTATGTGCTACTGCAATAGGCAGCGTGGAGTAGGGGCCTGTGACAAGAGGCCCCCTCTGGAGCTGGTTAGAGCATCAGGCCATTTCCCTGAAAGTGAACTACCTGGTGGGATCTTTAAACACCAGGGTGGATGAGCATTGCTGGCGACACTTTGTGTGTCACAAATGACAGTGACATCCCAAGGTGATGCAGGATGTCTTCTGATAGTGGGGAGAGCCCTGGCTCAATCTTTTAGGTACCATCAAGAACGGGCAGTTTCAAAACATTTGCATGTTGGAGTTCCCAAGAACTCTGTCTCTAGGAGACGCAATCAGGCTAGAGTGGAGCAAGGCACTCCTGTAGACCTTTCTTGCACTGCCACTCCTGCCTGAGTTCTGAAGATCAGGAACAACCGGGCCCAAGTCTACCTAGATGTCAATAGAGAGTGGTACCCGGAACTTCTGGGCATGAGCATTTGTTCTGCAATCAGGCAACCACTTCATGACGATCTTCTGTCACAGCAGCAGAGCTGGGTTCTGAACACGGACCTGCGCAATCTACACCTCCATGCATAGAGATTGAGCCGCTGCAGTTAACTGCGTTTGAGCTACCTCCTAAAGTTGTGAATATCATCCTCGCAGCCAGGCATCCCTCTACAAAATACATTTACGCATGGCATTTGGCCAAATATGTGGCCTGGGGAGGAGTCTGCAAATCTGAAAGAGACACGTTAGTGACAGATTCCTTACCTTAGAATATCCCCAGGCGTCAGGCTGGATCCGGAAAGTTTTTGCGTAGCAGTACCCTTGCGCGTCGGTAGGCGGCGTCGTGCGGCTCCGCGTCCGTCGTCGGCGTCGTGATCGCCGGGATGACGTCGCGGGCGGTACTTAGACGCCGCCCCTGCGCGCTGACGTCAGTTCTTCTTTTTCCGCACCAGTAAGCGCAGATCCGGGAAGAGCAGTGCCCTAGTCAATTTTTGACTAACTTTTTTGGTGAATTTTTTCACTGTTTCTTCATCGAGTCTTCACGACTCTTAGGTGTCGTAGGGATGCCCGGCTTCAAGCCATGCGGAGCCTGTGGTCGCATGATGTCGATCACGGACCCGCATCTCGAGTGTCTCTTCTGTCTCGGCCGAGACCACGACACGAAGTCGTGCCCTGACTGCCGGAAACTTCATCCGAAGGCTTTGCGAGAGCGGTCTCGAAAGCTACTCGAGGTCCGGCAGTCGGCTCCGCGCCGCACCAAGCCCGGGAGAGGTCGAGGGGCCGGTCGCGGAGTCCCCGCCGGTCGTCGGAGTCCAAGTCTTCGTGCTCCTCGGGTAAGTCAAAGCACAAAAAGTCTAAGAGGCATCATCGCTCTAAGACTTCGCCTCGCCGGTCTCGCGACTCGGCTGAGGCCCCAGTCGGCACCGTCCCCGCCCCCGCGGACATGCCTGTAGAGCCGCCCCCGCATTACCGGTCCTTTCCGGGTTCGGGGGCGACTCCGGCCGAAATACAGGAATTCCTGTCGGCCATGGCCCGCCTCTTCGGGCCTTCAGGTCCCTCCGGTGCGCCTTCGGGTCCCGCGGGCCCTGATGGGGTTGCCCCGGCGCCGCCGTCGACTCCGGTCCCGGCGTTGCCTGTCCCACCAGCCTTCATCCCGGCCTCGGCTCCAGCCCCGGCCTCGATCCCGGCTCCGGTGGTACCGCAACCCCTATCGACGCCGGTTGACCTAACCACGCCTCCGCCGACGCCGATGTCCCCGGTGCCGTTCCTGACGCCGTCCGGGGCTCCGGACGGCGTCGGTCCCGACTCTCTCCGGCTCCGGACATGGAGCCGGACTGACGTCGCTCGACGCCGGCTCCGGCGCCGATGAGACCTTGGGTCCCAAATGTCCCTCCTCCTCCATATTTTGAACAAGAGGAGGACCAGGAGAGCTGGGAGGGGTCTGAGGACCCTCTCACACAACAGTGTGAGTATGATCCGGACTGGGCTGAGGAACTTGGGGATGCCAGTGGTCTAGACACCTCCCCTGACACTGGCATGCTGTCTCCTCCCGTGGCTACGGAGGAGGGAGCTAATTTTGCAACGGTGTTGCGTAGAGCAGCTGGAGCCTTACATCTCCAATTGCCTACTGTGGCCGTCAGGACTAACCTCCTGACAGAAGTGCTTCAGCCGGCGGCTTCCTCCTCGGAGACTGTGCTGCCGTTTAATGATGCACTCACTGACGTTCTTTGGGTGCCTGGTCCAAACCCACCACAGGGGCTCCTGTGGATAGGAACGTGGCCCGACGCCATCGCCCTGCTCCGGGCGAACCCTTGTTTCTCTCCCAACATCCCACCCCCGAGAGCTTGGTTGTCCAAGCCTCTGCCTCCCAAACCGCCTTCCCTACCGCCCCTCCGGATAGGGAATCCAAACGCCTGGACCAATTTGGGAAGAAGGCTTTTTCTTCCTCCAGTGCTGGCTTGCGGTCCGTCAACACCGCTTGCCTTTGGGCCGATATACCCACTCCCTGTGGGATTCGGTGGCGGCTGCTTTGCCGCAGTGTTCTGAGGAGGTCCAGACACTGCTTACCCGCGCCATTGCGGAAGGGCGAGATGCGGCTAAATACACCATACGTTGTGGCCTTGATATCGCCGACTCGCTGGGCAGATCGCTTGCGACGACGGTGGCGCTACGTCGCCACTCCTGGCTGAGAACAACTGGTTTCTCGGGTGATGTCCAGAATACACTCATGGACATGCCCTTAGATGGAGTCGGTCTTTTTGGTTCAAAGGCAGACCATGCGCTGGAGCGGTTTAAGGACTCACGGGCTACTGCCAAGTCCCTGGGCCTTTCTGTTGTACGCCCTCCGCTCACCTTCTGCTTTTCGCCCTTTCGTGGCCACGGAAGGGGCGCCCAGTCACGTCAGCTGCCCAGCCACCGGCCCGCGCAGCAAGCGTCTTCGTGTGGCCGAGGACGTGGATACCGCCGTGGCGGTTCGGGCAACCAGCGTGGCGGGTCAGGCCACCACCTCCAACCCGTCCGCGGCCTCCAAGCCCTCCTAGTCCCTCCTTTCCGGTGCACAGCACGCCCGTAGGGGCAGGGTCTGCCATCACCTTCACCACTGGCGTCCCATCACCTCGGACAGGTGGGTCTTGGACATTGTCCGAAGGGGCTACTCCCTCCCCTTCGAGACCACCCCCCAGCCATGCCACCTCAATTCCACCGCATGTCAGGGGATCACTTGGTACTTCTGCAGAAGGAAGTCACGGCCCTCTTGGCCAAGAGGGCCATCGAGCATGTTCCGACCCCAGAAGTAGGACGTGGTTGCTACTCCCACTACTTCCTTGTGCCCAAAAGGACAAGGAGGACATGCGTCCTATCTTGGACCTCCGGAACGTCAATCGCTTCCTCCGGAAGGAGAAGTTCAAGATGCTCACCCTAGCTCAGGTCTTGACTGCCCTCGACCCTGGAGACTGCTTGGTAGCGTTGGACTTGCAGGACGCTTATTTTCACATCCTCGTCCTGCCGGCCCACCGGCGTTACCTGCGGTTCACGGTAGGCCTCGAGCATTTTCAGTTCACCGTGCTCCCCTTTGGCCTTACAAGTGCCCCTCGGGTGTTCACCAAAGTGATGGCGGTGGTCGCAGCTCATCTGCGCCGGGCAGGGGTTCCAGTCTTCCCCTACCTTGACGACTGGCTGCTGAAGGCGGGCTCGTCCCAGGCAGTCGTCTCCCACCTCCAGACTACGGCCGAACTCCTGCACTCGCTGGGGTTCTCCATTAATGTGTCGAAGTCGCATCTGATTCCTTCTCCACAGCTCCTTTTCATCGGAGCAGTTCTGGACACGACGCAGATTCGGGCCTATCCTCCCGAACGGCGAGTCCGGGATATTCAGGCTATGATTCCGATCTTTCAGCCTTTATCCTGGGTTTCGGTACGGATGACCCTGAGGCTGCTGGGCCTCATGGCCTCCTGCATCCTGCTGGTGACTCATGCCAGATGGCATATGCGGGCTCTGCAGTGGGACCTGAAGTTCCAGTGGGCGCAGCACCAGGGCAACCTGTCCGATCACGTCCAGATCTCGGAGGGGACTGCAAAACAGTTGCAGTGGTGGCTCTCGAACCGGCAATGGGTCATGGGCAGATCCCTCTCCCTTCCCCAGCCAGAGCACACAGTTGTGACGGACGCGTCCCTTCTGGGATGGGGCGGTCACATGGGAGAGGCGGAGATCAGAGGCCTCTGGTCTCCGGCGGAGTCCCGGCTCCATATCAACCTTCTGGAGCTCCGGGCGATCCGACTTGCACTCAAGGCATTCCTTCCCTCTGTCAAAGGGAAGGTAGTGCAGGTGTTCACAGACAACACCACCGCCATGTGGTATTGCAACAAACAAGGCGGGGTGGGGTCGTGGACCCTTTGTCAGGAGGCTCTGCGCCTCTGGACATGGCTGGAACATCAGGGCATGTTCCTGATGGTTCAACACCTGGCAGGTTCCCTGAACGCCAGGGCGGACGAACCCAGCCGCAGGTGCATGATGGATCACGAATGGCGTCTTCACTCGGAAGTGGCGCAAGGACTCTTTCTACAGTGGGGAGAGCCTTGGTTAGATCTATTCGCCACCGAAGAGAACACGCAATGTCATCAGTTCTGCGCGTTGGAATTTCCAAGGCGGCACTCGCCGGCGACGCTTTTCGTCGCGAGTGGAGTTGCGGTCTGTTGTACGCCTTTCCGCCTATACCACTTCTACCCAGAGTGTTGAAGAAGATTCGGCACGACCGGGCCCAAGTCATTCTTGTGGCTCCGGACTGGGCTCGAAGAGTTTGGTATCCCGAGCTACTCAGTATGAGCGTAGATCCCCCGATCCGTCTGCCTCTTCGGGAGGATCTTCTGTCGCAGCAGCAGGGGACGGTCCTCCACCCGAACCTGTCCAGCCTCCACCTGCTTGCGTGGAGATTGAGCGGCGGCAGTTGATTCCTTTCAACTTGCCTCCCGAAGTTTGTGATGTGATTCTGGCAGCCAGGCGTCCCTCCACTAAGGTGGTATACGCCTGCAGGTGGAACAAGTTTGTGGCATGGTGCACAGCAAAGGCTGTGAATCCCCTTTCTGCCCCTCTTTCTGAGGTTCTTCTGTTCCTTCTTTCCCTGGCCCAACAGGGTTCTGCCCTGGGTACCATCAAGGGCTATCTTTGTGCCATCTCGGCCTTCCTCAGGCTTCCTGATCAGCCCTCCCTTTTCAAGTCCCCTGTTGTTAACAGGTTTCTAAAAGGCATTACACACCTCTTCCCTCCTGTTCCGTTTGTGATGCCTCAGTGGGACTTGAACTTGGTTCTTACCTTTCTTATGTGCGCTCCTTTGAGCCTCTACATAACTGTCCTCTTCGTCTTCTGACTCTGAAGACAGCCTTTCTGGTGGCCATCACCTCCGCTCGGCGGGTGAGTGAGCTCCAGGCTCTTTCATGCAAACCTCCCTTTCTGTCTGTCCATCCAGACAAGGTTGTTCTTAGGACGCGTCCGTCCTTCTTGCCAAAGGTGGTTACTGCCTTCCACATTGGGCAGACCATCACTTTGCCCACCTTCTTTCCGCCTCCGCATCCTTCCAGAGAGGAAGAGAGGCTCCACCGTCTGGACCCAAAACGTGCGCTTTCTTTTATATCAACCGCACACAACACTTCCGGGTGGATGACCAGCTCTTTGTTGGCTACATGGGCGCCAAAAAGGTCGGGCGGTGCACAAGAGAACCATCTCCCGCTGGGTAACCTTGTGTATCAAAGCCTGCTATTCTTTGGCTAAGAAGGAGCCTCCTGTTGGGCTGCGTGCCCATTCCACCAGGGCAACGGCTGCTACCACGGCCTTAGGCCGCGGTGTTCCGCTGCAGGATATCTGTCAGGCAGCTACGTGGGCCTCGCTGCACACGTTTACAAAGCATTACTGCCTTGACAGTCCGGTCCGGAGGGACGGCTTCTTTGGCCGTTCTGTCCTCCGGGACTTCCTTGTCTGATCTTTGTTCGCAGACCCACCACCGGGTTGGTATTGCTGAGGTATCTATTCTAAGGTAAGGAATCTGTCACTAACGTGTCTCTTTCAGATGCACAAGTTACTAACTTGTGTAACGATATATCTGTAAGAGACAGTAGTTAGTGACAGATTCCTTACCGCCTCACCCATCCTCCCCGTTCTGCGAACTGATTTCTAGGGTTAAGGACATCCCTTTCAGGGCCCTAGTATTTTTCAGACACCTATGTCAGCTTCTTGCATGGCTCTGCGTTCCTGGCGCGGAAAGTCGTGTACAGAACTGACGTCAGCGCGCAGGGGCGGCGTCTAAGTACTGCCCGCGACGTCATCCCGGCGATCACAACGCCGATGACGGACGCGGAGCCGCACGACGCCGCCTACCGACGCGCAAGGGTACTGCTACGCAAAAACTTTCTGGATCCAGCCTGACGCCTGGGGATATTCTAAGGTAAGGAATCTGTCACTAACTACTGTCTCTTACAGATATATCGTTACACAAGTTAGTAACCTGTGCAACAGACCCCTTGCAAGCCAAAATGTCGGGCGTTTTATTGTTTGTTTCATCTTTTGCCCAGCAAGGTCTGGCAGTGGGCACCATTAAAGATTATTGCTCAGTCCATTTGGCCTTTTTGCATTTGCAGACTGACTGACCATTTTGTTTAACTTACCTATTTTGATGTGGTTCATTAAAGGTTTGATACACATGTTCCCTCCCAAACAATTTGTGATTCTACAGTGTGATGTTAAATAGGTCCTGACGTTCCTCATATGTAACCCCACCAAGCTATTGCCCAACTGCTCATTGCTTTTTATCATGATTACTTGAGCTTGTTGCATGAGTGAGCTCCAGGCTCTCTCAGTGCAGCGGCCCTAAACCACTATTTTTAAGCAAACTGTTGTTGGGGATCAGGGCAGCTTTTATGCCAACATTTGTGATCCCTTTTCATGTTGGGAGACTCCATCAGCTGGACCCCAAAAGAACTTTGATCTTTTACATCGATCATACCAAAGACCATCAGGTGGTCAATCAAGTTTTGTGGGGTTCTCTGAGGCAAAGAAAGGTAAGGCAGTGCAGAAATGGACTTTGACAAACTAGATAGTCCTCTGCATAATATCTTCTATCAGCCTGCTGAATGACAAGAGGTCTCATTCCACCTAGGACTAGGCTGCTACCACTGCATTCGCACATGGAGTGCCTGTTCTTGACATTTGCCAGTCCGCGATGTGGGTGTCAGTGCACAAGTTCATCATGCAGTGCTGCTTAGACACCCAGGTGCAACTGGAAGGGAATTTAGCATCTTTAGTCCAGCAGGACTTTTTGGTCTCGGTCTACTCTGCAGACCCTTCACTTTGGGGGGGTACTGCTCTGGAGAGGAATCTGTGTTTAAAAGTATTCATCAGAAGAATAAGTTGCTTACTTTCGTTAATGCTCTTTCTGGTGGATTCTCTATCTAACCGTAGATCCCTCACTGTCCTACCTCTCTTCTGTGGATTGGCCTCTTTTTAACATCTAAAAATGTCCCAAGTTAGGATGCAACACACTGGTACCAACAACTTTTCACACACTGCGTCTGAGGGCTTGGGCTGGCGGTTATATGCAAGTCTGTCTGTCACTTCCAAGGCTGTGTGGAGTCAACATTGAGCCTCACAGTGCCATCTACCAGTGCATGGGAGCACTGCTGCGTGAAGATTTCCAGATCCAATCTAGTACCTCTGGAGTATTCTAAGCTGCGGAATCTGCAGTAAGAGTATCCACCAGAAAGAAGATTACTGAAGGTAAGTAACTTGTTTTTTTTAAATGACTGGAAGATTTCTAGAATCTGGAGAACAATGAGGTTGATAGAGATTCAAGTCTGACTGTTGACCTACTCTTTTGGTTCAGAGGCTTATGGTTTGGTATTCTTGCCTACTCCATATTTCTTTTCTGATGCCTAAGACTAGTGGCTTTCTCTACCTTTCAAGAAGACTTTACATTATTAGTCGATGATAAATGAAACATCCATCAACCTGGATGAGTTGTCTCTTATCCTCTGAGATATTTCAGCAGAATACTGCGTTTTAAATATAGTCTGTCAAAGATATGGCATTTTCGTTCAAACAGATGCATTTGATTCATACTCAGGATAGCTCTTTTCCTAAATCTTCACTGAAAAGATGAAGGAGGAAAACTCCATTTAAATATCAAGTACTGACTTATCCATATCTATTTACCCTTCCAAGCACAATGTGAGTATTAGGTTGTGTAGACTCTATAATTAACCATCTCAGCAAGTCATGTGCACAGCTGTACAACTTACACGAGAGAAAGCCCAAATACACCTTTTAACTGCAATTTATTGATATTTGTTACAAGGATATAAAGCAGAAAAATATATTAAAATTATTTTATTTACATTGTTTTTTATTTTACATCTTACAGTTCTCTATTTTATTATGCCCCATTTGTTGAAGGACAGATTAGAGCTAGGCAGTCATGTTGACTGCTGTTCGGGAACATAGGAAATTCCCTTGCTACCACAACTATATCTGTCTCAGTGGAAGAGCATTCTCTAGCTTTTGCAGTATGGGTTTGCTGAACATCTGGCCATTGATCATGGGCACAGTGAGCACCATGCATCAATTATTTTGAGATTCACTCACCGCTCCTTGTCTTCGTCCACCGTGCATGCCAGTGGTCTGCGATTATGTACATTCTGCCAGACACATTGGCCATACTACAAATGAGCAGACTAGTTGTAGCTTGAGAGCTGTCCTAGTGCAAGTACACAAAAAAATGTTATTGTGAAAAATGATACACTTTAATACAAGTGCCTAAACATCTTTGTCAAAACTTGAAAAATCAGTGTGCGCAACATGCCATGCTTACGTTTTGGGCCCTGAAAATAACTTCAGCCATCCTGTAGCATCATGCAAGGGCCAGTATAATATATATTTGTGTGCTATATTTTTGTGTATTCTTATTGTACAACATTTTTGTATCCTTTTTATCGCCATACACTCCTTGCATTTAATGATTTTTACTACTGTAAAGCTCTCAGAAACCAACTGGGGCCAAGATCATGTTTTGGAAAACAACTTTAAATAAAATAATCACTAATGTGTAACTTGGATAATATTTTTATAATTGTTAGAATCTCGAGCTGAAGCAACTAAAAAAGGAGGTACTTGGACCAAGGAAGTGAATACAATGGAAATAAACTGGTATCCTATCCAAAAAGTAAACTATGCCAAAAGGAAGCTGTCTGGTGCCAATCCTGCAGTAATAACATGGTAAGTTGATGTTTCAATTGGAAACTTATGAAATTGTTTTCATTGATAAACAGTTTTTATTATTTTTATCAATTCATATGATTTGCAAAAAAAGGTAAGAATAAGCAGTGAATGGTACACAGCAAAAATGTAATACCAGTTATCAATTTGTAGATTAAGACATACAGAGAAGTGAAAGAAAAATTGTTCCCTTCAGTTGGTAGTTGCTGTTAAGTCAGTTTGTTGCCACTGAATATTTCACATATCACACAAGTATTGAAGCAGTTGGTAGTTCCTGTTTTTCAACTTCTTTGTGACCAGAATATGGAGCTCTTCCTCGGTTTTCACCAAATTATTCTCAATTATCAAGTGTCAACTCCGAACATATTAGTGATCTGATAGAGACTTCTAGCCAAAGATGCCTTACCTTAAAATTATCCCAATGCATCAGACTGGATCTGGAAAGAATTTCTTGAGCAGTACCCCTGCTCGCCGATAAGTGGTGTCGTTCGAAGCGGAAGTAAAAAGTGCTTTGTATATTTTAAATAAAATTTGCAAAATAGTTCAAAGTGCAGCATAGTCTGACCAGAGCTCCCGTCACAAGGGCACATATCAAGATACGGTTGGTAGCCCAGTGGAAAACATAAGTTATTTTATCTGAAAGAGACACGTTAGTGACAGATTCCTTACCTTAGAATATCCCCAGGCGTCAGGCTGGATCCGGAAAGTTTTTTGCGTAGCAGTACCCTTGCGCGTCGGTAGGCGGCGTCGTGCGGCTCCGCGTCCGTCGCCGGCGTCGTGATCGCCGGGATGACGTCGCGGGCAGTACTTAGGCGCCGCCCTGCGCGCTGACGTCAGTTCTTCTTTTCCGCGCCAGTAAGCGCAGATCCGGGAAGAGCAGTGCCCTAGTCACTTTTTGACTATCTTTTTGTGAAATTTTTCACTGTTCTCTTCAACGAGTCTTCACGACTCCTAAGGTGTCGTAGGGATGCCCGGCTTTAAGCCCTGCGAGGAATGTGGTCGTATGATGTCCATCACGGACCCCCACCTCGAGTGTCTCTTCTGCCTCGGCCGAGGCCACGACACGAAGTCGTGCCCTGACTGCCGGAAACTTCATCCGAAGGCTTTGCGAGAGCGGTCTCGAAAGCTCCTTGAAGTCCGGCAGTCGGCTCCGCGCCGCAGCAAGCCCCGGTCCCGGGAGAGGTCGAGGGGCCGGACGCGGAGTCCCCGCCGTTCGTCGGAATCCAAGTCTCGCGCTCCTCCGGTAAGTCGAAGCACAAGAAGTCTAAGCGGCGTCATCGCTCTAAGACTTCGCCTCGCCGGTCGCGCGACTCGGCTGAGGTCCCTGTCGGCACCGTCCCGCCCCCGCGGCCCCGGACGTGCCTGTCGAGTTGCCCCCGCATTACCCGTCCTTCCCGGGTTCGGGGCGACTCCGGCCGAGGTACAGAAATTCCTGTCGGCCATGGCCCGCCTCTTCGGGCCTCAAGGTCCCTCCGGTGCGCCTTCGGCCCCGCGGGCCCAGATGGGGTTGCTCCGGCGCCGCCGTCGACTCCGGTCCCGGCGTCGCCTGTCCCACCAGCCTTCGTCCCGGCCTCGGCTCCGGCCCCGGCCTCGACCCCGGTTCCGGTGGTGCCGCAACCTCCATCGACGCCGGTTGACCTAACCACGCCTCCGCCGACGCCGATGTCCCCGGTGCCGCTTCCGACGCCGTCCGGGGCTCCGGGCGGCGTCGTTCCCCGGTTCTCCCCGGGTCCGGACATGGAGCCGGACCGGCGCCGCCCGACGCCGGTTCCGGCGCCGATGAGGCCTTGGGTCCCTTATGTCCCTCCTCCTCCATCTTTTCAACCTGAGGAGGACCAGGAGAGCTGGGAGGGGTCTGACGACCCTCTCACACAACAGTGCGAGTTTGACCCGGACTGGGTTGAGGAACTTGGGGATGCCAGTGGGCTGGATACCTCCCCGACTCTGGCATGCTGTCTCCTCCCGTGGCAACGGAGGAGGGGGCTAATTTTGCAACGGTGTTGCGTAGAGCTGCTGGAGCCTTAAATCTCCAGTTGCCTACAGTGGCCGTCAGGACTAACCTCCTGACTGAAGTGCTTCAGCCGGCGGCCTCCTCTTCGGAGCCTGTGCTGCCGTTCAACGATGCACTCACTGACGTTCTTTGGGTGCCTGGTCCAAACCCACCACAGGGGCTCCTGTGGATAGGAACGTGGCCCGACGCCATCGCCCGGCTCCGGGCGACCCCCTGTTTCTCTCCCAACACCCCACCCCTGAGAGCTTGGTTGTCCAAGCCTCTGCCTCCCAAACAGCCTTCCCTACCGCCCTCCGGATAGGGAATCCAAGCGCCTGGATCACTTTGGGAAGAAGGCTTTCTCTTCCTCCAGTGCTGGCTTGCGGTCTGTTAATACCGCTTGCCTCTTGGGCCGATACACCCACTCCCTGTGGGATTCGGTGGCTGATGTTTTGCCGCAGTGTTCTGAGGAGGTCCAGACACTGCTTACCCGCGCTATTGCGGAAGGGCGTGATGCGGCTAAGTATACCATCCGCTGTGGCCTTGATACCGCCGACTCGCTGGGCAGATCGCTTGCAACGACGGTGGCGCTGCGTCGCCACGCCTGGCTGAGAACCACTGGTTTTTCAGGGGATGTCCAGAATACTCTCATGGACATGCCCTTTGATGGAGTCGGTCTCTTTGGTTCAAAGGCGGACCATGCGCTGGAGCGTTTCAAGGATTCACGGGCTACTGCTAAGTCCCTGGGCCTTGCTGTTGTGCGCCCTCCGCAAACGTCTGCTTTTCGCCCCTTCGTGGCCACGGAAGGGGCGCCCAGTCACGTCCACAGCCCGGCCAACGGCCCGCGCAGCAAGCGCCTCGCGTGGCCGAGGACGTGGATACCGCCGTGGCGGTTCGGGCAACCAGCGTGCGGGTCAGGCCACCACCTCCAACCCGTCCGCGGCCTCCAAGCCCTCCTAGTCCCTCCTTTCAGGTGCACAGCACGCCAGTCGGGGGCAGGGTCCGCCATCACCTTCACCACTGGCGTCCCATCACCTCGGACAAGTGGGTCTTGGACATTGTCCGAAGGGGCTACTCCCTCCCCTTCGAGACCACCCCCCAGCCATGCCACCTCAATTCCACCGCATGTCAGGGGATCACTTGGTGCTTCTACAGAAGGAAGTCACGGCCCTCTTGGCCAAGAGGGCCATCGAGCATGTTCCGACCCCAGAAGTAGGGCGTGGTTGCTACTCCCACTACTTTCTGGTGCCCAAAAGGACAAGGAGGACATGCGTCCTATCTTGGACCTCCGGAACGTCAATCGCTTCCTCCGGAAGGAGAAGTTCAAGATGCTCACCCTAGCTCAGGTCTTGACTGCCCTCGACCCCGGAGACTGGTTGGTAGCGTTGGACTTGCAGGACGCCTATTTCCACATCCTCGTCCTGCCGGCCCACCGGCGTTACCTTCGGTTCACGGTAGGCCTCGAGCATTTTCAGTTCACCGTGCTCCCTTGGCCTTACCAGTGCCCCTCGGGTGTTCACGAAAGTGATGGCGGTGGTCGCAGCTCATCTGCGCCGGGCAGGGGTTTCAGTCTTCCCCTACCTCGACGACTGGCTGCTGAAGGCGGGCTCGTCCCAGGCAGTTGTCTCCCACCTCCAGACTACGGCCGAACTCCTGCACTCGCTGGGGTTCTCCATCAATGTGCCAAAGTCGCATCTGATTCCTTCTCCACAGCTCCTTTCATCGGAGCAGTTCTGGACACGACGCAGTTTCGGGCCTATCCTCCCGAACGGCGAGTCCGGGATATTCAGGCTATGATTCCGATCTTTCAGCCCTTATCCTGGGTTTCGGGACGGATGACCCTGAGGCTGCTGGGCCTCATGGCCTCCTGCATCCTGCTGGTCACTCATGCCAGATGGCATATGCGGGCTCTGCAGTGGGACCTGAAGTTCCAGTGGGCGCAGCACCAGGGCGACCTGTCCGATCACGTCCAGATCTCGGAGGGGACTGCAAAACAGTTGCAGTGGTGGCTCTCGAACCGGCAATGGGTCATGGGCAGATCCCTCTCCCTTCCCCAGCCAGAGCACACAGTTGTGACGGACGCGTCCCTTCTGGGATGGGGCGGTCACATGGGAGAGGCGGAGATCAGAGGCCTCTGGTCTCCGGCGGAGTCCCGGCTCCATATCAACCTTCTGGAGCTCCGGGCGATCCGACTTGCACTCAGGGCATTCCTTCCCTCTGTCAAAGGGAAGGTAGTGCAGGTGTTCACAGACAACACCACCGCCATGTGGTACTGCAACAAACAAGGCGGGGTGGGGTCGTGGACCCTTTGTCAGGAGGCTCTACGCCTCTGGACATGGCTGGAACATCAGGGCATGTTCCTGGTGGTTCAACACCTGGCAGGTTCCCTGAACGCCAGGGCGGACGAACCTGCAGCCGCAGGTGCATAATGGATCACGAATGGCGTCTTCACTCGGAAGTGGCGCAAGGACTCTTTCTACAGTGGGGAGAGCCTTGGTTAGATCTATTCGCCACCGAAGAGAACGCGCAATGTCATCAGTTCTGCGCGTTGGAATTTCCAAGGCGGCACTCGCTCGGCAACGCTTTCGTCACGAGTGGAGTTGCGGTCTCTTGTACGCCTTTCCGCCTATACCACTTCTACCCAGAGTGTTGAAGAAGATTCGGCACGACCGGGCCCAAGTCATTCTTGTGGCTCCGGACTGGGCTCGAAGAGTTTGGTATCCCGAGCTACTCAATATGAGCGTAGATCCCCCGATCCGTCTGCCTCTTCGGGAGGATCTTCTGTCGCAGCAGCAGGGGACGGTCCTCCACCCGAACCTGTCCAGTCTACACCTGCTTGCGTGGAGATTGAGCGGCGGCAGTTGATTCCTTTCGACTTGCCTCCCGAAGTTTGTGATGTGATTCTGGCAGCCAGGCGTCCCTCCACTAAGGTGGTATACGCCTGCAGGTGGAACAAATTTGTGGCATGGTGCACAGCAAAGGCTGTGAATCCCCTTTCTGCCCCTCTTTCTGAGGTCCTTCTGTTCCTTCTCTCTTTGGCCCAACAGGGTTCTGCCCTGGGTACCATCAAGGGTTATCTTTGTGCTATCTCGGCCTTCCTCAGGCTCCCTGATCAGCCCTCCCTTTTCAAGTCCCCTGTTGTTAACAGGTTCTTAAAAGGCATTACTCACCTCTTCCCTCCTGTTCCGTTTGTGATGCCTCAGTGGGACTTGAACTTGGTTCTTACCTTTTAATGTGCGCTCCTTTGAGCCTTCTACATAACTGTCCTCTTCGTCTTCTGACTCTGAAGACAGCCTTTCTGGTGGCCATCACCTCCGCCGGCGGGTGAGTGAGCTCCAGGCTCTATCTTGCAAACCTCCCTTTCTGTCTGTTCATCCAGACAAGGTTGTTCTTCGGACGCGTCCGTCCTTCTTGCCAAAGGTGGTTACTGCTTTCCACATTGGGCAGACCATCACTTTGCCCACCTTCTTTCCGCCTCCGCATCCTTCCAGAGAGGAAGAGAGGCTCCACCGTCTGGACCCAAAACGTGCGCTCTCTTTCTATATTGACCGCACAAAACACTTCCGGGTGGATGACCAGCTCTTTGTTGGCTACGTGGGCGCCAAAAAGGTCGGGCGGTGCACAAGAGGACCATCTCCCGCTGGGTTACCTTGTGCATCAAGACCTGCTATTCTTTCGCTAAAAGGAACCTCCTGTTGGGCTGCGTGCCCATTCCACCAGGGCAACGGCTGCTACCACGGCCTTGGGCCGCGGTGTTCCGCTGCCGGTTATCTGTCAGGCAGCTACGTGGGCCTCGCTGCACACGTTTACAAAGCATTACTGCCTTGACAGTCAGGTCCGGAGGGACGGCTTCTTTGGCCGTTCTGTCCTCCAGGACTTCCTTGTCTGATCTTTGTTCGCAGACCCACCACCGGGGTTGGTATTGCTGGGGTATCTATTCTAAGGTAAGGAATCTGTCACTAACGTGTCTCTTTCAGATGCACAAGTTACTAACTTGTGTAACGATATATCTGTAAGAGACAGTAGTTAGTGACAGATTCCTTACCGCCCCACCCATCCTCCCCGTTCTGCGAACTGATTTCTAGGGTTAAGGACATCCCTTTCAGGGCCCTAGTATTTTTCAGACACCTATGTCAGCTTCTTGCATGGCTCTGCGTTCCTGGCGCGGAAAGTCGTGTACAGAACTGACGTCAGCGCGCAGGGGCGGCGCCTAAGTACTGCCCGCGACGTCATCCCGGCGATCACGACGCCGACGACGGACGCGGAGCCGCACGACGCCGCCTACCGACGCGCAAGGGTACTGCTACGCAAAAAACTTTCCGGATCCAGCCTGACGCCTGGGGATATTCTAAGGTAAGGAATCTGTCACTAACTACTGTCTCTTACAGATATATCGTTACACAAGTTAGTAACTTGTGCATTGTGCCAGCCCTAAATAGAAACAGCAAACTTCATTCCCAGCGCCCCTTAGCGCCTGTATGACGCACAAAGCCCTCCATTTCAAAACCCCTTTGTACCTGGCTCAAAAGCTAGAACTATCTGGAGGGGGCAGATCATCAAGAAGTGCAAATTCTCTCCTATTGAAACCTCAGACAAAAAGACAAAAAGAGAACAAGGTCTAGAGCCTTCTCTGGTTCGGCACCGAAGATCTGGAACTCTCTCCCACCGGACGTCCGCCGAATCCCATCCCCTGCTGCCTTCAAACATGAAGTAAAAATGATCCTAATGAACAAGTTCTTGCCTTAATTGGTCATGGCTCGTCTGCTTTCTCAATGTCCCTCTTACCACATTCTTTTGGGTCTATCAACGGTAAAGCTCAGGGTTGTCTGTTATACCCTACTAAGTACTGTTTGCTTGCATCTTGGTACTCTATGGTATTAGCTAAATAAGTTGCCATTTCCCTGTACTATGTTTTTCCCGTTCCGCAATGTGAAGCGCTCCGATACCCTTCGGGGTCATGTTCGCGCTATATAAAACTTTATAAATAAATAGCGACATTTGGTAAAAGGGCTGACTGCAACCATACTCAGATAAGCTGCCACTGTTGACATCCCCCCAAATTCTCATTCAGTCTCAAGGTTCGCTCAAAATTAGCAGGGATTGCTGCACAGATTTTTTTTATCTATGGCCACAATACTTTCAAGATCCATATAAATATGATACAGACCAGTCTTACGAAGGGCAGACTCCGCTCCTGCTAACCGGGAGATTTGGTGGCCCCTTTAACACTCAAAACGATCCTTAATAATATCCCTGGTTAGAATGGCCTCTGGGTTCTTCCATGCTGTTAGCCACGGTAGAGGTGGACGTCTTCTAATATAAACTGATACATATGATAAACTCAGTTCTTCATGACAGATCACAGATGAAGATGATGTGGGGGCCAACAGCACCCTTTTACAAAACATGTTTTCTTCAGTTTGGATGGGATCTCTGTTAGAGGAACCCCATATCCCGGCCCCATATGTTGCAACAGGAATACATTGGGTTTTATAAATGTGCATCTGAAAGAGACACGTTAGTGATAGATTCCTTACCTTAGAATATCCCCAGGCGTCAGGCTGGATCCGGAAAGTTTTGCGTAGCAGTACCCTTGCGCGTCGGTAGGCGGCGTCGTGCGGCTCCGCGTCCGTCGTCGGCGTCGTGATCGCCGGGATGACGTTGCGGGCAGTACTTAGGCGCCGCCCCTGCGCGCTGACGTCAGTTCTTCTTTTTCCGCGCCAGCAAGCTCAGATCCGGGAAGAGCAGTGCCCTGGTCAATTTTTGACCATACTTTTTGGTGATTTTTTCACTGTTTTTTCCGACTTTAAGGTGTCGTAGGGATGCCCGGCTTCAAGCGATGCGGCGCCTGTGCGCCGAGGCCACGACACCGAGTCTTGTCCCGAATGCCAGGCCCTCAACCCGAAAGCTTTGCGAGAGCGGTCTCGAAAGCTCCTCGAGGCCCGGCATTCGGCTCCACGGAGGCCCCGGTCGCGTGAGAGGTCCAGGGGTCGCTCGCGGAGTGCACACCGGTCGTCGGCGTCGAAGTCTTCTTCGTCCGGTAAGTCTAAGCACAAGAAGTCCAAGAAGCATCGTCGCTCTCGGACTTCGCCTCGCCGGTCTCGCGACTCGGCTGAGGCCCCTCCCGGCACCGTCCCCGCCCCCGCGACCCCGGACTTGCCTGTGGAGTCGCCCCGACATACCCGCCCTTCCCGGGTTCGGGGGCGGATCCGGCCAAGGTACAGGAGTTCCTGTCGGCCATGGCCCGCCTCTTCGGGCCTTCAGGCCCCTCCGGTGCGCCTTCGGGCCCCGCGGGCCCTGATGGGGTTGCTCCGGCGCCGCCGGCGGCTCCGGCCCCGGCGTCGCCCGTGCCTCCAGCCTCGATCCCGGCTCCGGCCTCGGCCCCGGCCTCGATCCCGGCTCCACAACCCCCATCGACGCCGGTCGACCTCACGACACCTCCGCCGGCGCCGATGTCTCCGGTGCCGCTCTCGACGCCGCCCTGGGCTCCGGGCGGCGTCGTCCCCCAGTTCCTTCCGGCTCCGGACATGGACCCGGAGCGACGCCGCTCGACGCCGGCTCCGGCGCCGATGGGACCTTGGGTCCCAAATGTCCCTCCTCCTCCTTATTTTGAACCAGAGGAGGACCAGGAGGACTGGGAGGGGTCTGATGACCCTCTGACGCGCAACTGTCAGTATGATGAGGACTGGACAGAGAGTCTAGGGGAGGCCAGTGGTCTGGATACTTCCCCTGACACTGGCATGCTGTCTCCTCCCGTGGCTACGGAGGAGGGGGCCAATTTTGGTACGGTGTTGCGTAGGGCTGCTGGGGCCTTACGTCTCCAGCTCCCTACTTTGACGGTCAAGCCTAACATCTTGACAGAGGTGCTTCAGCCGGCAGCCTCCTCTGCGGAGACTGTTCTGCCGTTTAACGACGCCCTCACTGGACGTTCTTTGGGCGCCTGGTCCAAGCCCAACACAGGGGCTCCTGTGGATCGGAACGTGTCACGACGCCATCGCCCCGCTCCGGGCGACCCCCTGTTTCTTTCTGTCCACCCCACTCCTGAGAGCTTGGTTGTCCAAGCCTCCGCTTCCCAAACCGCCTTCCCTACCGCTCCTCCGGATAGGGAATCCAAACGCCTGGATCAGTTTGGGAAGAAAGGTTTTTCTTCCTCCAGTGCTGGCTTGCGGTCCGTTAACACCGCTTGTCTTTTGGGCCGATATACCCACTCCACTCCCTGTGGGATTCGGTGGCGGATGTTTTGCCCCAGTGCCCTGAGGAGGTCCAGGCACTGCTTTCCCGCGCCATTGCGGAAGGAAGGGATGCGGCCAAATACACGATACGATGTGGCCTTGATACCGCCGACTCGCTGGGCAGGTCTATTGCAACGACGGTGGCGCTGCGACGCCACGCCTGGCTGAGAACCACTGGTTTTTCAGGGGATGTCCAGAATACTCTCATGGACATGCCCTTTGATGGAGTCGGTCTTTTGGGTCCAAAGCAGACCATGCGTTGGAGCGCTTTAAGGACTCACGGGCTACTGCCAAGTCCCTGGGCCTTTCTGCTACACGCCCTCCGCTGACTTCTGCTTTTCGCCCCTATCGTGGCCACGGAAGGGGCGCCCGTCACGTCAGCAGCCCAGCCACCGGCCCGCGCAGCAGGCGTCTTCGCGTGGCCGAGGACGTGGATTCCGCCGTGGCGGATCGGGCAACCAGCGTGCGGGTCAGGCCACCACCTCCAACCCGTCCGCGGCCTCCAAGCCCTCCTAGTCCCTCCTTTCAGGTGCACAGCACGCCAGTAGGGGGCAGGGTCCGCCATCACCTTCACCACTGGCGTCCCATCACCTCGGACAGGTGGGTCTTGGACATTGTCCGAAGGGGCTACTCCCTCCCCTTCGAGACCACCCCCCAGCCATGCCACCTCAATTCCACCGCATGTCAGGGGATCACTTGGTACTTCTGCAGAAGGAAGTCACGGCCCTCTTGACCAAGAGGGCCATCGAGCATGTTCCGACCCCAGAAGTAGGGCGTGGTTGCTACTCCCACTACTTTCTGGTGCCCAAAAGGACCAGGAGGACATGCGTCCTATCTTGGACCTCCGGAACGTCAATCGCTTCCTCCGGAAGGAGAAGTTCAAGATGCTCACCCTAGCTCAGGTCTTGACTGCCCTCGACCCTGGAGACTGGTTGGTAGCGTTGGACTTGCAGGACGCATATTTCCACATCCTCGTCCTGCCGGCCCACCGGCGTTACCTTCGGTTCACGGTAGGCCTCGAGCATTTTCAGTTCACCGTGCTCCCTTTGGCCTTACCAGTGCCCCTCGGGTGTTCACGAAAGTGATGGCGGTGGTCGCAGCTCATCTGCGCCGGGCAGGGGTTTCAGTCTTCCCCTACCTCGACGACTGGCTGCTGAAGGCGGGCTCGTCCCAGGCAGTCGTCTCCCACCTCCAGACTACGGCCGAACTCCTGCACTCGCTGGGGTTCTCCATCAATGTGCCGAAGTCGCATCTGATTCCTTCTCCACAGCTCCTTTTCATCGGAGCAGTTCTGGACACGACGCAGTTTCGGGCCTATCCTCCCGAACGGCGAGTCCGGGATATTCAGGCTATGATTCCGATCTTTCAGCCTTTATCCTGGGTTTCGGCACGGATGACCCTGAGGCTGCTGGGCCTCATGGCCTCCTGCATCCTGCTGGTCACTCATGCCAGATGGCATATGCGGGCTCTGCAGTGGGACCTGAAGTTCCAGTGGGCACAGCACCAGGGCGACCTGTCCGATCACGTCCAGATCTCGGAGGGGACTGCAAAACAGTTGCAGTGGTGGCTCTCGAACCGGCAATGGGTCATGGGCAGATCCCTCTCCCTTCCCCAGCCAGAGCACACAGTTGTGACGGACGCGTCCCTTCTGGGATGGGGCGGTCACATGGGAGAGGCGGAGATCAGAGGCCTCTGGTCTCCGGCGGAGTTCCGGCTCCATATCAACATTCTGGAGCTCCGGGCGATCCGACTTGCACTCAAGGCATTCCTTCCCTCTGTCAAAGGGAAGGTAGTGCAGGTGTTCACAGACAACACCACCGCCATGTGGTACTGCAACAAACAAGGCGGGGTGGGGTCTTGGACCCTTTGTCAGGAGGCTCTGCGCCTCTGGACATGGCTGGAACATCAGGGCATGTTCCTGATGGTTCAACACCTGGCAGGTTCCCTGAACGCCAGGGCGGACGAACCTCAGCCGCAGGTGCATGATGGATCACGAATGGCGTCTTCACTCGGAAGTGGCGCAAGGACTCTTTCTACAGTGGGGAGAGCCTTGGTTAGATCTATTCGCCACCGAAGAGAACGCGCAATGTCATCAGTTCTGCGCGTTGGAATTTCCAAGGCGGCACTCGCTCGGCGACGCTTTTCGTCACGAGTGGAGTTGCGGTCTGTTTTACGCCTTTCCGCCTATACCACTTCTACCCAGAGTGTTGAAGAAGATTCGGCACGACCGGGCCCAAGTCATTCTTGTGGCTCCGGACTGGGCTCGAAGAGTTTGGTATCCCGAGCTACTCAATATGAGCGTAGATCCCCCGATCCGTCTGCCTCTTCGGGAGGATCTTCTGTCGCAGCAGCAGGGGATGGTCCTCCACCCGAACCTGTCCAGTCTACACCTGCTTGCGTGGAGATTGAGCGGCGGCAGTTGATTCCTTTCGACTTGCCTCCCGAAGTTTGTGATGTGATTCTGGCAGCCAGGCGTCCCTCCACTAAGGTGGTATACGCCTGCAGGTGGAACAAATTTGTGGCATGGTGCACAGCAAAGGCTGTGAATCCCCTTTCTGCCCCTCTTTCTGAGGTCCTTCTGTTCCTTCTTTCTCTGGCCCAACAGGGTTCTGTCCTGGGTACCATCAAGGGTTATCTTTGTGCTATCTCGGCCTTCCTCAGGCTCCCTGATCAGCCCTCCCTTTTCAAGTCCCCTGTTGTTAACAGGTTCTTAAAAGGCATTACTCACCTCTTCCCTCCTGTTCCGTTTGTGATGCCTCAGTGGGACTTGAACTTGGTTCTTACCTTTTTAATGTGCGCTCCCTTTGAGCCTCTACATAACTGTCCTCTTCGTCTTCTGACTCTGAAGACAGCCTTTCTGGTGGCCATCACCTCCGCTCGGCGGGTGAGTGAGCTCCAGGCTCTATCTTGCAAACCTCCCTTTCTGTCTGTTCATCCAGACAAGGTTGTTCTTCGGACGCGTCCGTCCTTCTTGCCAAAGGTGGTTACTGCTTTCCACATTGGGCAGACCATCACTTTGCCCACCTTCTTTCCGCCTCCGCATCCTTCCAGAGAGGAAGAGAGGCTCCCCGTCTGGACCCAAAACGTGCGCTCTCCTTCTATATCGACCGCACAAAACACTTCCGGGTGGATGACCAGCTCTTTGTTGGCTACGTGGGCGCCAAAAAGGTCGGGCGGTGCACAAGAGAACCATCTCCCGCTGGGTTACCTTGTGCATCAAGACCTGCTATTCTTTGGCTAAGAAGGAGCCTCCTGTTGGGCTGCGTGCCCATTCCACCAGGGCAACGGCTGCTACCACGGCCTTGGGCCGCGGTGTTCCGCTGCCGGTTATCTGTCAGGCAGCTACGTGGGCCTCGCTGCACACGTTTACAAAGCATTACTGCCTTGACAGTCAGGTCCGGAGGGACGGCTTCTTTGGCCGTTCTGTCCTCCAGGACTTCCTTGTCTGATCTTTGTTCGCAGACCCACCACCGGGGTTGGTATTGCTGGGGTATCTATTCTAAGGTAAGGAATCTGTCACTAACGTGTCTCTTTCAGATGCACAAGTTACTAACTTGTGTAACGATATATCTGTAAGAGACAGTAGTTAGTGACAGATTCCTTACCGCCCCACCCATCCTCCCCGTTCTGCGAACTGATTTCTAGGGTTAAGGACATCCCTTTCAGGGCCCTAGTATTTTTCAGACACCTATGTCAGCTTCTTGCATGGCTCTGCGTTCCTTGGCGCGGAAAGTCGTGTACAGAACTGACGCCAGCGCGCAGGGGCGGCGTCTAAGTACTGCCCGCGAAGTCATCCCGGCGATCACGACGCCGACGACGGACGCGGAGCCGCACGACACCGCCTACCGACGCGCAAGGGTACTGCTACGCAAAAACTTTCCGGATCCAGCCTGACGCCTGGGGATATTCTAAGGTAAGGAATCTGTCACTAACTACTGTCTCTTACAGATATATCGTTACACAAGTTAGTAACTTGTGCAACGCTTCTTTCGTGGAACACATCAGGCGCC
Organism: Calotriton arnoldi; assembly: GCA_963921515.1. NCBI lineage: Eukaryota > Metazoa > Chordata > Amphibia > Caudata > Salamandridae > Calotriton > Calotriton arnoldi. The sequence continues at coordinate 514,549 of CAWUFW010012157.1, forward strand.
CACCTTAGGGGTGTGACTCGCCTGGTAGTGCATCACGCCTGCTTGCATAGCTAAATTCCTGCCTGTCCTAGTGCCAAATGGGCCTCAGGGCAGGGGGTGGTATTTCCCAGGTCTGGGGGAAGCTGGGGTTCCATATCAAAGATGGCAGGGACTTTGAAGTCCCTGGCCTTGGTATGCAGATTCACTTGCCATGCTGCTGGAGGACTTGATAATACCTCCTGCCTGAGCAGGCATTGTTCCTGACCTCCTGAGAGCGTCGGCTCTCACCTGCAAAGGGTCACAAAAGCATCTGTGGTGGCAGGCTGGAAGGATCCAGTGAGCCAGCACACTAGAATACAAGTAAGGTTACAGGGGGGACCTCTCATGTGCCCTCTGGATGCATGACATAATAAATGTAGTACTGGCATCAGTACAGATTTATTAAGACAAGGTGTTTGATACTAAACACCAATATTTTCAGTGAAGCCATCATGTAGCTGGGGCAATCTTAATGACCAGTTCCCAGTACATATACTTAAGATGGCTTCCCTGTTCACTTGCACTATCTAGTAATTGAACTAGACAGCACAGGGGCATATCTGCTCATGCAGATATGCCATCGCATGTCATATAATGCACCCTGCCTTAGGTCTACAAGGCCTGCTGTAGGGGTGACTTACATATATTACATGCAGTGACTTTGGCATGGCGTACAGTGAGTGTGCCATGTCGTGTTTTCACTCATGGTTTGCACCATGACACGCAGTCTGCAATGGCAGCCTGCATGGAATTTGAGTGTGGGTCCCATAGGGTGGCATAAGACATGCTGCAGCCCTTAGGGATCCTCTTTAGTACCCTCGCCCTAGGTATCATGGGTACCATTTACTAGAGACTTACAGGGGTGCTAAATTAGACTTTACTTGTTTTAGGGGAAAGAGCAGTGGCACTGAGGTCTAGTTAGCAGGCCTCAGGGCACTGTCAGAGTTGAAAACCAGCATCTAGCAGCTCTAAAGGGGGCAAAAAGTGGGGTGATATCTGCAACAAAATTCCAGTTTCCTACATACCCCAACATTGCCCATACCATATGCACTACTGACTCCAGCTTACCTGGACTTTCTGGAACCAGGGGGGCATCAGGCCGCCTTCCTCAATGAGATGATGAAGATGTTCTGGAGTGCTGCATTCACCCCGGTGTGCGTCTGGGCCCCATGGAACTGTTCGGGGCTCAGTTTGAATTCCCACTGGCGAGTCATCTCCTGGCACCATCGGACCCCCATGTTTCTTAGGGAACATCTCCAGCCCCGACTGGAGCCAACACATGGAAGCAGGCTATAGTAAGTTGATTAAAAAAATGGATCCTAAGAACCCTTCAAGTTACTGTCTTATATCACTTTTACCTTTTTCAGTCAAAATCACAGAAAATATTAACACTCACAGATCATCAAAGACAATGATAGCCTAGACTACATGCCTTTCGAGCCTCATACAGTGCTAAACCAGTTTGATATTAGTAATAGATCATTTTTGAATGACCTTAGACAATAATGGCACTGCAGCTCTAATTTTATTGGATCTATCTGTTGCCTTTGACATAGTGTCCGACTCCATTCTCAAGGCCTGGCTCTCGATTGGCTGGCTTGTATCCTCTCTCACCCGCTATTGATGAAGCCTCATGTCGAAATTTAAAAAACTGGATTTTGGCACCAAAGTACCACCCTAATTTGAAAGAGACAGTTAGTTATAGATTCCTTACCTTAGAATTACCCCCAGGCGTCAGACTGGATCCGGAGAATTTTTTCTTAGCAGTACCCCTGCACGTCGGTCGACTCCGCGTCCGTCGTCGGCGTCATGGTCGCCGGGATGATGTTGCGGTGCTTACTTAGACGCAGCCCCTGCGTGCTGACGTCAGATCTTTCTTTTTCCACGGCAGCCTAGCGCAGATCCGGAGAGAGCTACTTACTCATTTTTTTACTTTTTGTCAATGTCTTTTCGAGTCTTCGACTCCTGGTGCGCGAGGGATGTCCCATCGTCGGACTGGCTTCAAACCCTGCAAGGCCTGTCACAAACAGATGTCTGTGACGGACCCGCACCTCGTGTGTCTTTGGTGTCTGGAGCGCGACCACGACCCAAATTCGTGCTCCGACTGCCAGGCCATGACTCCAAAGTCTTTGCGGGAGCTGTCCCGAAAGCCCTTGGAGGCCTGGCCGTCGGCTCTGTGTCGCTCCTAATTTGCTCAAGGGGAAGGTCTCGACACCGCTTGCGGAGCCACCACACCTCGTCCAAGTCTTCGGGTAAGTCAAAGCACAGGAATAAGGCGAAGAAGCACCGGCGCTCTTCGCCTTCTCCCTGTCGGTCAGCTGACTAGACGCGGTATCCGGAGCGTCGTCACACTAAGGCTCCGTCTTCGGTGCCTCCTTCAGGGACGACTCCGCGCCTCCCTCCGTTTTCAGGAGCCGGGGCGTCCCCTGTCCAACTTCAAGCATTTTACAAAGCCCTCCGCAGTATCTTTGGGCAGCCCAAATCTGCCTTAGGGCCCCGCGGAGCAGGTCGGGGGTCCTGGGCCTTCGATACCGGCGCCTCCGGCGGGCCCCCGTGGAACCATGCCTGGATCCGGATCGACGCCCGTCGACCATACTCGACCTTCCCCGGTGCCGATCCCGGCGACGACGCCTCCGGCGTTGGCCGTGGCCCCAGCCAACACGTCCACATCCTCACTCCTGAGATGGACCCAGAGCCGGACCGACGTCGGTCGATGTCAAATCTGACGCCGGAGGGTACTTTTGTTCCCCTGTTCATCCCAGGTGTTCCCTATCCCCCAGAAGGTGGTGATGAGGATTGGGAGGGGTCGCTGGACCCTTTGGCAGACCAGCTTGAAGAGAGAGGACCTTGGTGATGCCAGTGGTCTGGACACTTCCCCAGACCTTGGCATGCTTTCTCCCCCTACCGTGGCTACGGAGGAGGGAGCGTTCTACGCTGTGGTGGTACGAAGGGCAGCCGAGGCATTGGGCCTGGAGCTCCCTTCAGTGGCCGTCAGGACTAATCTCCTGACAGAGGTGCTTCAGCCTACGGCAGCCTCCTCAGAACCCCTTCTGCCCTTCAAAGAAGCCCTCACTGACGTCTTTCTCGGCACCTGGTCCAAGCCCAGCACAGGGGCTCCTGTGGAAGGGACGATTGCCTGCCACCACCGACCGGCTGCGGGCGACCCAGGTTTCCTCACCCAACATCCTTCCCCCAAGAGCTTGGTGGTTCAAGCCTCTTTGTCCAAGGGTGCATTCCCTTCTGCTCCTCCAGATAGGGAATCCAAGAAGCTGGATTATCTTGGGAAGCGCATGTTCTCTTCCTCCAGCTTGGCACTGCGATCCGTGAATACCGCTTGCCTCTTGGGCCGTTACTCCCATACTATCTGGGATACGGTCGCGCAAGTGCTGCCTCAGTGCCCGGAGGAGGCCGGGGCTATTCTCTCCCAGGCAATGGCGGATGGGGGAGACGCAGCCAAATTCACGATAAGATGTGGACTGGATACCACCGACTCACTGGGCAGAACAATTGCCACGTCGGTAGCCCTTAGGCGCTACGCCTGGTTGAGGACATCTGGCTTTTCGGGGGATGTCCAGTCAACCTTGCTGGACATGCCCTTCGATGGCCGTCGCCTTTTTGGTGATAAAGCAGACTCTGCGCTCAAGCGCTTTAAGGATTCTCAGGCTACGGCCAGATCCTTGGGCCTCGCTTCCCGTCCACCTCAGTCTGATTTCCGCCCCTTTCGTGGCTATGGAAGGGGCACCCCACCACGTCCGGCCCAGTCCAGCCACTGGTCCATGCAAGCTACCCAGCCTCTGTGTGGCTGCAGACGTGGGACCCAACGGCCTCGCGGGTCTGGGAGCCAGCTGGTGGGCCAGATCACCCTCTCTCCCCCCTCCCCCCCTTGCAGCAGCCTCCAAACCCTCCTAGTCCAACCCTTCAGGGCCATCGATGGCCAGTGGGTGGCAGGATTCGCCATCACCTCCCCGACTGGCAATCCATCACGCTGGACAGGTGGGTTTTGCAAATAGTTCGAAGGGGCTACTCCCTCCCCTTCGAGACTGCCCCTCCCTCCATGCCTCCGTCTTTCGATCGCATGTCGGAGGATCATTTGGCACTTCTCTGCCAGGAAGTCTCAGCTCTCTTGGCCAAAGGAGCTATCGAAAGGGTTCCTGCTCCAGAAGTAGGTCGTGGTTGCTATTCCCGCTACTTTCTGGTGCCCAAGAAGGACAACGGTCTATTCTAGACCTCAGGGACCTCAACTGCCTCCTCTGGAAGCAGAAGTTCAAAATGCTCACGTTGGCTCAGGTCCTGTCTGCCCTCGACCCTGGAGACTGGATGGTGGCATTGGACTTGTAGGACGCTTATTTCCATATTCCTGTCCTGCCAGCCCACAAATGCTACCTGAGGTTCACGGTAGGCCTCGAGTATTTTCAGTTCACCGTGCTCCCCTTCGGCTTTACCAGTGCCCCTCAGGTGTTCACGAAAGTGATGGCGGTGGTCGCAGCTCATCTGCGCAGATCAGGGGTTCCAGTCTTCCCCTATCTCGACGACTGGCTGTTGAAGGCGTGTTCGCCCCAGGCGGTCGTCGCCCACCTCCAGACTGTGGCGGACCTCCTGCACTCGCTGGGGTTCACTATCAACGTGCCGAAGTCACACCTGACTTCCTCTCAGTCGCTCACTTTCATCAGAGCTGTTCTGGACACAGTGCAGTTTCGGGCCTATCCTCCCGAACAGCGAATCCGGGATATTCGGACTATGATACTGATGTTTCAGACTCTATCCCGTATTTTGGTGAGAATGACCCTGAGGCTGCTGGGCATCATGGCCTCCTGCATCCTGCTGGTAGATCATGCCAGATGGCATATGAGGGCTCTGCAGAGGGACCTGAAGTTCCAGTGGGCGCAGCATCAGGGGAATCTTTCCGACTACGTCCAGATCTCGGAGGGAACTGCACAACAACTGCAGAGGTGGTTAATGGACCAGGATTAGGTCAGAGGCAGATCCCTCTCTGTAGGAAAGTGGGTTTCTGTTGCAGTAACCCCCCCCACTTTTTGCCTGATAACTGATGCACTTTTCCTTGGTGTGCCCTGGGTCCCTGCCAATCAGGTACCCAGGGCCTGTGTTCCTTCCCTAAAAACTGTACTAAAGCCTAAACCCAATTGGCATCTCTGGCCACAGGTAAGCCCCTGGTAAATGGTACCCTAGGTACCCAGGGCACTGTGACCAGAGAAGGCCCCTAAGGGCTGCAGCACTTATTGTGCCACCCTTAGAGGCCCTGTACCCTGACACACACACCCTGCCTTTGCAGGCTGAGTGTCTTGGTGCAGAACTAAACAGAGAGTCGACATGGCACACATCCCTGTGTGCCATGCCCACAAACACACTGCCCTGGCATACCTCAGTCACCCCTCTAGCTGGGTGCACCATGCCAGTGGTGTGGGCACAGGTGCATGAGCCCTGTGCCCTCACAGTACCCAGGGCCATTCCTGGGCACTGTAAGTGCAGTGATGCCATTAAGAGTATATGGTGCTGGGAGGTTGTCATTACGAACTCCACAGCACCATAATGGCTACACTGAAGACTGAGAAGTTTGGTATCAAACTTCTCAGCACATTAAACCCACACTGATGCCAGTGTGGGATTTAATGTAAATGCACGACAGAGGGCAACTTAGAGTTGCCCCCTGAACCTAACCTACAATCCACGTCTTGTCTGAGGGGCTGCCCCGGCTGCCACACAGCAGACATGTTGCTGGACCCCTGGGTGGAGAGCCATCCGCTCTCCTGGGCCTGCAACAATGCACATCCTGGGCGAGGTGCTAGGTCTCCTCCCCAGGATGGGCAGGGGAAGCTTCAAAGGCATGCCGCCTTTGTGAGCTTCTCCAGGCCACTTGCTGTACTCAGCAACTGGCCCCCACCGGTTCTGACCCCCCTCTCTGGCGGGAAGACTGGCGGGAAACCCCAAGGGAGGAAAGGGGATGTGCCAGCCTCTGCCAACCCCACCCCTCTGGTGGGGGAGGCGAGGTGAAGCACAACTCCGGGCTCTCGCAATCTTGAAGATGGGGAGCCCTGCCCAATCAGGACTAGGCTACTGCCCCCCTCCCACAGGAGAGGGGCAGGATAGGGGGTGTACCCACCCCAGGGAAGGGACCCATTGGTCCCTGCCCTTTACCTACCTGTAATGCCCCTAAATTTAGTATTTAGGGGCACCCTGAACCTTCCTTCCTCAGATTCCCGCAACCTAAGAAGAAAAAGGACGAAAGAAGACGCCCAGCAGAGGAAACTGCAGAGAACAACTGACTTGGCCCCAGCCCTACCGGCCCGTCTGCAGTTTCCAGAGATCCTGCGCCAAAAATCGTCTTGTCCTGCAGCCAGCGACCTCCAGAACCCCGGGGAGGACTTGCTGCCTTCAACAAAGACCGTATCTCCTGTGAACAGCAGTTCTGTTCAAAAGAAACACCAAACAAAGACTCCGAGCCTGCTGAGGAAAAAGAAACCCGACGCCTGGAACCACCACTGCACCCGTCGCCTACAGCCCGGGTTCAAGTGGCCCACCGGTCCCAGCGAGGTCCCCCAGCGCTCCAGAGTCCGAGTCCACTGTCGGTTGACCCCTCCAGGACTCCCCGACGTCGCCTGCAGCCTCTGCACGAGACCCCCCCCCCACCGCGAGTGGCCCGGTAAGGTGAAATCCGACCTCAAAAGACACCCCTGCATCCAGCCGCCCTGCGCCCTGGAGAAAGGAACCCGAGGTGCACCTACGTCCCCGAGCCCTCCAACTTACCTGCCCAGATGTTGGTTCCTCCTGGAAGTCTTCCTGGACCGAGCCTGCAGCTGAAAACCAAAACCGAAAATCCTTATTGAAAACAACAGGGCACCCAATGCCAAAACAGCACACTGCACCCGGCCGCCCCAGCGCTGCTGAGGGTGCACCTTTTGTGCTGGCTTGTTTCCCAATTTGCCCTGACCTAAACCCTAGGAGCTTTGCTCCCACAACCTTGTGGCCTGCTCGCCAGCAGCCACCAACCAGAGGCCCCCTATCCCCCATAGGATAACATTGGGCCTCAACACTCTGCACCCGGCCGCCCTAGTGCCGGTGAGGGTGCAACAACAGTGCATCACTGACCCTGGAGACCCCTGAGTCTATGCCCAGAACCTTAACTCTGCCAGTCGAGTACTTACCTGAAAACCGATAACCTACATTTTCTCCATAGGGTAACATTGACTGGTTTACACTGAAATTTCTTCTAAGTGTCGAGTTTTGAAACTTTAAAATAATCACTACAAATCGTCCGATCAACGAAAACGAAATTACTCACCTGTTATCAGGAGAGATCCCAGTGCTGGATCTTGGTGCCCAGCACTGACCCTGAAAAGTAATCATAACTGTACTTACCGGTAACTTGAATTTCCTTCCATAGGATAACATTGCCTGGTTTTTGCTGAAAAAGTTTGTCGATTTTGCAAACTTACAAATATTCGTTAAAAATCGCCTGTATAACAAAAACACATTCTTTCAACTGTTTACAGGAGATGCACCAGTGCTGGATCCAGGATCCAACACTGAGTTAGAAAAAGTAACAATAACCACACTTACCTGCTAAGTGAATTTCCTCCCATAGGATAACATTGGTGATTCTATGTGAAAAAGTTTCTAAGTGTCAACTTTTAAAATACAATAATATTCCTTAAAAATCACAACTGTAACCAAAACGTTTTTACTCAACTGTTTACAGGAGATGTTCCAGGACTGAATCTAGGATCCAGTCCTGTGGTAAAAAAGTAATCCAAAAAGTAATCTATTGCATTTAACTAGAAATTCCCATTGAGCTCAATGTATTATTGTGTTTGAAATTGTGTTGCCTATTGCAACAACTGTAACTATTGTATTCAAAAGTCTATTGCCTATTTGAAAAGTATTTAACTAAAGTAACTCATTCTGAGAAAGTATATTTTGATACCTATTGTTGGTTCTAAAATAAAACAACTATATATTTTGATACAAAACCATTGGCCTAGAGTTCAGTTCTTGAGTGTGTGAGACCATTTGCTGACTGAGTGTGTACAACAAATGCTTTACACTGTCCTCTGATACTGCCTTACTGCTCGACCAAGCTACCACTTTAGAGAGTAAGGTTATATCTAACTTTAGCCTCTGCCAAACCTCTGGGGACTGTGGACTCTGTGCACACTGAACCTTACTTTGGTTCAGTATATACAGAGCCACTTTCTTACACTCTCCCATTCCCAACCAGAACTCACGGGGGTGACCGATGCATCACTCCTGGGATGTGGCGGCCATCTGGGAGAGTCGGAGACCAGAGGAGTCTGATCTCCGGCGGAGTCTGGGCTCCACATCAGACTGTTGGAGCTTTGGGCGATCCCCCTGGCACTGAAGGCATTCCTTCCCTCCCGCAAGGGGAAGGTAGTGCAGGTGTTCACACACAACACCACCGCCATGTGGTACTGCAACCAGCAAGGCGGGGTGGGGTCGTGGACCCTATGTCAAGAGCCTCCTAGCCTTTGGACATGACTGGAACATCAGGGCATGACCCTGGTTTTTCAACACCTGGCAGGTTCCCTAAACGCCAGGGCGGACGAACTCAGCCGTTGGTGCCAGGTAGATCATGAATGGCGTCTTCACTCGGAGGTGGTGCAAGGTCTCTTTCAGCGGTGGGGAGAGCCTAGGTTAGATCTGTTCACCACCGAAGAGAACGGCAATGTCAGCAGTTTTGCGCGTTGGAGTTTCCAAGGCAAAAGACACACAATTGATGGACGGAATGCAGAACAAATCAAAACATTCACCCCCAGTCAAGAGATCTGGGTTAAATCCATCATTCTTTTGCTCACCATGCCACCCCAGTTTAGACCTGGCCATATGCAAATCAGTCTCGACCCTGTGCCTCATGGGAACAGTCCAGCCCGAACTGCCAAGCCACGTCCTCCCTGGACTGGAAACAAGCATCCTAGGACCGGTTTCGGGGTTTCACCCCTCTTCAACCAGGATAGCTTGATTCCAGTGGCACAGTGAGCCCAGGACCCACGTCTGGGCATACCTGGCACACTTAGGGCGAGAAAGCAAAAGACACACAATTGATGGACGGAATGCAGAACAAATCAAAACATTCACCCCCAGTCAAGAGATCTGGGTTAAATCCATCATTCTTTTGCTCACCATGCCACCCCAGTTTCCAAGGCGGCACTCGCTCAGCGACGCCTTTCGCCGCGAGTGGAGTTGCAGCCTCCTGTATGCCTTTCCGCCTGTACCACTTCTGCCCCGAGTGCTGAGGAAGATCAAGCGCGACCGGGTCCAAGTCATTCTTGTGGCTCTGGACTGGGCACGAAGAATCTGGTACCCCGAGCTCCTGAGCATGGCCATCGATCCTCCGTTCCGACTGCCCCTTTGGGAGGATCTTCTGTTGCAACAGCAGGGGACGGTTCTTCATCCGAACCTGTCCAGCCTCCACCTCCTTGCGTGGAGATGGAGCAGCGCCAGTTGACAGCTTGTGAACTTCCGCCCGAAGTCTGTAACGGTACCTTGGCAGCCAGGCGTCCCTCCACCAAGACGGTATAGGCCTGTCATGGAACAAGTTTGTGGCATGGTGCAGAGCAAAGGCTGTGGATTCCCTCTCTGCCCCTCTTTCTGAGATTCTCTTGTTCATTCTTTCTTTGGCCAGCAGGGCTCTGCTCTGGGCACTCTAAAATGCTATCTAACAGCCATGTCTGCTTTCCTTTGGCTACCAGATCAGCTCTCTTTATTCAAGTCCCCTATTGTAAATAGATTCATTCAGATAGGGCATTATTCATCTTTTTCCTCCATCTCCTTTCATAACGCCCCAGTGGGACTTGAATCTTGTCTTGACTTACCTTATGTGCGCTCCTTTCGAGCCTCTTCACAGCTGTCCTCTCAGGCTCCTCACTCTGAAAACTGCCTGTCTTGTTGTCATCACCTCTGCTCGCAGAGTGAGTGAGCTTCGGGCTCTTTCTTCTAAGCCCCCCTTCTTCTCTGTGCATCCGGACAAAGTGGTGCTTGGGACGAGACACTCGTACCTTCCTAAAGTAGTTACACCTTTTCACATAGAACAAACTATTAATCTGCCCACCTTTTTCCCCACCTCTGCACTCTTCCAAGGAGGAGGAGAGACTCCACAATCTGGACCCAAAACGTGCGCTGTCCTTCTATCCCTACCGCACTAAAGATTTCAGGGTGGACAATCAACTCTTCGTTGGCTATGTGGGTGCCAAGAAAGGTCGGGCTGTCCAAAAGCGTACCATCTCCCGATGGGTTGTCCTTTGTATACAAATTTGTAACGCTTTAGCGAAAAAGGAGCCTCCAGTGGGGCTGCCTGCTCATTCCAATAGGGCAATAGCAGCAACTACTGCATTGTCACGCAGAGTCCCACTCATTGGAATCGGCCAGGCGGCAACGTGGGCATCTATGCACACGTTCCCCAGACATTACTGCGTGGACAGTCCAGTCCGGAGGGACGGCTATCTGTCCTCCAGGACTTTCTGGTGTGAACTTGGTTCGCAGACCCTTCTCCGGGATTGGTATTGCTGGGGTATCTATTCTAAGGTAAGGAATCTATAACTAACTGTCTCTTTCAGATGTAAAAGTTACTTACCTTCGGTAACGATGTATCTGTAAGAGACATAGGTTAGTTATAGATTCCTTACCGCCCCACCCATCCTCCCCGCTCTGCTAATTGACTTCTAGGGATAGGGACTCCCTTACAGGGCCCTAGTTGTGGCGCACCAGTGGTCATGTTTTCATGGCTCTGCGCTTCTGGTGTTAAGTCGTGTCAGAACTGACGTCAGCGAGCAGGGGCTGTGTCTAAGTAGGCACCGCTACATCATCCTGGTGACCACGACACCGACGACGGACGCAGGGTCGACCGACGCCACCTACCGACGCGCAGGGGTACACCTGGGGGAAATTCTAAAGTAAGGAATCTATGACTAACCTATGTCTCTTACAGATTCATCGTTACTGAAGGTAAATAACTTTTACTTTAACATTGATGTGACCATGCTTGCAAATTTGATATGCTCCTTTGGTATTCACTGTTCTTATGCTGATAATACTCAGCTTATAGTCCAACTTGACTCTTTTGAGAGTAATGCTTCTATCAAGCTTAAAGTATGTGCATACATTATGATTTGTATGAGCACCAACTCACTGTGTCTAAGTGCATACAAAACTGAGATGCTACTTTTTGATAATCTTTCTTGTTAATCCTTATCCTGGTGGCTAGAACAACTCTGACTGCCACAAGCTCCTTCATGTACTGCGGAACATTCGGGGATCACCTTGACTGTCTCCTTTAAAAATCAGCGATGCTAACAAACTCTCATCTAGCTCGCCGACGCTGAGTCGATCGATGCCACCTACCGGTGAACAGGGGTACTGATTGAAAATTTCCAGATCCAATCTGACGCCTGGGAAATATTCTACAGTAAGGAATCTGGTAGAGTCTCTACCAGATAAAGTGTTACAGAAGGTAAGTAACTTGTTTGTTATGAACTCCAAGAAAGATTCTTCCCCTCTTGTTGTAATCCACTATAAAATCTGTGGTCCATTCCTTAATCACCTCTTGCCTGGACAACTGTAATTCCAATTTTCTTGGACTCCACTCTAGCCTTATCGTAAGATTAGAGCACATTCAGAATGCAGCAGCTTGATACGTGCTGTGGCTGAGTAAGTACTCTCATATCGCGGATCATCTAAAATCCTTACACTGGCTCACTATCACAAATCCCTGTCTCTTCAAAAACCTTGTGTTGTATCACAAAACTCTCTATTGCTCATCTGATCAGGTATACTCTAAGCACAAACCCTTGAAACCTAATGTTCTAGCAATATCTCTGAGATCATTATCTGCAAATCTGCTAACTATTCTACGCTTTATCATAGCCCACTGTGGTGGTTGAGCTTTCTCAATTTATGCGGCAGAGCCTGAAGCTCACCTCCGTTTGAGCTAAAGGCCATTCGCAATATTCTGTAGTTCCACAAATGCTTGAAAACATACTTATTCCCTTAGTGCTTTCTTCTTTTTACTTTGAATTATTTTTGATGATTTGTTGCCTGCACCAGGTTGTCCTGTCGGTGGCATGGAAACTAAATAAACAAAGATAATACCTCAGCTTGCTGCATTACTGAGCTGCAGGCTTAAGTCGTCCTCCTTTCACCTCATTTTCCTGATGGATACTTTAACTGCAGATTCCTCACCTTAGAATACTCCCCAGGTAGCAGACGAGATCTGTAAACTTTTCTCAAGCAGTGGCTCTGTACGTCACTAGGTGGTGCCATGCAGCTCTGCGCTGGTCCGTACCGCCCCTAAAGTTACAAAGGAGTCCTATAGAAGCGCCACCCGTGTACACTAACTTCAGTTCCTTTCTTTTTTCACCTTCCGACTCGGATTCGGAGCTCTGTTCCCAATTTTGAAATTCTTCTAATTACTTCCAAACTAAATTCAGTGTGCTCTGGAACGATGTACCCTCCTAAAACGTCAGGCTTCAAACCATTTTATGGCTGTAAAAATTATAGGTCAGTCATGGATGCGCACGAGGTGAGTCTCTGGTGTCTGGGCTCGCAAAATGACTCGAAGTTATGCGATAAATGTACTCTCATGCATGAAGGAAATCCAGAACTGAGTGGTGAAGCAGTATGTCACCAAACAATAGTAGTGGTCATGGCCCTAGCATAAGTCCTGCTGTAAGTCGCAGGGGGAAGACTCAATCCTGCTTCCCACCCAGTGGTTGAAATCCTCCAGTAAGTCCCAAAGAAAACGAAGCACAACTTGACCTTTTCCCTCCACTCTCTATCCAGCGAGAAGGCGGAAGGGCATTATGAGCGGAGTTGATCTCCCTCTAGGTCTTTGGTCTCTGATCCAATTCCCAAATGAATCCCGGTGTGTGCCCCAAATTTCCTTGATCATCGGCAAAACCACAGCAGATTGAAGCATTTTAAGGAGGCCAAGCTGCAGGTTCCTAATGGATACTTCTGCCTGCAGATTCCTTACATTTGATAGGGACATACTGTATCAGGATATTTTTGCCATAGCATTCTGGCACCAGTAGGTGCAATAGCTCCACTTCAACACCAGAAGCGGAGACGTGGTTACATCACTGGAGCTATAAAACAACCACTTTGATGGCAATTCTGTTTTTTTCTGCACGTTTCGATGTGGGTCCAGAGCTTCCCTCTTCATCTCATGCGAGGAAAGAAATTTGGTGCAGTGTAGCGCCTAAGTACTGCCCGCGACGTCATCCCGGCGATCACGACGCCGACGACGGACGCGGAGCCGCACGACGCCGCCTACCGACGCGCAAGGGTACTGCTACGCAAAAAACTTTCCGGATCCAGCCTGACGCCTGGGGATATTCTAAGGTAAGGAATCTGTCACTAACTACTGTCTCTTACAGATATATCGTTACACAAGTTAGTAACTTGTGCTTCAAGCTCTGTCAGAAATGTGATGGACAAATGTCCAGTACAGATCCACACAATGCCTGTCTCCGATACCTCAGCTCCAGACACGATTCATTGAGGTTTGATCTTTGTCTGAGGATGAGCCTCAAGGCAATAAAAGGATGAGAGGCCAAGCTTTCATGGCCCAGAAAAAGGATGACCATAAGAGATGTCGCTATGCTAGCTCTCGTTCTAGGGCCAAGACAAGCTCAAGTTTCCCTTCCCGTTCCTCTGCCTCATCAATATCTTCAAGAGAAAAACAACATTGCTACAAGAAGAAGAAAAAGCATTCATCTTCTCTCAGTAGAACCAGATCCAAGGGTATGACGGGTAGGGCTTCTCCCCAGCCTTCGTCAGAGCCACAGTTAGTGAAGATGTCTCCTTCACTGGCTTGGCCGACTCTAACGCCGATTGTAGGAAAGTGCCCCTTTTTTGCATTGTTACCCCCCACTTTTTGCCTGGCACATGATGCACTTGGACGTGGTGTGCCCTGGGTTCCTGCCAATCAGGTTCCCAGGATCTGCCTTTTCCCCCAAAGCTGTACCTTTGTACCCCCAATTGGCATCTCTGGCCACAGGTAAGCCCTTGTAAAAGGTATCTGAAAGAGACACGTTAGTGACAGATTCCTTACCTTAGAATATCCCCAGGCGTCAGGCTGGATCCGGAAAGTTTTTGCGTAGCAGTACCCTTGCGCGTCGGTAGGCGGCGTCGTGCGGCTCCGCGTCCGTCGTCGGCGTCGTGATCGCCGGGATGACGTCACGGGCAGTACTTAGGCGCCGCCCCTGCGCGCTGACGTCAGTTCTTCTTTTTCCGCGCCAGCAAGCGCAGATCCGGGAAGAGCAGTGCCCTAGTCATTTTTTGACTAACTTTTTTGGTGAATTTTTCACTGTTTTCTTCGAATCGACTTCAAGGTGTCGTAGGGATGCCCGGTTTTAAACGTTGCGGCGCCTGTGCTCGGATGATGTCCATCACAGACCCGCATCGGGAGTGTCTCTTCTGCCTCGGCCGAGGCCACGACACGGAGTCGTGTTCCGACTGCCGGGCCCCTCAACCCGAAAGCTTTGCGAGAGCGGTCTCGAAAGCTCCTGGAGGCCCGGCATTCGGCTCCACGCCACGCCAAGCCCCGGTCGCGTGAGAGGTCAAGGGGTCGGTCGCGGAGTCCTCACCGGTCGTCGGCATCGAAGTCTTCGTCGTCCGGTAAGTCCAAGCCAAAAAGTCCAAAAAGCATCGTCGCTCTAGGACTTCGCCTCGCCGGTCTCGCGACTCGGCTGAGGCCCCTCCCGGCACCGTCCCCGCCCCCGCGGCCCCGGACATGCCTGTGGAGTCGCCCCCGCAATACCCGTCCTTTCCGGGTTCGGGGGCGGATCCGGCCCAAATACAGGAATTCCTGTCGGCCATGGCCCGCCTCTTGGGCCTCAAGGTCCCTCCGGTGCGCCTTCGGGCCCCGCGGGCCCTGATGGGGTTGCTCCGGCGTCGCCGACGGCTCCGGCCCCGGCGTCGCCCGTGCCTCCAGCCTCGATCCCGGCTCCGGCCCCGGCCCCGTTCTCGATCCCGGCTCCGCAACCCCCATCGACGCCGGTCGACCTAACCACGCCTCCGCCGACGCCGATGTCTCCGGTGCCGTTCTTGACGCCGCCTGGGGCTCCGGGCGGCGTCGTCCCCCAGTTCCTTCCGGCTCCGGACATGGACCCGGACCGACGTCGCTCGACGCCGGTTCCGGCGCCGATGAGACCTTGGGTCCCAAATGTCCCTCCTCCTCCTTATTTTGAACCAGAGGAGGACCTTGAGGACTGGGAGGGGTCTGATGACCCTCTGGCACAACAGTGTCAGTACGATGAGGACTGGACAGAGGGTCTAGGGGATGCCAGTGGTCTAGATACTTCCCCTGACACTGGCATGCTGTCTCCTCCCGTGGCTACGGAGGAGGGAGCCAATTTTGCTACGGTGTTGCGTAGGGCGGCTGGAGCCTTACATCTCCAACTCCCTACTGTGGCGGTCAAGACTAATCTCTTGACAGAGGTGCTTCAGCCGGCAGCCTCCTCTACGGAGACTGTGCTGCCGTTTAACGATGCCCTCACTGACGTTCTTTGGGCGCCTGGTCCAAGCCCAACACAGGGGCTCCTGTGGATAGGAACGTGTCCCGACGCCATCGCCCGGCTCCGGGCGACCCCCTGTTTCTCTCTGTCCACCCCACTCCTGAGAGCTTGGTTGTCCAAGCCTCCGCTTCCCAAACCGCCTTCCCTACCGCCCTCCGGATAGGGAATCCAAACGCCTGGATCAATTTGGGAAGAAGGGTTTTTCTTCCTCCAGTGCTGGCTTGCGGTCCATCAACACCGCTTGTCTTTTGGGCCGATATACCCACTCCTTGTGGGATTCGGTGGCAACTGTTTTGCCCCAGTGTTCTGAGGAGGTCCAGACACTGCTTTCCCGCGCCATTGCGGAAGGAAGGGATGCGGCCAAATACACAATACGATGTGGCCTTGATACCGCCGACTCGCTGGGCAGGTCTATTGCAACAACGGTGGCGCTGCGACGCCACGCCTGGCTGAGAACCACTGGTTTTTCAGGGGATGTCCAGAATACTCTCATGGACATGCCCTTTGATGGAGTCGGTCTTTTGGGTCCAAAGCAGACCATGCGTTGGAGCGCTTTAAGGACTCACGGGCTACTGCCAAGTCCCTGGGCCTTTCTGCTACACGCCCTCCGCTGACTTCTGCTTTTCGCCCCTATCGTGGCCACGGAAGGGGCGCCCGTCACGTCAGCAGCCCAGCCACCGGCCCGCGCAGCAGGCGTCTTCGCGTGGCCGAGGACGTGGATACCGCCGTGGCGGTTCGGGCAACCAGCGTGCGGGTCAGGCCACCACCTCCAACCCGTCCGCGGCCTCCAAGCCCTCCTTTCAGGTGCACAGCACGCCAGTAGGGGCAGGGTCCGCCATCACCTTCACCACTGGCGTCCCATCACCTCGGACAGGTGGGTCTTGGACATTGTCCGAAGGGGCTACTCCCCCCCTCGAGACCACCCCCCAGCCATGCCACCTCAATTCCACCGCATGTCAGGGGATCACTTGGTACTTCTGCAGAAGGAAGTCACGGCCCTCTTGGCCAAGAGGGCCATCGAGCGTGTTCCGACCCCAGAAGTAGGGCGTGGTTGCTACTCCCACTACTTTCTGGTGCCCAAAAGGACAAGGAGGACATGCGTCCTATCTTGGACCTCCGGAACGTCAATCGCTTCCTCCGGAAGGAGAAGTTCAAGATGCTCACCCTAGCTCAGGTCTTGACTGCCCTCGACCCTGGAGACTGGTTGGTAGCGTTGGACTTGCAGGACGCCTATTTCCACATCCCCGTCCTGACGGCCCACCGGCATTACCTTCGGTTCACGGTAGGCCTCGAGCATTTTCAGTTCACCGTGCTCCCCTTTGGCCTCACCAGTGCCCCTCGGGTGTTCACGAAAGTGATGGCGGTGGTCGCAGCTCATCTGCGCCGGGCAGGGGTTTCAGTCTTCCCCTACCTCGACGACTGGCTGCTGAAGGCGGGCTCGTCCCAGGCAGTCGTCTCCCACCTCCAGACTACGGCCGAACTCCTGCACTCGCTGGGGTTCTCCATCAATGTGCCGAAGTCGCATCTGATTCCTTCTCCACAGCTCCTTTTCATCGGAGCAGTTCTGGACACGGCGCAGTTTCGGGCCTATCCTCCCGAACGGCGAGTCCGCGATATTCAGGCTATGATTCCGATCTTTCAGCTTTTATCCTGGGTTTCGGTACGGATGACCCTGAGGCTGCTGGGCCTCATGGCCTCCTGCATCCTGCTGGTCAATCATGCCAGATGGCATATGCGGGCTCTGCAGTGGGACCTGAAGTTCCAGTGGGCGCAGCACCAGGGCAACCTGTCCGATCACGTCCAGATCTCGGAGGGGACTGCAAAACAGTTGCAGTGGTGGCTCTCGAACCGGCAATGGGTCATGGGCAGATCCCTCTCCCTTCCCCAGCCAGAGCACACAGTTGTGACGGACGCGTCCCTTCTGGGATGGGGCGGTCACATGGGAGAGGCGGAGATCAGAGGCCTCTGGTCTCCGGGCGGAGTCCCGGCTCCATATCAACCTTCTGGAGCTCCGGGCGATCCGACTTGCACTCAAGGCATTCCTTCCCTCTGTCAAAGGGAAGGTAGTGCAGGTGTTCACAGACAACACCACCGCCATGTGGTACTGCAACAAACAAGGCGGGGTGGGGTCGTGGACCCTTTGTCAGGAGGCTCTGCGCCTCTGGACATGGCTGGAACATCAGGGCATGTTCCTGATGGTTCAACACCTGGCAGGTTCCCTGAACGCCAGGGCGGACGAACCCAGCCGCAGGTGCATGATGGATCACGAATGGCGTCTTCACTCGGAAGTGGCGCAAGGACTCTTTCTACAGTGGGGAGAGCCTTGGTTAGATCTATTCGCCACCGAAGAGAACGCGCAATGTCATCAGTTCTGCGCGTTGGAATTTCCAAGGCGGCACTCGCTCGGCGACGCTTTTCGTCACGAGTGGAGTTGCGGTCTATTGTACGCCTTTCCGCCTATACCACTTCTACCCAGAGTGTTGAAGAAGATTCGGCACGACCGGGCCCAAGTCATTCTTGTGGCTCCGGACTGGGCTCGAAGAGTTTGGTATCCAGAGCTACTCAATATGACGATCCGTCAGCCTCTTCGGGAGGATCTTCTGTCGCAGCAGCAGGGGACGGTCCTCCACCCGAACCTGTCCAGTCTACACCTGTTTGCGTGGAGATTGAGCGGCGGCAGTTGATTCCTTTCCACTTGCCTCCCGAAGTTTGTGATGTGATTCTGGCAGCCAGGCGTCCCTCCACTAAGGTGGTATACGCCTGCAGGTGGAACAAATTTGTGGCATGGTGCACAGCAAAGGCTGTGAATCCCCTTTCTGCCCCTCTTTCTGAGGTCCTTCTGTTCCTTCTTTCTCTGGCCCAACAGGGTTCTGCCCTGGGTACCATCAAGGGTTATCTTTGTGCTATCTCGGCCTTCCTCAGGCTCTCTGATCAGCCCTCCCTTTTCAAGTCCCCTGTTGTTAACAGGTTCTTAAAAGGCATTACTCACCTCTTCCCTCCTGTTCCGTTTGTGATGCCTCAGTGGGACTTGAACTTGGTTCTTACCTTTTAATGTGCGCTCCCTTTGAGCTCTCTACATAACTGTCCTCTTCGTCTTCTGACTCTGAAGACAGCCTTTCTGGTGGCCATCACCTCCGCTCGGCGGGTGAGTGAGCTCCAGGCTCTATCTTGCAAACCTCCCTTTCTGTCTGTTCATCCAGACAAGGTTGTTCTTCGGACGCGTCCGTCCTTCTTGCCAAAGGTGGTTACTGCTTTCCACATTGGGCAGACCATCACTTTGCCCACCTTCTTTCCGCCTCCGCATCCTTCCAGAGAGGAAGAGAGGCTCCACCGTCTGGACCCAAAACGTGCGCTCTCCTTCTATATCGACCGCACAAAACACTTCCGGGTGGATGACCAGCTCTTTGTTGGCTACGTGGGCGCCATAAAAGGTCGGGCGGTGCACAAGAGGACCATCTCCCGCTGGGTTACCTTGTGCATCAAGACCTGCTATTCTTTGGCTAAGAAGGAGCCTCCTGTTGGGCTGCGTGCCCATTCCACCAGGGCAACGGCTGCTACCACGGCCTTGGGCCGCGGTGTTCCGCTGCCTGTTATCTGTCAGGCAGCTACGTGGGCCTCGCTGCACACGTTTACAAAGCATTACTGCCTTGACAGTCAGGTCCGGAGGGACGGCTTCTTTGGCCGTTCTGTCCTCCAGGACTTCTTTGTCTGATCTTTGTTCGCAGACCCACCACCGGGTTGGTATTGCTGGGGTATCTATTCTAAGGTAAGGAATCTGTCACTAACGTGTCTCTTTCAGATGCACAAGTTACTAACTTGTGTAACGATATATCTGTAAGAGACAGTAGTTAGTGACAGATTCCTTACCGCCCCACCCATCCTCCCCGTTCTGTGAACTGATTTCTAGGGTTAAGGACATCCCTTTCAGCTTCTTGCATGGCTCTGCGTTCCTGGCGCGGAAAGTCGTGTACAGAACTGACATCAGCGCGCAGGGGCGGCGCCTAAGTACTGCCCGCGACGTCATCCCGGCGATCACGACACCGACGACGGACGCGGAGCCGCACGACGCCGCCTACCGACGCGCAAGGGTACTGCTACGCAAAAACTTTCCGGATCCAGCCTGACGCCTGCGGATATTCTAAGGTAAGGAATCTATCACTAACTACTGTCTCTTACAGATATATCGTTACACAAGTTAGTAACTTGTGCATCATGGGTACCAAGGGCACTTTTACCAGAGAAGGCCTCTAAGGTCTGCAGCACCTATTGTGCCGACCTTAGAGGCCCTGTACCTCAACACCCACACTGCCATTGCAGGCTGCGTGTTTTCATGCAGAGAAAAGTGAAAAGTCGACTTGGCACACAGCTTAAATAAACATCATGAGGTTCTGGGTGAAAGGTTAAGGATAGGTTGGACATAGTGAGGGGGTCGAGTTAGATAGGTGGATATGGGAGGGGGAAAGACTCGAGGGCATTTTTGCGCTCAATAGGAGGGTTTAGTACATAAAAGAAAGGATGATGGCATCACTTGGGAGGAGGAGAGTGTGTTCAGGGGGATTAAGTAATGGTGGGAGTGATTTGGGAGAGTAATGCGAAGGTGTAATAGATGGAAGGAAGTGGGATTGTTTTTTTGATAGAGGTTCTTGCTACTGCATAATGGGGTGCAATTATATTGCTAATGGTATCAATAGGTTTGTGACTATCATGGAGGACTTAGAAGCAGTCAATTTTTACATGTACGTTTGAAATGTCTATGTACAATATATTTTGGTTAATGGATGTGTAATGTATGTTCTACTGTTCATTTGTAGTTACCCCCGACGAAGGGCCCCAGCAGCCCGAAATGCATTGGGTTTTTATTAAAAAACTGCTTTGGATGAACAACGCGCTTGTACGTATTCTTGAAGAGAGGCCCGGAGGGGCACATCTTGAATATGAGAAACTTTGTAAATTGCATCACCATGTGTGTGGTTAACACTGGATTAAAGTAAAAAGACGGAATGAAAGAGCAGATGAAATTAAGCAACATGGGTTAAAAGACAGTACAGAATTTGAAGAAGTCACCTAAGGCTGTGCTACTGGTTTTGGGGTGGAACGTCACCCCATCAATATTGAAGTACCTACACATCCCTGTGTGCCAGGCCTACAATCCACTGCCTGTGGCCTAGGTAAGTCACCCCTCTAGCAGGGTGCATTAAACCCCTGGTCAGGGTACAGTGGCATGAGCCCTGTACCCCCTACAGCGTCCACGTCCATCCTTGGACATTGTAAGTGCAGTGAAGCTATAAAAAGTATATGGTCTGGGGTTTGGTCACTACGAACTCCACAGTTCCATAATGGCTTCGCTGAAACCTTGGAAGTTTGGTAGCAAACCTCTCAGCACGTTAAATCTACACTGATGCCAGTGTGAGATTTAATGTAAAATGCACACAGAGGACATCTTAGAGATGCCCCCTGAAAAACGACCAGCCCTGGTGTGGTTCTGAATGACTGCCCGCCATTTGCCACCACCAGACAGGTAGAGAGCCTCCGCTCTCTGGGTCCAGAGACAAAGCCCATCCTGGGCAGAGGTGTCACACCTCCTCCCCCAGGATGGGTTGGGTCCACGAAAGGGGAAGCTTCAAAGGCCTCCCGCCTTTGTAAGGTGCCCCTGCCTTTTGCTGCCCCCAGCAACTTGCTCCCACCGGTTCTCACCCCCACTTGGGCAGGAGAATCCGTGGGAAAACATAGCTAGGAGGAGAGGTGTGCTCACTTGTGCCAACCCCACCCCTCAGTTGGGGGAGGCGAGGTGAAGCACACATTTCAGTCCCCTCCATCTTGGAGATGAGGGGACCCAACCAATTAGGAAGAGGCTCATGCCCCCCTCCCACTGGAGGGTGGCATAATAGGGGGTGTACTCACACGAAGGAAGTGACCCATTGGTCCCAACCTGCACACCCCTGTAACGCCTCTAAATTTTGTATTTAGGGGCAACCCTGAACCTTGCCTCCTCAGATTCAAGGAAGAAAGAAGGACCAAAGAGCCATGCTGACCCAGGAAGTAAAGGACACCTACTGCTTTGGCCCCAGCCCTACCGGCCTGTCCCGACTCTCACCAGCCTACAGCAAAGAAACCAGCATGTATAGCAGCCCTGAGGACCTGCCCTGCACTCACCTTACAGACTCTGTCTCCCGTGAGCACCGGATTTGCTCAAACCAAAGACTACAAGACCAGAACCTGGATCCAGGGGGCTCCGCGGTTCTGCACCACTCTGCACCCAGCCGCCACGACCCATGTCCGAGTGGCCCAACACCACAAGTAGGTCTCCCCAGCGATCTTGACCTGAGATCTTGTGACCCCCGACCTCCCATAAGCTTTGAGGCAGAGCCTGCAGCCTCAACCTGAAGGGTACCCCCGACCCTGACCGAAGGCGGGAAGAAGACCACGACCGAAGCGGTCTGAAGACCCCGACCGTGACCGAAGGCGGTCAGAAGAATCTAACGTCAAAAGACACCCCACTGCGTTGGGTGACCCCACCCACAGTGTCCAGGCATCCCGCAAGATCCCAGCTTACCTCTCCAGCCGGTGGTCGCCTTCAGGAAGTCTCACTGCCCCAGCTTGCAGCCTCTTTTCCGAACCAAAGATCTCCATTGATAGCCACTGGATCCCCAACGTCGCCTTGGCACTCTGCACCCGGCCGCCCCAGTGCTGTTGGTGGTGCAGCTCCTGTGCTGATTGTTGGCCCCTGCAGTGCTGATCTTAACCCCATGAGCTTTGCTCCCACACCCGAGTGGCCTGCTCGTAAGTAGCCCCTGACCGAAGGCCTCCTTAGCCCCATTGGCTAACTTGGGCCCCTGCACTCTGCACCACACCGCCCCAGTTCCCCTGGTGGTGCAACTTGAGTGCCAACCTAGACCTTGGAGAAGCTTGGTCCTTACCCCCCCCCCCCTCCCTCCCAAAAGCTCAAAAAGATGTTTACTTACCTGTGAAACCGATGACCATTTTTCTCCCATAGGAACCAATGTTATGTGTTTTTGTTCCTAAAACGTTCTGTTGAGCTGATGTTTTGTATGAAGAAAAAGTAACTACACTACAAATCCTAAAAAGTCTCACCGACCTTGTATTCTGAGATCCCCGTTGTGGTATCTAGACCTACCACCCCAAGTAGTAGTGGTAATCCAAAAGTAATCTAAAAGCAATCCAAAAGTAATTACTGTGTAATTTAAACTGCTTTTTAAACCATACCAACCTGTAACAATTGCAAATCGATTCCCAATTGCATTTCTGTGTAAATCTTTACAAGTGAAAGTATATTTAACCTACCTGTACCAAGTCCTGCTTGGTTCTAGAAGCACAAGTTACTAACTTGTGTAACGATATATCTGTAAGAGACAGTAGTTAGTGACAGATTCCTTACCTTAGAATATCCCCAGGCGTCAGGCTGGATCCGGAAAGTTTTTGCGTAGCAGTACCCTTGCGCTGGCCGGTAGGCGGCGTCGTGCGGCTCCGCGTCCGTCGTCGGCGCGTCGGGACCGCCGGGATGACGTCGCAGGCAGTACTTAGACGCCGCCCCTGCGCGCTGACGTCAGTTCTGTACACGACTTTCCGTGCCAGGAACGCAGAGCCATGCAAGAAGCTGACATAGGTGTCTGAAAAATACTAGGGCCCTGAAAGGGATGTCCTTAACCCTAGAAATCAGTTCGCAGAACGGGAGGATGGGTGGGCGGTAGGAATCTGTCACTAACTACTGTCTCTTACAGATATATCGTTACACAAGTTAGTAACTTGTGCATCTGAAAGAGACACGTTAGTGACAGATTCCTTACCTTAGAATAGATACCCCAGCAATACCAACCCCGGTGGTGGGTCTGCGAACAAAGATCAGACGAGGAAGTCCCGGAGAACAGAACGGCCAAAGAAGCCGTCTCTCCGGACTAGGCTGTCAAGGCAGTAATGTTTGGTAAACGTGTGCAGCGAGGCCCACGTAGCTGCCTGACATATATCCTGTAACGGAACCCCGCGGCCTAAAGCCGTGGTAGCCGCCGTTGCCCTGGTGGAATGGGCACGCAGCCCAACAGGAGGCTCCTTCTTAGCCAAAGAATAGCAGGCTTTGATACACATAGTGACCCAGCGGGAGATGGTCCTTTGTGTGCTGCCCGACCTTTTTGGCGCCCACGTAGCCAACAAAGAGCTGGTCATCCACCCGGAACTGTTGTGTGCGGTTGATGTAAAAAGAAAGCGCACGTTTTGGGTCCAGACGGTGGAGCCTCTCTCCCTCTCTGGAAGGATGCGGAGGCGGAAAGAAGGTGGGCAAAGTGATGGTCTGCCCAATATGGAAAGCAGTAACCACCTTTGGCAAGAAGGACGGACGCGTCCGAAGAACAACCTTGTCTGGATGAACAGACAGAAAGGGAGGTTTGCATGAAAGAGCCTGGAGCTCACTCACCCGCCGAGCAGAGGTGATGGCCACCAGGAATGCTGTCTTCAGAGTAAGAAGACGAAGAGGACAATTATGTAAAGGCTCAAAGGGAGCGCACATTAAGAAGGTAAGAACCAAGTTCAAGTCCCACTGAGGCATTACAAACGGAACAGGAGGAAAGAGGTGTGTAATGCCTTTAAGAAACCTGTTAACCACAGGGGACTTGAAAAGGGAGGGCTGATCAGGAAGCCTGAGGAAGGCTGATATCGCACAAAGATAGCCCTTGATGGTACCCAGGGCAGAACCCTGTTGGGCCAGAGAAAGAAGGAACAGAAGAACCTCAGAAAGAGGGGCAGAAAGGGGATTCACAGCCTTTGCTGTGCACCATGCCACAAACTTGTTCCACCTGCAGGCGTATACCACCTTAGTGGAGGGACGCCTGGCTGCCAGAATCACATCACAAACTTCGGGAGGCAAGTCGAAAGGAATCAACTGCCGCCGCTCAATCTCCACGCAAGCAGGTGTAGACTGGACAGGTTCGGGTGGCGGATCGTCCCCTGCTGCTGCGACAGAAGATCCTCCCGAAGAGGCAGACGGATCGGGGGATCGACGCTCATACTGAGTAGCTCGGGATACCAAACTCTTCGAGCCCAGTCCGGAGCCACAAGAATGACTTGGGCCCGGTCGCGCCGAATCTTCTTCAACACTCAGGGTAGAAGTGGTATAGGCGGAAAGGCGTACAACAGACCGCAACTCCACTCGCGACGAAAAGCGTCGCCGAGCGAGTGCCGCATTGGAAATTCCAACGCGCAGAACTGCTGACATTGCGCGTTCTCTTCGGTGGCGAACAGATCTAACCAAGGCTCTCCCCACTGCTGAAAGAGACCTAGCGCCACCTCCGAGTGAAGACGCCATTCGTGATCCATCATGCACCTGCGGCTGAGTTCGTCCGCCCTGGCGTTCAGGGAACCTGCCAGGTGTTGAACCATCAGGAATATGCCCTGATGTTCCAGCCATGTCCAGAGGCGCAGAGCCTCCTGACATAGGGTCCACGACCCCACCCCGCCCTGTTTGTTGCAATACCACATGGCGGTGGTGTTGTCTGTGAACACCTGCACTACCGTCCCTTTGACAGAGGGAAGGAATGCCTTGAGTGCAAGTCGGATCGCGCGGAGCTCCAGAACGTTGATATGGAGCCGGGACTCCGCCGGAGACCAGAGGCCTCTGATCTCCGCCTCTCCCATGTGACCGACCCATCCCGGAAGGGACGCGTCCGTCACAACTGTGTGCTCTGGCTGGGGAAGGGAGAGGGATCTGCCCATGACCCATTGCCGGTTCGAGAGCCACCACTGCAACTGTTTTGCAGTCCCCTCCGAGATCTGGATGTGATCGGACAGGTTGCCCTGGTGCTGCGCCCACTGGAACTTCAGGTCCCACTGCAGAGCCCGCATATGCCATCTGGCATGATTGACCAGCAGGATGCAGGAGGCCATGAGGCCCAGCAGCCTCAGGGTCATCCGTACCGAAACCCAGGATAAAGGCCGAAAGATCGGAATCATAGCCTGAATATCCCGGACTCGCCGTTCGGGAGGATAAACCCAAAACTGCGTCGTGTCCAGAACTGCTCCGATGAAAAGGAGCTGTGGAGAAGGAATCAGGTGCGACTTTGGCACGTTGATGGAGAACCCCAGCGAGTGCAGGAGTTCGGCCGTTGTCTGGAGGTGGGAACGACTGCCTGGGACGAGCCCGCCTTCAGCAGCCAGTCGTCGAGGTAGGGGAAGACTGGAACCCCTGCCCGGCGCAGATGGGCTGCGACCACCGCCATCACTTTCGTGAACACCCGAGGGGCGCTGGTAAGGCCAAAAGGGAGCACGGTGAACTGAAAATGCTCGAGGCCTACCGTGAACCGCAGGTAACGCCGGTGGGCCGGCAGGACGGGGATGTGGAAATATGCGTCCTGCAAGTCCAACGCTGCCATCCAGTCTCCAGGGTCGAGAGCAGTCAAGACCTGAGCTAGGGTGAGCATCTTGAACTTCTCCTTCCGGAGGAAGCGATTGACGTTCCTGAGGTCCAAGAAAGGACGCATGTCCTCCTTGTCCTTTTGGGCACCAGAAAGTAGTGGGAGTAGCAACCACGTCCTACTTCTGGGGTCGGAACGCGCCGATGGCCCTCTTGGGCAAGAGGGCCGCAACTTCCTTTTGAAGAAGCACCAAGTGATCCCCTGACATGCGGTGGAATTGAGGTGGCATGGCTGGGGGGATGGTCACAAAGGGGAGGGAGTAGCCCCTTCGGACAATGTCCAAGACCCACCTGTCCGAGGTGATGGCACGCCAGTGGTGAAGGTGATGGCGGACCCTGCCCCCTACTGGCGTGCTGTGCACCTGAAAGGAAGGACTAGGAGGGCTTGGAGGCCGCGGACGGGGCGGAGTTGGTGGCCTGACCCGCACACTGGTTGCCTGACCCGCCAAGGCGGGAGCCACGCCCTCGGCCACGCGAAGACGCTTGCTGCGCGGGCCGGTGGCTGGGCAGCGGACGTGATTGGGCGCCCCTTCCGTGGCCACGAAAGGGGCGAAAAGCAGACTGTTGCTGAGGGCGCACAGCAGAAAGGCCCAGGGACTTGGCTGTAGCCCGCGAGTCCTTAAAGCGCTCCAGCGCATGGTCTGCCTTTGTCCCAAAAAGACCAACTCCATCAAAGGGCATGTCCATAAGAGAGTTTTGGACATCACCCGAGAAACCAGTGGTCCTCAGCCAGGCGTGACGGCGCAGCGCCACTGTCGCCGCAAGCGATCTGCCTAGCGAGTCGGCGGTATCAAGGCCACATCTGATGGTGTACTTTGCTGCATCTCTTCCCTCCACAATGGTGGGGAAAGCAGTGTCTGGACCTCCTCAGGACACTGGGGCAGAACTTGCGCCACCGAGTCCCACAAGGAGTGGGAATATCGGCCCAAGAGGCAAGTGGTGTTGACTGACCGCAAGCCAGCACTGGCGGAAGAAAAGACCTTCTTCCCAAATTGATCCAGGCGTTTGGATTCCCTATCCGGGGAGCAGTAGGGAAGGCGCTTTGGGAAGCAGAGGCTTGGACCACCAAGCTCTCAGGGGTGGGGTGTAGAGAGAGAACGGGGGTCGCCCGGAGCAGGGCGATGGCGTCGGGCCACGTTCCTATCCACAGGAGCCCCTGTGGTGGGCCTGGACCAGGTGCCCAAAAGAACGTCTGAAAGCGCCTCGTTGAACGGCAGCAGTGGCTCCGAGGAGGTAGCCGCCGGCTGAACCACTTCCGTCAGAATGTTAGTCCTGACAGCCACTGTAGGCAACTGGAGGTTTAAGGCCCCAGCTGCTCTACACAACACCGTTGCAAAGTTTGCTTCCTCCTCCGTTGCCAAGGATGGAGGAAACAGCATGCCAGAGTCAGGGGAGGTGTCCAGACCACTGGCATCCCCAAGTTCCTCAGCCCAGTCCTGATCAAACTCACACTGCTGTGTGAGAGGGTCATCAGACCCCTCCCAGTTATCTACGTCCTCCAATTCAGGTTCAAAATAAGGAGGAGGGACATGTGGGACCCAAGGTCCCAGCGGTGTCGGAGCCGGCGTCGAGCGATGCCGGTCCGGCGTCGTGTCCGGATCCAGCGAGAACCGGGGAACGACGCCGCCCGGAGCCCCGGGCGGCGTCGGGAACGGCACCGGAAACATCGGCGCCGGCGGAGGTGTAGTTAGGTCAACCGGCGTCGATGGGGGTTGCGGCAGCACCGGAGCCGGGATCGAGGCCGAAGCTGGGGCCGGGACCAAGGCTGGTGTTACAGGCGGCGCCGGGACCGGAGTCGCCGGCGGCGCCGGGGAAACCCCATCAGGCCCGCGGGGCCCGAAGGCGCACCGGGGGACCTTGAGGCCCGAAGAGGCGGGCCATAGCCGACAGGAATTCCTGTATCTCGGCCGGAGTCGCCCCGAACCCGGGAAGGACGGGTAATGAGGGGGCGGCTCCACAGGCACTCCCGGAGCCGCGGGGACGGTGCCGATAGGAGCCTCAGCCGAGTCGCGAGACCGGCGAGGCAAAGCCTTCGAGGGATGACGCTTCTTAGACTTTTTATGCTTCGACTAACCGGAGGAGTGCGAAGACTTGGACCCCGACGACCGATGAGGACTCCGCGACCGGCCCCTCGACCTCTCACGTGACCGGGCTTGGTGTGGCGCGGAGCCGACTGCCGGACCTCGAGGAGCTTTCGAGACCGCTCTCGCAAAGCCTTCGGGTGCAAGGCCCGGCAGTCGGGGCACGACTTCGTGTCGTGGCCGAGGCAGTAGGTCGACATCATGCGACCACAGGCGTAGCAGGGCTTGAAGCCGGGCATCCCTACCGACACCTTCGTAGTCGAGAGACTCGTTTAAAAAACAGTGAAAAATCACCCAAAAATGTTGTCAAAAAATGACTAGGGCACTGCTCTTCCCGGATCTGCGCTTACTGGCGCGGAAAAAAGAAGAACTGACGTCAGCACGCAGGGGCGGCGTCTAAGTACTGCCCGCGACGTCATCCCGGCGGTCCCGACACCGACGACGGACGCGGAGCCGCACGACGCCGCCTACCGACGCGCAAGGGTACTGCTACGCAAAAACATTACGGATCCAGCCTGACGCCTGGGGATATTCTAAGGTAAGGAATCTGTCACTAACGTGTCTCTTTCAGATATAAAACATAAGCATATCTTTTTTTATACTTATCCAATTGGTCTGGATTCTGTCTCTGAGTGTGTGTAATCAGTCCTTGATTTAGTGAATACAATAATGCTTAACACACCCTCTGGATAAGCCTAATTTGTTGCCAAAACTACCACAAAGAGAGCTTTTAGTCCTTACCTAATTTAGCCTCTGCTGTACCTCTGGGGAACGCCTGGACTCTGTGCACACTATACCTTACTTTGGTATAGTATATACAGAGCCAGCTTCCTTCATTGGTGGATCAGCGGTAGGATGTCCCATGTCGGAAGTCAAGAACCAGGGGGCTGTGTCCGGCGGGAGCACCAACAAGCCTTGGCAACAGACGTGGTAAACGAAAAAGGTGCATTGTTGGGACCAGCAAGGAGAGTCAGAGTAGGCCCCGAGCAAGCAGGAGAGCCCACTGTAGCCAAACAAGACCCTCAAGAGGACTCACAGGCCGAAGGCACAGCAGTCGCAAGAGGACCTCGAGCAGCTCCCCAAAGATGCAGGCCCACGGTGCAGAGGATGCGGTGAGGACGAAGATCTTGGCAGGAAGAGATGCTGGAGCTTCTTGTAGCCAGAAAATCTCTGGAAGACAGAGCCAACAAGCCTTGGCAATGGCAAGTCGAGGCAGTGCACAGGGGTTCTGTTCCAGCGGTTCCAACGAGGGATACTGGCCTCAAACTCGCTGAGAGGACAGGTCAGGTTTAAAGGGAGTTGCAAAACCACCACCTGTGTTGCTGAGCCTTTCTTAGTCCGTGGGACCTCAGGAGTAGGAGACCGGTCAGCTTCGTTGTGGTGCCAGCAGATGCAGGGGAGTGACTCGTTCACTCCAAGGGATATTACTTTGGGTGTTCTTAATGCCCACAGGCCTGGAGAGAAACCTGGGTGTAGCACAGGCACAGACGACGAAGAAGACTTGCAGAACAGTGAGACCAGGAAAAGCAGGAGTCTTCCTTGGTGCAGTCTCAGTTCCAGGTGAAGTCCAAGGTGCCCAGACGGTCGAAGTTGAAGTGGTTTTGGGTTTGAATCTTGTCCCACGATGAATCTGAAGAGTCACTCACAGGTAAGCCCTTAAGTACCCTAGGGAAAGAGTTGGGACAATTCAAGTATCCCTCCCAGAGGAGGGGCTAGACAGTGGGGAAGATACTCTCCTGTCCTTTGTCCAGTTTCCCGCCAAAGCGGGAGCCAAGGGCTCCCTGAACTGGTTCAAACTGGAGTATGCAAGGAAGTCACCAAATGTGCCCTTCAAAGCAGTATGGTGGCGCTGGCAAGCGCCCCCGCTCCAAGCCCAATACACTAGGTCCTGTCTGGGAGGTGGTCACACCTCCCTGCGACAGGAAACTTATTGTTCTACCATCCCCTGCTCGAACGAGGCTCAGCAGCAGGAGGGCAGAATCGTGTCTGTGGTCGGCAGTAGCTTGCTCTTAGACCCTGAAAGAATGGTACCGGGAATACAGGGGGGCACACTAGGGGAGCTACCCAGTACATGGGATCCTACATCCAACACTGGAATCAGTGTTGGGGTAGGATTCAAACATGTTTGATACCAAACATGACTGGTTTTGGTGCAGCCAATATATAGTTAGACATCTTGTAATTGACTTGATGTCCACTATATGTATTAAATGGCTGACTGCTCTTACAAAGCCTGGAGAATTGACTCCAGGGTTTGTAGGGGTGCCCTGCTCATGCAGGGGCACCTTCACACTTGTAACCAAGCACCCTGCCATAGGGGTCACTTATAGGTTTTAAGTGTAGTGACCTCCGATATAAGGAAACTTATATCTGTGGTGAGGGGTGCAAGCACTCACTCACACAAGCTGCATTAGCAGGCCTGTAGTAATAGTTTGTGTGGTCTCTTAAGGGTTGCATAATAATGCTGCAGCCCATGGGATATCCCTGGTGTACCTATGCCCTGGGTACCTTAGTATCATATACTAGGGACTTACAAGGGTACACCAGTAGCTAATTGTGGAGGTACCAAAGTACTTACCATTGTCAAATTTAGGGAGAGAGCACAGTGACTGGGGTCCTGATTAGCAGGATCCCAGTCAGACTTGACAGAAAACAGCATAACACCAGCAAAAAGTGAGTGTAACCATAAAAGCAGATCCTGCTTTCCTACAGAACCTATGCAGTGAATGATTCGCCCATAGGATAACATTATCGCGTTTGAGGCTCATGCCTCAAATCTGACAGCTGTGATTTTCTACTGTTTTTCCTGTAAAAATCTATAACGTCTTAAGTACTTACCAGATTCCGATGATCTTGTCTTAAAATATATAAAAACAAATCTGTTATTTTTCTAAATTGGCTTCAAGTTTCTTGAGTGTGTCTCATTTATTAACACTGTGTGTACAACAAATGCTTAACACTACCCTCCAATAAGCCTAAACTGCTCATCCACACTACGACAAAGAGAGCATTTGGAATTATTAATTTAAGTCCTGTAAACCAATAAGGGTCGTCTGGATTTTCTGCATAGTGTGCCTCATTTTGTTTCTCTATATAGAAAGCCAGCTTCCTACACCTGGCCAAGAAGCAGCCCCAGGAACGTTTGAGATCACATTCACCCAGGGACAAGTCCACTACCACTGTAAGATGTTTTTTTTATTGTCTGAGCTCACCCCAGAGATCCTCTTTCTTGGGGTACTACTGCTTTTGTATCTATTCAAAAGGTGAGGATTCTGGTATAAAAGTATCCATCAGAAGAACAACTTACCTTCTGGTGAATACTATATCCTAGCTGCAGATTCCTTACTACCCTCACACCTTCCTGTTCTGTGGAGGGGTCTCACTTAAACATCTAAAAAGTTTCCAAGTTAGTACTCAACCCTCTTAACTTACAATTGCTCATGCTCCTTGTCTGAAGGCATGGAAAGGGAAAAGATAAGAAACTGACTTCAGTGTGCAGTGGTGGAGCTGCTCCGTCGCATGTGGGGAGACATGTAGCCAATGCAGAGCTGCAAGACACCATCTAGTGGTGTGCAGGAGCACTGCTGCAAAATTCTCTGGATCCAGTCTCATGCCAGGGTGATACTCTAAGGTGAGATATCTGCAGTTAGATTTGTTAGTATCCACCAGAAAGATCAATACTGAAGGAAGGAACTTGTTTTTCTGGTGGATACTCTATGTACATGCAGATTGCTTACTGATCCTGCCTGCCTCCCCGTTCTAAGGGGTAGTCATGTGACTTTTAAGAAAGCCTGAATTAAAATTGGTACAGTGCAATTTCTGTAAATCTCTTAAGCCTCCCGCCTCTGAGGGTGTGCAGAAAAGGGCAGATAACTGATGTCAGTGTGCCTTGTCACTCCATCTTGTAATATTTGAGTGGAAACTGAGCTGAGGCGCCTCCTATCGGCACTTCAGAGCTATTTCAAATTTCCGGATCCAATATTTCCCACCTGGGGGGAGATTCAAGAGGTGAGGAATCTGCAGGTCAATCAATAGCCACCAGAAAAATTACTCTTCTGAAGAATATTTTTACCTATGGACCTGTTGAATACCCCCAAATGCCAGACTGGTTCCGGAAGCTTTTCATCGCTCTTCCATGGTGGTAAGGGGTGTTAACTCAATCTCAGCTCTGGAAGTAATGCGGAAGTGACATCACTGGAGTCATATAATGCCTACCTTGACTACTGACATTAGTTCCCTTTTTTCAGACCCTTCAATGCGGATCCTAAGCTGCTCTTTATGATTTATTTCACATTTTCCTGTGATTTTTCACAAAACAATTTTCTCAAATTCCTTAGTTCAGTGGTTAGGCATACCACCACCAAAGTGGTCAGGCATTGAACCTTGCCGCACTTGAAATGAACATATGTCCATTGTAGACCCCCATGAGATCTGTCTGTGGTATTTTGGGTCGAATTAGAACGCAAGGTTGTGCCCAAATGCAGCCTCATGCACCACAAAGAGCATGAGCCAAACTTTTTATGTCCTGTGCCCACAACAAGGTCGAGGTCTCCCTCAAAGTTTTGTTCCTTTCCTTCATCAAGAGATAAGAGGAGGAAACGTAAGAAGACACAGAAACGCCCAAAGGACTCCCCTCCATACTGCTCGAAATAGAGAGGCAGGTCACATCGCTGCAACCCACCCCCTGCAGGGTCTTCCTTGGAGCCAGAGCTCATTGACATCACTTTGTTCGAGGTGACTCCCACAACAGAGCCTCCTACTCTGACGTTCACCATGGCTCCTGTTCCGGGATCTCTGTCGCCTCTACCATTCATGGCATTGACATTATATCTGGAGTTTCTGGTGCTGGGAGCCAACCCAACTCATTTTCACTGAGCCATGATGTTGCTGTTCTAGCACATTCAGGCCCCAGGAGTCCATTTGTGGCTCCATAAGTGTTTCCACCTGCAGGTCCACCCTCTGTGCCATTCAAACCAGAGTTCCCCCTCAGGGGATGCCTCCAGCAACAGTCATCTATAATAATGTCCTATGCCCTTGCCAAAAAAAAACGCCTGTGGGAATCCATGCTTACTCTGCTAGAGCAAAGTCTTTTACCTCAATCCTTGCAAGAGGTGTTCCTGTGAATTGTCAGGCTGTGTCAATGACTTAATTTCACATCTTTGCTAAACATTATTGGTTGGATTTCGAGGTGAGAAGGAGTGGCCACTTTGCATGTTCAGTGTTCCAGGACAGTTCTTGGAGATCCACCACCAGGTAATAGACACTACTTTGAAATTAATTCAACAGGTGCTTTTATCTACAGATATAAGTATCAGTCAGAAGAAAAGTGTACTTACCTTCGTTAATGATCTTTGTGGGGGATAGTTTATCTAACTGCAGATTCCTCACAGGTGCCATCCACTTTCTTCCTGGAAATGCCGACCTCTGACTACAGTCAAAGTATCCCGACAGTTCACTTAGGAATTTGAGAATCAGAGAAAAAGGCAAATATTCAGGTAGTCAGTGTATACCCTCGAGAAAGTAGGAAGGTGGGCACTTCTGGGTGACGGATATTGCACAACAGACTTAATTTGTTCTGTGGGCTACAGCAGAACAAATTGATACGTCTGCAGTACTTGAAGTGTAAGAGTTGCATTTAACTGAGATTGTCTGGAATACAGTCCATTTACAAATCATTACTACTTTGTCTTACTGCTCTGTGTTTTTTTCAGTGATGAACTACGGCTGGGACATGAGAAGATGGCTGCCTACAAGGATTACATATCTGTTGCCCGTGGGGACAAAGAGCATAATATTCGGGCCAAGGAACCCGACGCTGGATTGTCTGAAGAGGCCCAGGTGCGGTGCCTCATAGACCAAGCCACAGATCCAAACATCCTGGGCAGAGTGTGGGAAGGATGGGAGCCCTGGATGTAAACAAGCTGTGCAATGCACGGTAGACCACAAACCCACACGCAGTATGATCGGATTCGTCAGCCCAAGTCGTTGCCTCTAAACTCTGCCTGCTAACTGACACACTGGAAAGCCGCAGGCAACAGAGAGAGAATAAAATAGAAGAGAATTCCCGCCCAAAATTACACATAGAAAAAGATCCAACGGTACAGCACTTAATGATGAGAAAAGAAAAACACCCCCTCGTACTTCATAGAAGAGCCTTAACGTGCACGTTCTGCAGATGCGTAGGGAACCCCGAAAATGAGAAAAATACCTCGTATCTGTAAAGATGTTCATTGTTGTGAGGGACTCCTACTTTGTGTAAGAATGATTTTAGTTTGGATTTGACTTGTTTGCCCAGAATGTCTCTATTGAAAGCCGCGCTGCGTTTTTCTTGCTTTGTTTCCGCTCCTCCTGACCTGAATACAGTCTGTGCCTTGCACCTTTATGTGGTTATGTTGGCTCCGCACGGAGACTGTATCTAACCTCTGGTGAGTGTCTGCTTTGTTCTGTGATCCGAATGAATTTCAGAAGGCCTCTGCAGCAATGAAATGAAGGATTTAGTGTGGCCAGGTGTGGACTGCGCGTACTTTGATGCTGAGGTTGTGATGCCGCCTTTGCTTTTGGAGTATTTGAAAGTCCGCTTTCTTATTGGTGCAACCTGAGTGCTCAGTTAATTGGTAACGTAACTGGATGGAGCTGAAAAAATGTTTGTCTTTACACGGATGTGTACCTGCAAGTACGCCTATGGGAGGAAGACCTTAATTGAAAGAATTTATGTCGTAGCATTGAAATGTCGTAAAATTGCACTTGCATGTCGAACTATAGATCCATTGTGTGTCTCCTTGTTCAACCTCGTCCACATAAGTGCAGCTAGAGGTAGAAGCGACACACCTTGTTTATGAAACTCAGAAAAAGAAGGCTCTCTAGTAAGCCATGTCATCACCGCTGTCTGTGGGGAGGTCTGCGAATGATGCATACTTAGGAAGAAAGGACCGGTGCTGCTCAGATAGAAAAAAACGCAGCACATCTGACTTGTCATTTTTAGAAAATTCAGTTTGTCATGTAATCATAACTTGTTTTATAATAAAGTTGGATCCTTATTACCATTTTTTGTATGAATAAAATTCTAATATGAACTACATTTAATTGCAGATATTTTTAATTCCCCCTACTTTATTGTAGATTGCTGTAGAAATATTTATCTGAAAGAGACTATCAGTTATAGATTCCTTACCTTAGAATTACCCCCAGGCGTCAGACTGAATCCGGAGAATTTTTCTTCAGCAATACCACTGCGTGACGGTAGGTGGCGTCGGTTGACTCCGAGTCCGTCATCAGCGTCGTGGTCGCCGGGAGGACGTCGCGGTGCCTACTTAGACGCCACCCCTTCGTGCTGACGTCAGTTCTTTTTTTTTCCGCGCCAGCCTAGCCCAGATCCGGAGAGAGCTTGCCCCTTAGTCATTTTTTGACTAAACTTTTGTCGACGTCTTTTTTCGAGTCTTCGACTCCTGGTGCGCGAGGGATGTCCTATCGGCGGACTGGATTCAAGCCTTGTGACTCCTGTCACAAGCTGATGTCCATGACGGATCCGCACCTTGTGTGCCTCTGGTACCAGGAGCGCGACTACGACCCGAAGTCGTGCTCGGACTGTCGGTCCATGAACCCGAAGTCTTTGCGGGAGCGGTCCCGAAAGCTTTTGGAGGCCTGGCAGTCGGCTCCGCATCGCTCCCGGAGCATCGTCGCTCAAAGGCTCCGTCCTCCCGTCCACCACAGTCTGCCTTTCGTGGCTATGGAAGGGGCACCCCACCACATCCGACCCAGTCCAGCCACTGGCCCACGCAAGCTGCCCCGCCTTTGCGTGGCCGGAGATGTGGGACCCAGCGATGCGGGTCTGGGAACCAGCGGGCGGGCCAGTCCACCCTTTCCCCCCTGCAGCAGCCTCCAAACCCTCCTAGTCTGACCCTTCAGGCCCATCAGCGGCCAGTGGGTGGCAGGATTCGCCATCACCTCCCCCACTGGCAATCCATCACTTCAGATAGGTGGATTTTGCAGAAAGTCCGAAGGGGCTACTCCCTCCCCATTGAGACTACCCCTTCCTCCATGCCACCGTCTTTCGACCGCATGTCGGTGGATCATTTGGCACTTCTCTGCCAGGAAGTCTCAGCTCTCTTGGCCAAGGGAGCTATCGAGAGGGTTCCTGCGCCAGAAGTAGGTCGTGGTTGCTATTCTGCTAGTTTCTGGTGCCCAAGAAGGACAAAGGCCTATGTCCTATCTTAGGCCTCAGGGCCCTCAACCGCTTCCTCCGGAAGGAGAAGTTCAAAATGCTAACCTTGGCTCAGGACCTCTCTGCCCTCGTCCCTTGAGACTGGATGGTGGCGTTGGACTTGCAGAACGCTTATTTTCTCATCCTTGTCCTGTCAGCCCACAGGTGTTACCTGCTGTTCACGGTAGGCCACAAGCATTTTCAGTTCACCATACTACCCTTCTGCCTTACCAGTGCCCCTCGGGTGTTCACAAAAGTGATGGCAGTGGTCGCAGCTCATCTGCGCAGATCAGGGGTCCCAGTCTTCCCCTATCTCGACGACTGGCTGTTGAAGGCAGGCTCGCCCCAGGCTGTCGTCTCCCACCTCCAGACTACGGCAGACCTGCAGTCGCTGGGGTTCACTATCAGCGTGCCGAAGTCACACCTGACTCTCTCTCAGTCGCTCCCTTTCATCGGAGCTGTTCTGGACACAGTGCAGTTTCGGGCCTATCCTCCCGAGCAGCGGGTCTGGGATATTCGGGCTATGATACCGATGTTTTGGCCTCTATCCTGGATTTCAGTGCGAATGACCCTGAGGCTGCTGGGCCTCATGGCCTCCTGCATCCTGCTGATAGATCATGCCAGATGGCATATGAGGGCTCTGCAGTGGGACTTGAAGTTCCAGTGGGCGCAGCATCAGGGAAATCTTTCCGATTTCGTCCAGATCTCAGAGGGAACTGCACAACAATTGCACTGGTGGTTAACGAACCAAGATTGGGTCAGAGGCAGATCCCTCTCCCTTCCCCAACCAGAACTCATGGTGGTTGCCAGTGCATCACTCCTGGGATGGGGCGGCCACTTGGGAGAGGCGGAGATCAGAAGAGTCTGGTCTCCGGCGGAGTCCGGGCTTCACATCAACTTGTTGGAGCTCTGGGCGATTGGCTTGGCACTGAAGGCATTCCTTCCCTCCCTCAGTGGGAAGGCAGTGCAGGTGTTCACAGACACCACCACCGCCATGTGGTACTGCAACAAACAAGGCGGGGTGGGGTCGTGGAGCCTTTGTCAAGAGGCCCTTCGCCTTTGGACATGGCTGGAACATCAGGGCATGTCCCTGGTGGTTCAACACCTGGCAGGTTCTCTGAACGCCAAAGCGGACCAACTGAGCTGCCGGTGCCTGGTGGATCACGAATGGCGTCTTCACTCGGAGGTGGAGCAAGGTCTCTTTCAGCAGTGGGGAGAGTTTTGGTTAGATCTGTTCGCCACCGAAGAGAACTCACAATGTCAGCAGTTTTGTGAGTTGGAGTTTTCAAGGCGGCACTCGCTCGGCGACGCTTTTCTTCGTGAGTGGAGTTGTGGCCTCCTGTACGCCTTTCCGCCTGTACCACTTATGCCCCGAGTGCTGAAGAAGATCAAACGCGACCGGGCCCAAGTTAGTCTTGTGGCACCGGACTGGGCACGAAGAGTCTAGTACCCCGAGCTCCTGAGCATTGCTATCGATCGTCCGATCAGACTGCCCCTTCGGGAGTATCTTCTGTCACAGCAGTAGGGGACGGTCCTCCACCCTAACCTGTCCAGCCTCCACCTCATTGCGTGGAGATTGAGCGGCGACAGTTGATAGCTTTTGACCTTCCTCCCGAAGTCTGTAATGTCATCTTGGCAGGCAGGCGTCCCTCCACTAAGACGGTATACGCCTGTCGATGGAACAAGTTTGTGGCCTGGTGCACAGCAAAAGCTGTGGATCCCCTTGCTGCCCCTCTTTCTGAGGTTCTTTTGTTCATCCTTTCTTTGGCCCAGCAGGGCTCTGCTCTGGGCACTCTCAAAGGCTACCTGGCAGCCATTTCTGCTTTTCTTCAACTACCAGATCAGCCGTCTTTGTTCAAGTCCCCTATTTTAAGTAGGTACTTTAAGGGCATTATTCATCTCTTTCCTCCATCTCCTTTCATAATACCTCAGTGGGACTTGAACCTTGTTTTGACTTACCTTATGTGCTCTGCCTTCGAGCCTCTTCACAACTGTCCTCTTAGGCTTCTCACTCTTAAGACTGCCTTTCTTGTTGCCATCACCTCTGCTCGCAGAGTGAGTGAGCTTCAGGCTCTTTCTTCTAAGCCCCCCTTCTTATCAGTCCATCTGGACAAAGTGGTGCTTCGAGCGAGACCCTCGTTCCTGCCTAAAGTTGTCATTCCTTTTCACATCGGACAGACTATTACTCTGCCCACCTTTTTCCCGCCTCCGCACCCTTCCAAGGAGGAGGAGAGACTCCACCGTCTGGACTTGAAACGTGCGCTATCTTTCAATCTTGACCGCACGAAAGGTTTCCGGGTGGACGATCAACTCTTTGTTAGCTATGTGGGTGCCAAGAAAGGTCGGGCTGTGCAAAAGCGTACCATCCCTCGATGGGTCGTCCTTTGTATCAAGATTTGTTACGGTTTGGCTAAAAAGGAGCCTCCAGTTGGGCTGCAAGCTCATTCCACTAGAGCTACGGCAGCAACTACTGCTCCGTCGCGTAGAGTTCCACTCATCAACATCTGCCAGGCGGCCAAGTGGGCTTCTATGCACACGTTCACCAGACATTACTGCTTGGATAGTCAAGTCCGGAGGGACGGCTACTTTGCCCATTCTGTCTTCCAGGACTTTCTGGTGTGACCTTGGTTTGCAGTCCCTCCTCCGGGGTTGGTATTGCTGGGGTATCTATTCTAAGATAAGGAATCTATACCTAATAGTCTCTTTCAGATGAACAAGTTACTTACCTTCGGTAACGATGTATCTGTAAGACACATATATTAGTTATAGATTCCTTACCGCCCCACCCATCCTCCCCGCTCTGCGAACTGACTTCTAGGGATAGGGACTCACTTGCAGGGCCCTAGTATGTCGCACCAGTGGTCAGTGTCTTTCATGGCTCTGCGCTTCTTGTGTTGAAAGTGGTGTCAGAACTGACGTCAGTGCGCAGTGGCGGCGTCTAAGTAGGCACCGCAACGTCATCCCGGCGACCACGACGGGCGCAGAGTCGTCCAACGAGCAGGGATATTGCTGAAGAAAAATTCTCCGGATCCAGTCTGACGCCTGGGGGTAATTCTTAGGTAAGGAATCAATAATATATGTCTCTAACAGATACATCGTTACCGAAGGTAAGTAACTTGATCTTCTCTCTGCAGTTCATTCCGAAATCAAATGGTCTCTACTAAACTTCGACACAAAGCAACACAGCAAGAAAAAACTCTGCGCTGCATCACGTCAAAGGAAGAGAGCAGAAATGCACCCTATCTACTAAGATATAGCGCAGTTCTGCTCACTCAAAGCATTGGCACACTTCTGTCTGCCTAGTGACAACGAAGGCACCCAAGCACAACGACACAAAGGTGCCTGTTTTGTGATCAGAATAGTTTTTCTGCAGGAAGGAATCCCTTCCTGTATATAATCTATTATTAGAGGCTTATTCCTTTTGTATGCATGCTGTAAAATGCAACACACATGCAAAAAGGAAACAACAAGGAGAAATAAAGATATTTCTCCTTGTTATGGCACCCACGGGTAGGTGCACCATTTTGGCACAACCCAGTTTTAATGACTTTAGTAAATATGGGTTTGCATCAAAATACATGGCTGGATGCACGGGTCAGCCATGCTCTACCGAAGTAACGCCTCCCCGGTACACCTTAACGCAATGCTATACACAGCAATGCATACTTTTTTTTTCCTCTTTTTTTTTTTAAACAAAGTCACGCAAAGCAACGCAAATCTGGCTTTGAGTGGCTTTGTAAATACCAAAATAGATTTTGTGTCAGGGCTGTGCCAAAAAAAGCAACCCAAAATCTCAGTAGACCTGGGCCTTGGTTTCGACTACTACAAGTTGTGTTACATGTTGCATTGTTACTGTGTCGAACCTTAATTCTTAGGGTGGTTATGTTAATTTTATGAACTATTTGATGTAGAAAAAGAGTATCTTTCAAACAGCATTTATCCTTCACTTGTGATAGCCTCTGAGTTTTTTCTTCGTTATTTGTAGCAGAACACTCTCCAAGATTTAAAGATATAGAAATTTCGTTATTGTATACAAAGATTACGCTGATTGTGGTTAGTTCAAAGTGGTTGCAACAGTACCAAAGGTCACTGATTGTAACCTTTTGAGTTGAATGTGATGTCACTCCTTTTGGGTTGCTGAGATTTGATATAGATTCTTCTTATCAATACTTACTCTTGCATATCCCTTACAGGAACCTTCTTCCCAGGTATCAGACTGGATAGTGAATTGTTTTCAGCCATGTTGAGACACAGCCTCAGGCTGCTTTGTTATGACGTCAGTTATGGATTTGCTCTGCTTTGCCAGAAAGGATAGAGCAGATCCACATCAGGTGTCACAAGCAGGGGCGTAGCTTAGTCAGTGACATTCAGGAGTCGTGAATCTCAAACTTCCCAACTAAAAAAGCAGTGGGCTGCAGGGTGGAGGGGTGAGATGATCAAGGTTCTGAAACGGTGCCAGTAATGATTTGCATTACGTGGGCCTCTGTCTAGAGGGGCACAGTGGACAAAAAAACAATGTCTTGGAATGCTACCTCGAGCAATTGCCACTGGTTAGACTATTTGCAAGCATTCATTCTATCACCTTATAGGTGTTTGAGTGCCAGTGGTATGCCTGGAAACTTGAGACGGGTGCAGTTTTCCAAGCCTACTACAGCCAATGTTTGTGAATTAAAAAAATTAATACATTTGCACCCATTCAACAAGTACTTCTGTGGGTGCAGATGTACTTTTTTAGGTCTTGCCTAGCGACGCAGCACATGCGCTGCCCGCCTTGGCGAGATCTATTGTTGTCGGTTTCTGTGCCGAAGGGGGACAGGAGATGTGGACGCGTAGAGGACAGGAGATGTGCACGCGTACGCGGCGTTTTAGCACAACGCGCACATGGCGTGCTTTCGGTTTCTCTCCCTCCCCGCATAGAAGTCATGTTTGAACTGTTGCTGCTTGCACTGTTGACAGCCCCTGTAGGATACATACGCAACGTGGAGCTGTGCCAAGTAAGTTGGTGGGAGTGACTGCTAACAGCAGGAGTTATGGAGCTCATCGTAGGTCTAGATAGAGAAGCAAGTGGTGTGGAGCTTGTCGTCATAGCTGGGGCAGTTGGGCTCACAGATGGTATAGTGGCTGCTAGTGCTTTGGAACTTCTTAGTGCTGTTGATACAGAGGGGCTTATTAGTGATACACTGTCATGGGAGACATCGATGTGACATGAGGTGCCCCTGTTATATTCCGCTTTAGGTGTCCGTATATAGGTTTTCCTGAAACATGTCCTTATATAGGCACAATTCGCATTGCCCTTATATAGGCATAAGATCCCAGTCCTTATTTAGGCATTAGCCATGCTATCCAAATACAGGCATGGTCACCTACATCCGTCCACCCCAACGTCACAACGAGTTCTTAGAAACCAGACCCTTAAGCTCTTGGGAGTTCCCCTAGCACAGGATTATTGATTTCTCCAAGAACTCATTTATTATGCATGAACCGCTATTCCTTAAGGGTTCATTCCTGATGTCTTCCTCTGCCCGACTTTACGTCAATGCTAACATTCCAAGGCACCTACCGGGTATAAATATACCTTCCCTTGCCCAAGCAAGTAGGAAGAGACCTCGACTTTAGAGGAGCCCTTGTCCCTGCCTGACGCACTGACAAGAGGCGCTGTCATCCCTGCTCACAGAGAATCCAGCTTCCAGTGTTCTGACTCCCTTCGCGGGGTGTTAGAGTTCGAGACCCGGAAAGAGATTCCCACCTCTCATTCTCAAGGTATGGAGCTGGCTAGAACCTAGAGGGACTCTTGGCATACTAGACTCTTGGCATACTATAGCATACCATACTATAGAATACATCACCTACTTCTTACCTTGCACTACACTTAGGTTAGGTACACTGGGGTAGAACTAGTTAGAGAAGCATCTTATGAGTACTCGCATTTTTAGCTTATGTTATTTATGTATATGAATATATGTGTCATAGCTAAAAGATAATGCTAGCGCAGTATTATTTCTTTCTACTGCTTACGCTGTACATAATATATCTCGCATACTGTCTTGTGATCATAACAGCTCATATCTCTTACACGAGAAACAAGACTGTTCAATAAATCCTTTTATTGAAACGCCCGGCTATTCTTTCTGTGTAACTCTGAAGAAACTAAGCATGCACGATTAGCTGAGTGAAACTGTTGTCTGTTGTTTCCACGATTCTGAGAGTGTTCCGATTCTAAAGGGAAACAAAGTTGTCATGTTTATGCGGTTGCTAGAAACTACTCCTTCTTGTTTACAAGGAGTTTCTAGTGGCCTCTGAGTTAGCTGGCACAAAGTAATTAAGTTTAATATACTCTGATATGGACATACTGACCTCAGTCCTATGTCGAATCTATAGGGTATATTATTCCAATGCGCAGAGCCTATTAGGGAAATAGGAACTACACTACATGGCGCCCAACGTTTGATAAGGCACTAATTTAACGCTAGATACTAAGTAACTCAGTCGTGCTTTTCTCAGAGACCCCTACTCACATACTCCATAAGACGTCTGGAGTGGGTAGGGTTAAGTATCCGCCAAAGCTAAATAGGACAAAAATCCTATATATTAGCTGTTTGGTTTGTTCAACGTTGAAGGATACAGTGTTCCAAAATATTGTGCACCTTATCTTTTGTTTCCTTGAAACTTGTTCTACATTTAAAAAAAAACAATGTCCCTGACCGGGGATATGCCACCGAGAACGGTGTAGCTGCGGCTGATCCAGTCGTAATAGCTTTTAACTTTACAGGTTTAAATAAAACCGATGAGGGTGTTATAAACATCCCTCCAAACTTAAGGAGAGCCATCGGTCTAAAACTTATAAAACACAGTGGTAGCATCGATACGATAATCATGCCTGAGAACTGGGTCGACCACTTCTCCTCTCTTTATAGCATGGAAAACGTTCAAGAGCCGAGTGCCATACCATCATACGGGGCTGTGGCCCTGGACCCGCCAACACTAGATGAAGTACGCCGGGCCCTGTCACAGACAGTCAAAAATAAGGCAGCAGGACCTGACGGCATGCCGGCCGATTTGTTTTTAGCTAATATTCCTCTTTGGCTGCCGCTTTTAACTAACGTATTGAGGTGTTATGCACTGTCTGGCCCCCCGGATTCGTGGAAGTCAGTCACAATAATTCCTATATTTAAGAAGGGTAATAGGTCAGACCCTAAATGCTACCGCCCAATT
Organism: Calotriton arnoldi; assembly: GCA_963921515.1. NCBI lineage: Eukaryota > Metazoa > Chordata > Amphibia > Caudata > Salamandridae > Calotriton > Calotriton arnoldi. The sequence continues at coordinate 558,022 of CAWUFW010012157.1, forward strand.
TTGATAGCACATGTAAGATCATGGGGCGTGTGATTTTAGAGAGATTGGAGTCTTGGGCCACAGAAACTGCAAAATTTTCCGATGTCCAATATGGATTTAGGAAAGGATTGGGCACCGTGGAGTAGTGCCTCAATCTGCACCTGGTCATCAGTAAATACACCATGGCCTTTATTTAGGTTTCATGGACCTGACCTCTGCTTTTGACTGGGTGCAGAGGGGGACGCTGTGGGAGAAAATGTTATCCATGGGCATTGATCCACCAATTGTTCATTTTCTGGCGGAAATGCATCAGAGGGTAATTGGGAGAGTGCGTTATGGTGTAGGAGGGGAGCTCACGACAGCGATTAAGATGGACCGTGGGGTCCGCCAGGGATGCGTTCTCGCACCCTTTCTGTTTTGCTTATATATTAACGACTTGGAAAGCAAAATCAGTACCGGTAATATTGATGCCCCATTGATTGAACGCAGGCCTTTGCCTGCGCTCTTATACGCTGATGACTGTGTACTGATGTCCCAAACAGGTGTGGGCCTACAAAGGTTGTTAACTGGCTTTAATGATTACATGAACGGCCTTGGATTAAAAACAAACGTGGCGAAATCGCATGTCATGATAGTGGGCAAGCGACCAATGAAACCTCAATCCTTCTATTTAAAAAGGAAAACTCCTCACTGTTCCCACCTTCTCATATCTGGGCATACTTTTTAACCAAAAAATACCTGGACGCATTTATTGGATGCCAGACTTGGCGGGCTTAGTCGCAACATTGAGGCAATTTTTAGATTCACTAGAAAGCTAGGCTCTCGCCCCATTAGAGTGATTGTTGACATTTATAGAGCATGCACTTGCGCAGTTACTCTGTATGGAGCGGGGGTCTGGGGATGTTGCAACTCTAAACCCCTTCAGAATGCTGAAAACACATTTGTGAGAAGGTTGCTGACAGTCCCTAAAAGCACGGCGGCTACTATTTGTCACAAAGAACTAGGCATAATCCCTTTGTCGTTTCGCATACAAGCAGCGCCGCTGTTACTGTGGCATAGTATCTGAGCGGAAAGAGGATACACTTCTAAATCGAGCCATAGTTATAGACTGTTTGAAGCAGGACAAAGTGAGAAGTATACCGTGGATTGCTTTTATTTATGATTGCCTGGGGAAGTTGGGACTCTCAGATTGCATTAAATGTCCTGAAAATATTGCTAGGCTACCCAGAGCTAAGCTGAAAAGAGACTTCCTGATGCTTCTCTGTCAAGCTAGGGATAAACGAGAGCTAGTGAAAAACGTGTTAGTGAGCATTCATTATTAGTCACCACCCCAGGGACGGAGCCCTACCTCTCGTCTCTTTTAGCCATGCCAAATTATTTTATCTAATCAGGTTCAGGATGGGCATTTCACACTTTTTGGTTTCCTATCCGCTAAATGTATATTGTGATGCTAAACTGGAACCGTGCCCCTGTGACTCCAGGACAAGACAGAGCACCCTGCACTTTGTTTTTATGTAACCTCTATGATCATCCTAGACGTTTGTTTTTAAAACCATTGCTTAGATTTTTAAATATAAGGAAATGTAAGGCTGCACTGAATTACCTATTACTCCTAAATGATGAATTTGTTTGTCTAATGCTTTATAAATACATATCGGCTGCTGTCCGGCTCAGGAAGATCGTGAATAAGTGAGAGTTCCATGCATTGTGTGTTTCTGCTAATAATATTTTATGTGAATTGTTTTCTTTAATCCTTTGAGAACTTTTATGGCTTTTAATTGTGAATTGTTTTATTTAATCCTCTGTCAACTTTTATGGCTTTTAATTAAGTCGAATAAAGTTCCTCTTGACTTGACTATAAAACACAGCCTATCACCAAGAGGTGGTAGAGCAGTTTTCGTGATAGAGGCACACGAATCCTTTCAGACAGAGGTATTCTATTCATGGATAGTATTCCCAGAATCAAATCCAGTAACAAAAGTGTTTCACTTCTTTAAAGAAGATGAACCACCAGAGGAATATATACCTTTCGAGGATATTGAAATTCCACTCGCATACCAGGAGCATAATCTCTGGTTTAAAGGCGCCCTAAAACATCACAAAAACATTACCAGGCTCGGTCCACTAGGTAGACCAGGAGCAACATGGCCGATTCTAGCCGGCTACACACCTCATCCTGACATCGATGAAATGTCAGAAGAGGAATTACTTACTCAACTACAAGAGTTAATAAAAATTTACAGACAATTAGTCCAATATGGCATGCGGACTTTCACAGTCCAACCACCAATGACCATTCCAAATCAAACCCCTCAACAGGGGAATACACAAAAAATCTGAAAGAGACACGTTAGTGACAGATTCCTTACCTTAGAATATCCCCAGGCGTCAGGCTGGATCCGGAAAGTTTTTTGCGTAGCAGTACCCTTGCGCGTCGGTAGGCGGCGGCTCCGCGTCCGTCGTCGTGGTCGCCGGGATGACGTCGCGGGCAGTACTTAGACGCCGCCCTGCGCGCTGACGTCAGTTCTTCTTTTTCCGCGCCAGTAAGCGCAGATCCGGGAAGAGCAGTGCCCTAGTCACTTTTTGACTGTCTTTTTGTGAATTTTTTCACTGTT